>CM033736.1:10281388-10881388 GCA_019671005.1 Hibiscus mutabilis
TTCATTTCCTTATGAGCCCAAAGAAAAAGATGCAACCTTTGTTATTTTAAGTAGTAATATCAGATTTTTGTTTGATGGAGTTGAAATCAACATCAAATGAACTATCACTTAAGTGAAAGAGGTTAAATAGCACTCTAAAGATCAAGGCAAGGGGAAAGCTTGAGAACTTGGATCAAAGAGTTTTTTTTAGCTGTTGGAAGAAGGTTCGTACACTTCCAACTCCTTTTGTTTCATGCACATCCTAATGATGATGCTCTGTATGCTTGATTTGGGTGTTTAAATGTTTGAAAATGCTTGTTAATGGTAAATTTGGGATTTGATGTTAATAACATGTAAAGATGTTAGCAAACCACCCTAAATAACTCCCATAAACTGTAAGATCAACTTAAGGGTTTGTTGGTTGTGAGTTGGAGGCTTTATGGATGATTTCTCGGGCCTTGAAAGCTATTTCTGGGCTTCGGTACTGATACACGGGGAGCAAGTACCGGTATCCTAGTATTCTGGGTTGAAGAACACTATTCTATTGAGACGAACTAAGAAAGAAGTATCAGTACAGTAAGCAACCAATATCAGTATGCCATGTAGATTCGTATCGGTACGGGTTGACTAGTACCGATACGCTAAGGCTTATAAAAATTTCAGTAACCCATTTTGGTATCGGTACGTTGTGGGTACCGTTACCCACTGTGCATTATGCCCAAAAATTTAAGTTTGAGCCTAGGGACTAAAAAATTATAAGGCTAGAACCAATAGGCCTCTAATGTTGTAAAATGAAATGTAAAATTGGGAGAAAGAGGTTTCTCCCACTATTACGAGAATAATGTGTAAAACTTGGTAATATGGATGGTGACTCAATAACAATAGTAACTATATGGTACCATAACTGTTTTGATGTTGATGTGTGTCGTGCGAGCACTTATAGGGTAGAGTCACCTTGATCGATGGGATCCGAATACCTAAGACGTGTTGCAACACCATGGTAAGCTAATTGAATGTATGTCCCGATGATGTGTGACCAGGACCTCATTCAAAGATACTCGGATGGAGATTTTAAGTATAAGTGTACATCCCGATGTTGTGTGACCTAGGCCTCACTCCGAGTACGTGACCCGATGATGTGTGATCCGGGCCCCACTCTAAGTTTGTGGATTGATTGATATGATGTGGTTGACGATAGCATGACATGTTTTGTTGTTGAGCATGATTTAAGCAACTAACATAGTACCACGTATTAATATATTACCATGTCATCCTTTTTAGATACATGCTTATGTTTATGATCTGCATGAAACATAATAGAGTAGAGGTGTATCCACTGAGCTTTACGAGCTCAACATTCGGAATCTTTATTTTCGTTCGCGGGTTTTTAGGTTGTTGCGTTGCATCGAAGGAGCCCCATCGGAGTAGGACTACAGCTCATCGACGTGTTCAAGAGTACAATACTTAGATTTGTCGAGTAATGTACTTATAGGACCCTGATTTTATGTCTGTAACTTTTATTTGGATTTCTTTGATCATGTCAAATGTTTTAATTGTTTTGTTTTAAATCGGAGCTCCCTTTGTAAACGATTTAACTATTTCTCTATCGTTTTATTTGAAACGTTGTTCAATTTATGAAAAATATTGTGGATTGGGCTAAATCAGGTCAAAAATTTCATGTATGTGGTTTGGGCTTGAGGCTCAAATGTGACGTTGGGTTTAGAACGTTGCATATATGATCTAAGAGGATCTTATCCCTCTCTATTTAGTTATGACAATCTATTCAACTTTATTTTTTCTTATCACAATATAATTTAGACATTGAAGTGACTTATTTTAAAATAAATTAATGAAATTTAAGATTTACATAAATTATGATTTCAGTCTATTTATTATTCTCAATTTGGGAATTAGTTTATTCATTTTAATTTAATATTATTTGATTTTTCTATAATTATTAATCAGGCCAAATCACTAACCCCTTTAAAAAGGTTTGCTAATTAATTAGAGTATGACTTTTTTATTGCCATTTCCGACTGACCCGCGTCGCACGCTTAATTTTGGTGGGTAAGTTTTTTAGTGGGGATTTTATGCATACACAACGCTTTGAACTCAAGATCTACTTAAGCGATACCAACATGCTTGATACTGGAATAATTTTTTTTAAAGAATTTGAAACTAAAAAATCTCTAGGTCATGTGCAAAAGTGCAAGTAATGAATAAGAGAATTAAAATTTCCAAACCCTATCTTTATCCCCCGCAGTCACTGCCAGATTTTGTTCCCACAACATATTTGTGACATGACTTCCTAATGCTTTGGGTGAGTATGCAGTACAATAGCCTAATTTACGGTTAAAAATGATACAATCAAAATATTAAAAAATGTGAAACTTAAAATATTACCTACACAACTCAAATGTTATACTTTTTGATAACATTTTATGTTGGTAATAAGTTTCGAAATTAATAGCCAAGTTTTGAAACTTGCCGTGAAAAAAATATTTAGATAACATTTCATGTTACAACCTAAAATGTTATCAAAAAGTATAATATTTCGGTTGTGTAGGTAACATTTTAACTTTTTTATTTTTTAATATTTTGATTGTGCCATTTTTTAGCCTTCAATTAAGGTGTTACACCCTAAACTCACCGGAAGCTTTGCATAAAATAAACTATCCATGTAAAATTTACACCCAAAAATGGAATGTGTCGGTCTCACTGTCCCATTATTCAATTAGGGAATAAAAATTTATTTTTTAGTGTTTTTATGTATACCTAACATTAAAAATTTGAATTTAAAATTTAAGATTGAAGTTTATGGTTGGGGTTAGAGTTTAAAGCTTAAGGTTAGAATGTAAAATTCAATTGTTTAGGTTGGAGTATACATAGATACACCAAAAACGGACAGATAATTTTTATTCCAATATGGGTTGGGTCTCATGAACTTTTCCTTTTCATGGCACCTGCCTTCTTGAAGTCTATGTCAAAAGTTTAGGCCCAAGTCATTTCCAATATACATGATGTATATTCATGCCTTGCACTTGCACATGGGGACTGAAGTCTACATTATTTCAGCAGGGGAAAACTATATATTTAGTACTCTAATTATGTTTGAGTTACTGTTTTGGTATTTCAACTATTATTTTTGGTAAAATGGTACTTAACATTACATTTTTGTTCTGTTTTGGTACCTTTACCATTTAAAATTAACAAAAATAATGATGTGGATTGGGTTAATAACAATTTTAGTCCAAAAACTTATAAAATCTATCAATTTAGTCTAAAATACTATCAATTTAAACATTAATTTAATTTTTGGATTAAAATTGTAAATTCCTCATTTTTCTTCTTCTTCTTCTAGTTGAACATTATTTTGGGTTTTGGAGTTTAAAAAACATGCTGGGACAAACAAAACTTTAGGATTTGCGGATCAATGGGGGCTAATGTGGGGTCCATTGGAGGACCCAAACTCCATGATCAGGATACTGACGAGAATACAAGGGGTGGGAAAGGGATGAGACAAAATTCTATCAAAATTAAGACGATGTTTTAATTGATGGATTTTGGACTAAATTGATAATATATAAAATTGTTTTGGACTAAAACTGTTATTAAACTAAGCCACGTCATCATCTCCATTAGTTTTTAACGGACGAGTACCAAAATAGAATAAAACCTAAATTTAGGTACCATTTCGTCAAAAATAATAGTTAGGTTACCAAAACAGTAACGCGTGTATAGTTGGGATACTAAATATGTAGTTTTCCCTATCAACAGCATATCCATCGCATGTACTCTTTCCTACCAAGGGAAAATTCCAAACAGCCACTATACTAAGGGTTCCGAAAACAACTCTAATCTTATTTTAAGCAAAGGCAAATGCTGTACAGTCTGCAGAGAGATTTGTTTGCATATAGCTTGCTATTTTGCTTTTGTATTAAGATTCTCTATAATTTAATGCTTTTATTTGTGTATGGATTTTCTTAGATGGTGTTAAGTGTTGGCATTGCTTGCTTTCAACTTGTTTTTTACAACGAAATGAAAGCATTTTGTCTAAAGGAGATCCTTGGCATTTCTTGTTAACTGACTCCAAAAATACTATAATGTAATGCAACATGTCAATGATTAAGCCAATGAATGCTAATTCTCTCTTGTTTTATTGATTATATACAAAATCAGAAGCCAACCATTAGCATCTCTTCTTTCTATATATTTGGCTTCTATACACTTGACCTGAGATTCCAATATTATTTAACGAAAGACAGTATCCATCAATCTTGAGAGAGGGAAGTAACTTTTGTTTTAAATCAACCACCTTTGTCTTGCATGATACTTGCATTTAAAAATAATAATTCAAATTACAACTGCTACTAACTCTAAATCATGAGTAGGATAATTCCTCTCATACCTCTTAAGTTGCCTTGAAGCATAGGCCACCACTTTTTCTTCTTGCATAAGTACGCATCCCAAACCATTATGAGAAGCATTGCTATAAACCACAAAATCTCTGCCCGATTCTGGTTGTACTAGCACCAGGGCTTCTGTTAAGATCACTTTTAATGTCCCAAAACTTTCTTGGCACTTATCCGTCCAAATAAATGGTACAACTTTCCTCAATAGCTTGGTCAGGAGGCAATTATCGAGAATTTCTTTACAAACCTTCGATAATAACCAGCAAGTCCCAAGAAACTTCGAACCTCGGAAACATTCTTTGGAGTTTTTCATTCAACTATAGCTTGTACTTTCTTGGGATCTACTCTTATCCCCTTTGCCGAAACCACATGGTCAAGAAAAGTAACTTTCGGCAACCAAAATTTACACTTTGACAGCTTAGCATACAACTTCTTTTCTCGAAGGGTCTGAAGAACAATGCGAATGTGGGCATCATGTTCTTTCTTTGCCTTTAAATAAACTAAAATATCATCGATGAATACCACCAAAGATTGATCCAAGTAAGGTTGAAATACTCGGTTCATCAGATCTATGAATGTCGCATGAGCATTTGTCACACCAAACGACATCACTACAAACTTATAGTGTCCATACCGAGTTTGGAAAGCTGTTTTCGGAATATCTTTTTCCTTGATCTTTAAATGATGATACACCGATCGGAGATCAATCTTAAAAAAATATAGTTGCACCTTTTAACTAATCAGAAAGATCATCAATCTTCAGAAGAGGATACTTATTCTTTACTGTCACCTTATTTAACCGACGGTAATCTATGCATAATCGCATGGATCCATCTTTTTTTTCACAACTAACACTGGTGCGCCCCAGAGTGACATACTTGGCCTTATAAAACCTTGATCTAACAATTGTTGCAATTGTACCTTTAACTCCTGAAACTAGGTTAGAGCCATTCTATACGGGGCCATCGATATAGGCGTAGTACCTGGTAACACTTCTATTTTGAATTCTACCTCTCGATCTAGAGCAAATCCCGGTAACTTATCTGGGAATATATCTAGATACTCTCGGACAGTCAGAATAATATCTTCCAATTTAACCTCAGAAACTCGATTATCCACTACATTTGCTAAGAAAACTTGGCAGCCTTGCAGCAACAGTTTCTTGGCAGAAACAACTAAAATTACATTAGATAAGGGATTTACCCTTTCACCAACTACTATTATCTCTGTGCCTTCCGAGTTCCTCAATATTAATCGCTTTAAGCAACAATCCACAATGGCATGGTAGGAATATAACTAATTCATGCCCCCAATAATCACAATTCATAAAAGGCAACTTCATTAAGCTTACTAAAAATTTGATTTTGTTGAATTACTATCGAGTAATTCTTATAAATTAGACTTACCCTTGTACTATGTCCCAAGGGATAAGTTACCATCATATTGAGCTCTTCTTTTTTTTCCGATCATCACAATAAAGCCCTTCTATCATCATCTTATATTTGTTAAACTAATAGTCTATCAACATTGGTTTTCCTTCAATATCCTACCTGAAGTCCAACACTTCAAGACTTCTCATCTCTCTAGTAATAAAAGTCTAAGGAACTTGGGATTGAATTTCCTCTAAAATTATATCCAAGGTTGGAAATACTAAACCTCGGTTTAACCAGGCATTTCTAACTTCACCAGTAATTTAACATCATAGTGAGTGGAAAGTGGTTAATATCTAACCTTGTTACTACTTTTATGGGCCTCATTCTTACCCAACTGTTTGATCGCTAAACACAATCTCTCAACTTCAGACATCTATAAATTTATACAACCAAATCAACAAGCAGTTGCATCAAGTCACTCAAGCATCCAAACAGTAATAATGACATCCTAGTGGCATGCATACACTTACTAACTGACAACAAGCTCGTTTGGATCCAAAATCGGCTAAATCTATTACTTTGATACCAATAAATGTAACACCCCTTCCCATATCCATCACTGAATACGAGTCAGAGATGTCACATGACACTTTATAAAACAATTTACTCTTAAAAATTGGTAAAATTTTGTTTCTAATAAATTAAAACACAAAATCAGAGGTCCCTTTACCTTTTAAAAATAAAAAAATGACTATTCAATAAACAATAGACTCTGAACCAAAATAGACGATTTCATTTATACATGCCACTAAAATTAATCAAAAACCTCAAGTAGGATGTCATTACTATGGTAGCTTGATGAAATTCTTTGAACTTGATGTAACGCCTTGCTTACTCCAATATATTGAACCACTTACGTGTGCAAAATCAAACACACGCTAAGTACGAACTTAGTGAGGCAATTAGTAAACTATTTAGTTAAATCATGTGATCATATATTGCATTATATCGTATGACAATGTAATACAATTTCCTGCAAAATTGGCAAGCGATCCAGTACAGTTTATATCATAACAGAAAACAAATATAAGTATCATGTCGTCAGTATTCATCAATCATCAGGTAGTCATTTATAGTATAACATTCTTTAAAGATAGCCCAAAGTATGTAATATGATATCAAGGTACTCGAGTCACATGAATAAGACACCAGAGTGTCTAACGTGAACATGTAAATGGGTACGTACTCGAGGACGCTCTTTGCTCCTCATAAAAACACCGCGTTAGTGCCATTAACACTATAGGCGTGGATCCCCAGGGTGCACACCAAGGGCTGGGGTCCCCAAGGTGTATGTGACACCATCGTAGTCACAAAAACCTGAAATCATATCATAACTTGAGTGATGCAGCTGCTAAGGACTCTATGGCATGCCAACTATATCATGGACTTTCATAAATAAATACTTGGGCATTTCATTATCAATCAATCATCATCATTCATGTAAACGGGCAATTTACATCTCATATTTCATTATAATTTTTCATATGTACTTGCCATTATTGTATTATGCATCACATCGATTATTCCATTATATCATAATCAAAGTCTGTAACATGACTGAAATAGTTATCATAGAGGTGACCATGTACTTTACATGACACACGGTCTATCATGTTCAAAATAATATACCAACATACTTATCAGGTAATTTTTATCATACAGTGTTAATAATTTTATCATGTCCATTATCTTGCCACTTGCAGACATAAATCATAATTTCTTATCAGTTTATAACTTTTAAACAATGCATTTTCATATTCAAATCAGGGTTGACTTATCGCAAGTCTTCCCTTTTCATATTCATAAAAGCCCCAATTTGTTCATAAACCCTAATTTCTTCCTCATATCAAATCTCATCAACCGAGAAAGTATTCTATGAATTATTTACATCAAAAGATAGAACTCGAAGAGTAGAACAACTTTGTAGTTCAAAAAATTACATGAAAACCGAGATTCGGGGCTTAAATCGAGCTTGTAAATTTTTTCTTTTATTTTTCTCTTCACCAACATTTTGGAGAGTATTTTTGCTGATAATTCCTTCATATTTCATATATTTAAGACACATCTATCATTAAAAATGAATTTTTAATTCAATAAATTCCACTTTCCAAAAATACCCTCCAACTAGATTTTTATTTCTAATTTGCCATTTTGTAACATTCCAACTAGACTTAGTTGGATTCTAATCAGCCACTATTCATCCATAAAAGAAATATCAAAATTTTCTACATGTCCCTTTTGGGCAAAATGACCAAAACGCCCTTTACTGATCAATTTACTCACAAAATTGCCATTCCATGTCATTTCGATCGATTTAAATTTTTCTCGATCTCTTTTAACATCCAAATATCCATAAAATGATATTTCATGACTCTTCTAAGGACAATCGAGCTATATTTGAAATTTTAGCTCGATCCAATTATCTGAATATTTTTTTCGAACTTTATCGCTTTATAGCCATTAATACAAACTCCGTACGAAAATCCAGGTAACACAGAAACGTCATTCTTGGGGGTAAACTATTCATTTACGGGGTTAAAATACTTACATTTTGAAAATTACACTTTGATCCCTAAATTTTTCCAAAGTTTATACTTTAGCCACAAAACTTTCAAAATTTACATTTTGGTTACTAGCCAAAATTTGGGATATTACAATTCTCTCTCCCTTAAGAAAATTTGTCCTCGAATTTTCAACACGTATCTAGTTCAAAAAGGTGAGGAAGCTGTTTTCTCATATCTTCTTTTCTTTCCCAACTCGTTTCCTCAATTTTATGATTTCGCCAAAGAGCTTTAACAAGCAGAATCGGCTTATTCCTTAGTTTTTTTACTCCATATGCTAGTATCTTTACCGGTTCTTTCTCGTAAGTCAAATCTGGCTGAATCTCTATTTCCTCTAGGATAATGACATGTAAAGAATCTGATCGATACTTCTTGAGCATCGATACATGGAATACATTGTGAATCTTGTCTATTTCCGGAGGTAAAGCTAGTTGATAAGATATCAGACCAACTCTTTTCAAAATCATATATGGTCTAATAATTCTCTGACTCAGCTTTCCTTTTCGTCCAAATCATAACACATTCTTCCAAGTTGAAACTTTTAAGAAATACTTTATCCTTAACTTCATATTAAATATCTTTTCTTTCAAGATCAACATATAATTTTAATCATTCTAAAGAAATTCTAAGATTGCTTCGAACCATTCTTATTTTATTCTCCGCTTCCTGAAATAAATCAGATCCAATTACCTTTTAGTTCTCTTTTAGCTCATTATCATCGGGGATATAAATTACCCCTTGATAATATGAACATCCTTTAGACTTAACATTAAAATCTTTAGTTTCCCCTTTTTACCTTACTGAATTCTTTTCAGGCATATCTTATCTCTTATCTGTAAATATTTGATCCGATTTATCAATGTATACTTGAGCTGAAGCTATATAATCAATACACTATCTTCTTCCAAAGATAATTGGGCATTCAATGCTTATAAGGCAAAGAATGACTTTCAGCACGATACATCAACTACTATTTTAGACTTATTACATCAATATACATCCCAACCTGTTATGGGATGTATCATTAAATAACATGGAATTCTTATTAACTTTAGACTGTATTAATACAAGTGCTATCATCTTAACTTTCTTAGGATCTACTTAGATCCTCTTTGTTGAGACAATGTGACCTGGAAATGCAACTTGAATTAATCAAATTCACATTTGAGTAACTTTGCATACAAAAACCTTTCTCTCAAGGCTTATATCACTATTCGTAAATGTTTATCACAATCTTCTTTCATACTACACTTTTGATAAAGCCATCTTTATACTCGATTGATAGCTGTTACTGTAAGAAATTTCATCTAGTGGCATATACTTTTCCCAAAAGCCTTCAAGCTCAATCAAATAGAAACTATACATATCTTTCAAAATCTAAATTAATCTTTCAGATTGTTCGTCCTTCTATGAATGCAAAGTAATGTTGAATTTATGTCGAGTCTCTAAAGTCTTATGCAATGAACTCCAAAATCTATAGATAATATTGGATCTTAATCACACACAGTGAAAATAGGTACATCACGTCACATTACAGTACTTCAGATTTATCACTCAACATATTTATTCATTACCAATTGTTTCAATTTGTCCACAATTACCCAAATCGAATAATCTTTAATCGGTATCATTGGTAACCTAGTTATGAAATCCATCATAATTCTTTTCCACTTCCACTAGGGGAATGGAAATATGCTACCACATTTCTGAAGGTACTTGATGTTTCACTTCTAGTTGCTAGCTTGTCAAGCATGTAACCATAAATTCAGTTACTGCCTTTTTACTTTTGGACATCAATATTTGCTCTTCAGACCTAGATACTTCCTATTCCTTTCTGGATGCATCATCAAGAACATAATATTTTTCTCAAACATCCATAAACCACATAATCTCTACTAGATTCTAATTGTATTAGCACCATGGCTTTTGTTAAGATCATTTTTAATGGCTCAAAAATTTCTTCGCACTTATCCGTCCAAATAAATGGTACATCTATCCTCAATAGCTTGGTCAATGGGGAGGCAATTATCAAGAATTTCATTAACAAACCTTTGATAATAACTAGCAAGTCCCAAGAAACTTCGAACCTCGGAAACATTATTCGGAGTTTTTCATTCAACTATAGCTTATACTTTCTTAGGATCTACTCTTATCCCTTTTGCCGAAACCACATGGCCAAGAAAATTAACTTCCGAAAACCAAAATTCACACTTTGACAGCTTAGCATACAACTTCTTTTCTCGAAAGGTTTGAAGAACAATGCGAAGATGGGCATCATGTTCTTCCTTTTTCTTTGAATAAACTAAAATATCATCAATGAATACCACCAAAAATTAATACAAGGTTGAAATATTCAGTTCATCAGATCTATGAATGTCGCATGAGCATTTTTCAAACCAAACGACATCACTACAAACTTATAGTGGCTATACCGAGTTCGGAAAGTTGTCTTTAGAATATCTTCTACCTTGATCTTTAACTGATGATACCCCGATCGGAGATCAATCTTAAAAAAAATATAGGTGCGCATTTTAACTGATCAGAATGATCATCAATCTTTGAAAGATGATACTTATTCTTTACTGTCACCTTACTTAACTGACGGTAATCTATGCATAATCGCATAGATCCATCTTTTTTTTCACAACTAACACTGGTGCGCCCTAGGGTGACACACTTGGCCTTATAAAACCTCGATCTAACAATTTTTGCTACCCTTAACTCCCGAAACTAGGTTGGAGCCATTCCATACGGGGCCATCGATATAGGCGCACTACATGGTAATACTTCTATTTTAAATTCCACCTATCGGTCTGGAGGAAATCCCGGTAACTCATCTGGGAATATATCTAGATAATTTCATACAATCAAAATATCATCCAATTTAACCTCAGAAACTCGAGTATCCACTACATTTGCTAAGAAAGCTTGGCAGCCATGTAACAACAGTTTCTTGGCAGAAACAGCTGAAATTACATTGGATAAGGGATTTACCCTTTCACCAACTACTATTATCTTTGTGCCTTCCGAGTTCCTCAATATTAATCGATTTAAGCGATAATCTACAATGACATGGTAGGAATATAACCAATTCATGCCCCCAATAATCACAATTCATAAAAGGTAACTCCATTAAGCTTATTATAAATTTGACTTTGTTGAATTACTATCGAGTAATTCTTATAAATTTGACTTACCATTGTACTTTGTCCCAAGGGATAAGTTACCATCATATTGAGCTCTTTTTTTCGATCATCACAACGAAGCCTTTCTATCATCATCTTATATTTGTTTCACCAATAGTCTATCAACATTAGTTTTCCTTCAATATCCTACCTGAAATCCAACACTTCAATACTTCCCAGCTCTCTAGTAATAAAAGTCTAAGGAACTTGGGATTGAATTTCCTCTAAAATTATATCCAGGGTTCGAAATAATAAATTTAACTAGGCATTTCTAACTTCACCAACACTTTAACATCATATTGAGTGGAAAGTGGTTAATATTTAACCTTGTCACTACTTTTATGGGCCTCGTTCTTACCCAACTATTTGATCGCTAAACACAATCTCTCAACTTCGGACATCTATAACTTTATACTATCAAATCAACAAGCAGTTGCATCAAGTCACCCAAGCATCCAAACAGTAATAATGACATCCTAGTGGCATGTATACACTTACTAACTGACAACAAGCTCGGCTAGATCCAGAACCGGCTAAACCTGTAGCTCTGATACCAATAAATATAACACCCCCTTCCCGTATCCATAACTGAATACGAGTCAGAGATGTCACATGACACTTTATAAAATAATTCACTCTTGAAAATTGGTAAAATTTTGTTTCTAATAAATTAAAACACAAAATCGGAGCTCCGTTTACTTTTTAAAAGTAACAAAATGAATATTCAATAAATAATAGACTCTGAACCAAAATAAACAATTTCATTTCATTTACACATGCCACTAAAATTAATCAAAAACCTCAAGTAGGATGTCATTACTATGGTATCTTGATGAAAATCTCTGAACTTGATGTAACGCCTTGCTTACTCTAATATCTTGAAACACCTACGTGTGCAAAATCAAACACACGCTAAGTACGAACTTAGTGAGGCAATTAGTAAACTATTTAGTTAAATCATGTGATCATACATTACATTATATCATATTACAATGCAATACAATATCCTGCAAAATGGCAAGCGATCCAGTACAGTTTATATCATAACATAAAACAAATATGAGTATCATCAAGTAGTCTTTTATACTATAACATTCTTTAAAGATATCCCAAAGTATGTAATATGAGATCAAGGTACTCGAGTCACATGAATAAGACACCAGAGTGTCTAACGTGAACATGTAAATGAGTACGTACTCGATAACGCTCTTTGTTCCTCATAAATGCACCTCGTTAGTGCCATTAACACTATGGGCGTGGATCCCCAGGGTGCACACCAAGGGCTTGGGTCCCCAAGGTGTATGTGACACCATCGTAGTCACAGAAACATGAAATCATATCTTAACTTGGGTGATGCAGCTGCTAAGGACTCTATGGCATGCCAACTATACCTTTGACTCTCATAAATAAATACTTGAGCATTTCATTTCATTATCAATCAATCATCATCATTCATGTAAACGGGCATTTCACATCAATTATTCCAGTATATCATAAGCAAAGTCTGTAACCTGACTGAAATAGTTATCATAAAGGTGACCATGTACTTTACATGACACGCGGTCTATCATGTTCAAAATAACATACCAATATACTTATCAAGTAATTTTTATCATCAGTGTTAATAGTTTTATCATGTCCATTATCTTGCCACTTGCGGACATAAATTATAATTTCTAATCAGTTTATAACTTTTAAACAATGCATTTTCATATTTAGATCAGGGTTGACTTGTCGCAAGTCTTCCCTTTTATAATTAGCATACATATAAATGTTGCACTCATCTTGGCCACTTAACACAATGCCTCACTAAGTCCTAGTTTGATCCATTTTTTCGTAATACCTCGAACCTTCTTTGATTCGGACTTGACTTCATTAATTACATGAATACAACAAAATATTTGTTAGATTAAAATCTATTAATACCTTAAACATGTTGTCTAATATACTCATTCGAATATAAAATTTCCAAATATTTTTCCTTTATTCCTTGTACTGTTTAAAAACTCATTATGGTTCCTAGTGACCAATTTGAACTTCCAATAATTCTTCCGAGCTTGCTAACAACATTTAAATACAAAATGTTTCAAATTCCATTTTCTGACAAATTGCGCTACCTTTAAAGATTTACTTATACATGGCAAAATACATATTGGATCTTAATTTCCTTTATATTATACAAACTAGATTCGATAATGATTCTAACAGTATAAGCCACATAAATTAGCAAAATCTACCAAACTTTTAAAAATTCTTTACATTCACGTCACAGAGCTATCCAGGCAGAAATTGCTGTGTAATTTTTTAGACCTTCTTTCGAATAAAAATCCATATCTTTTAACACCGAACTCGAAATTAGTTTTCGTTTGCTGGAAACGAAACTAGACTAACAAATCTTTACAACGGTATAAAATTTATCATTTAACTATTTTTTTAGAATTTACGGCGAATTTTTAAACTTACTTTCATAATTCAAATTTAACATAACTTTCCATAAATAACTTCTAATTTACATCAACTGCTCCTTATTTTTTTACTTGTCAATTTAGTCTCATCACTTTACTTCAAATGACTAGAATAAAACTTGTATTCATATGTTCTATTTACATCCTTAATCAAAATAGGCTTAAACCTTTAATTCTCTAATTTCTCTTGATTTGTCGAGATGGTCACCAAAATTTCAAATATAAGGATTCAAGCTTCTTAACTTTTCAAATTAGTCCTCCAATCAACATTACTACATTAATTCCATCATTTTAGCTAAAAATCATATTTACTCATTCTACATATCCTTTTTGACGAATAGACCATTCAAGTTTGACAATTTGTCAAAATAGTCACTAATGTGATTAATCGTCAGTTTAGCATTCTAACTTCATTTTCATGTCTCTAACACCATTAATAATATAAATACACATAAAATTCATAAAAATCATATTTGGTCCCTTAATTTTGAAGCTTGTCGAAATGGTTCATATTTATTTAACTTAGGGTTTTGCTTCCAAACAACAAATCAAACTTAATAGATCATTAATCCAACATCACAAACCCTAAGTCAATCTTGAATCCATAAACCTTAATCTTCTCTATACAAACCGAAATATGTAGGTTTTAAATTCCAACTCAATAACATGATTCTAACAGCATACAAGCATGGTTCTAACTTAAAATCAATCATTGATTCCCCAAATTGTTCATAAACCATAATTTCTTCCTCGTATCAAATCTCATCAACCAAGCAAGAATTCTATGAATTATTTACATCAAAAGATAGAGCTCGAAAAGTAGAACAACTTTGTAATTCAAAAAATTACCTGAAATCAAAATTTAAAGCTTAAATCGAGGTTGTAAAAATTTTCTCTACTTTTTCTCTTCACCAACGTTTTAGAGGGTATTTTTGCTGATAATTCCTTCATATTTCATATATTTAAGAAATTTGTATCATTAAAAATAAATTTTTAATTCAATAAATTTCATTTTTCAAAATTAGCCCCCAATTAGATTCATATTTCTAATTTGCCATTTTGCAACATTCTTGTAATAGCCTATTTTCGTCCGGTTATTTTATTCGAATAAACAATTAAACCCAAAATTTAAAAACTATTCAAATCCCCCCAAAAAAAAGAAAAATTAAAAAATTAATTAACTAGTCCAAAATCCAGTGTCTATTTACACCAGTCTAAAAAGTCCATTTTAGACAACCCAATTTCAAATACCCTAAACCCAATACAACCAGCCCAATTACCTAAACCCATTTACACCTGCCCAACCAAACTCATAACCCAATTATCATACCCATCTGCCTAACCCGAACCGATTACCATAACCCAGTTCACCCCGACCCAGATAACCTAAAGGAAACCCTAATTCCTAAACCACTCAGCCAGGCTTTTGGCTTCCAACCCTAAGCCGCCGCCAACCTCCCCCTGTTCCTGGCAACATTGGAGCCGCGCTAGCCGCCGAGCCATACCAACAAGTACCCCAATACCGGTCCCCTCCTGTACGAACCTGCCAAAAAAGCAAACAAGAGAACTCAAAAAATCAGAGGCAACAACAACCATTTTATTTTTGTTTTTTTAGTGTAAAACGGCTATAAAGCCGAAGCAAACCATTTGTAAACCCTACACAGGTATTTTTGATATCAATGCAAAGAATATTCAAGCAAAAAAGTATCTGTTTATTCGAAAAAAACGAAAAGAGATACCTTTAAGGTCGGTTATCCCGTCACCGACCACCCACTCTTTACCGTCGTTCATCTTTCAAAAACTCAGATTTGCTAAAAAGAAGGGGATTTCAGTTTCAAAAAGGAATCTAAGTTTTTTAAACAAATCAAAAAAGGTTTTTTTTTTAAAAAAAAAATAGCTTCAGATACACTTTTTTAAATAAAAAAGATTTTTTTACTCTTTCAATCTTCAACAACCATTTTCAAAGAAAAAACTTGAGAAATCAAGAAAGCTTACCGATTTGGTGATTGTCCTTCTAGATCTGAGACTTTGGGCTTACGTTGTATCTTTCGTTGTTTGTTCTTTGGTTATTGTTTACGATCGCCAAGAACCAGACGTCATTAACGGCGAGAGGCGCCGTTACCGATGACTGCGGCGGTCATGAAAAATCTTAAAGTTGGAGATGGGGTGTAGGGAAGAAGAAACCCTCTGATTGTTTTCAAAAAAATTTCTTTCTGTGAATGAAATCAATTTTTTAAATGCATATTACTTCCTTTGAATGTCGTGCCCCTTTTTTTCATTTTTTAATTTGCTTTTTTTCTTTTTATATTAAATCTATAGTTTGCTTTTGTCACGGGGCTAGACTTCTGAACCAACCCAACGTGCGGCCTTAGTTGATGTTCTTAGACAAACGACTAAGTAAGCCTGAAATCCTTCTCCGGAAGATCGAATACTTCCAATGCTCACAAACACAAGATCGTTCCAAGAGGAACCGAACAAAAGAGAAAGGCAACAAGAACAAGAGAAAGAACGCTCAAGAATGCGAAGAACACTACAGAGTGTTTTTAGAGTAAATGCCAAGTGTATTAATCAAATGATGGATGATACAAGTGAGGTGGGGAGGCCTCTATTTATAGTTGAATCCCCATATAATGAACGGACGAGATCAAATCACACTAACGGCCCAAATTGAAAGCCACCTACCAAATCTACACTAACTAAGGAAACTCTATCACTATGATATTCTTTCCTTAAGTTTGTGTTTACATTGAGAGATATTCTTATCCCTTGGAATATTCCCCGGTAAGATGCCATCTATTAATTTACCAGGCTCAATGTACTTGGGCTTTCTTTCAGTCTCCAACGATCGGACCAAGTCTGGTGGTCTTCTTGGCAAGCCTAGAACCTCTTGGGTTGCTTGTTGCGCATCTGTCTCGGACCCAAATGTATGGGCCGTGACATTCTCCTCCACCAAATCCGGCGATGCCCTCATCGCTGTCTCAGAACAGACTTCTCTTGGTTGATCTTGGATCTTCCATGGTACCTTGGCTTGCTCCCAACTCAGAATCGGGCAACGATGTTCCCCCATAAGAACGGCTCCCCCCCATAAGGAGCGCTCGACTCGGACTGGGTTGTCTTCCCATACAGACTGCTCGCCTTGGTTCCTTCTGCTGTGTAACTTCTCGCTCTGCATAATTGCGCACATCTCGATGAAGTTTGAGATGTACCTCCTTCGTCGCATTCACTCTAACCGGCATCAACCCTTCCCTCGTGAAGTTTGGTGCCTCGTTGCCCATTGGCAATTTTTCTCGCATTGACCCTTCTTCACACTTGAAGTTCAATGCTTCTTCCACCTTGTCCAAAGGTGATTCTTCCACGGGCCTCATGTCGCTGGCTGACTCGGGCAACTCTTGTCCCACTAAAGTAGTCTCTCCAACAGTAGCCTCCAAAGCGATGTCTCATTGGCTTGGAGCATCCTCGGCAAGCTGAATGGTAGTCAGCGTCTTGGTTCCTTTACCCTTGTCTCGGTACGAGGGCACAACGCAACGTTGTTTACGATCCAAAACACAGACGACGTCGGTACAAGGAACGATAAGAGCATCTATACGGTCAAGGAAGCTTAGTTCCAAAACAAAATCAAAGTCATCTAAGTTGATTACCTTGATGTCTTCCTTGCCTTTCCATTCACCAATCTGCAGCTCCACCTTCCGTGCCGTTCCAACAATTGGAACTTCTTTAGCATTCACAGTCTTGATCTTTCCAGTTGAACCCACAACTCTAAGACCAAGTTTGTCGGCAGCCTTCTTGGACATGAATAGATCGGTTGCTCCGGTGTCCACTAGAGCACTCCTCGATCGTCCCGCAATGTTGATGTCGACAAACATCAACCCTTTCTGCTTGCGTACTCTCGCCTTAGCAGAACTCAGTATCATCGAGCCAAGTCTCGCAGCCTCGCTCTGTTCGGGCTCGTCCACCCCCTTGGATGGCTTGACTCGATGTGGGCATGCTCGCAACTTGTGTGGCCCCTTACATTGGTAGCACTTTAGTTGCTTCTCTACCCTCGGCTTGATTGCTTTGACACTCACAATCGCACCAAGTCTCGTCACTTCTTCATCCGACTCCTCGGACTCATCGCCTTTGACAGCATTAAGGCGATCATTCTTGGGGCAATCTTTCATCATGTGCTTCCCTCCGCAGATACAGCACACAAGACTTTCCCCATCTTTGACTCCCCCACCATGGCCCTTGCCTCGGGGCTTGAGGGTCTCCGCCATCTCGAACTCGGCTATGGATTCAGCTGCGACCATAGCCTTGGAGAGTTCCTCGACTCCCATCCTCTTCAGCTCCATTCTGGCCCATTGCTTAAGCCCGTTCTTGAAGATAAAGAGGCCTTCAGCTTCAACGATGTCCGTGATTTGGAGTTTGAGTTCAGTGAACCGTCTGACATACTCCAGGATGTAACCTTCATGCTTGAGTTCGTGCAGCTTCTCCCGAGCCTCCTGTTGGGCGTTCTTTGGGTAGAACTGTTCCTTGAACTCAGCTTGAAACTCTTCCCAAGTCCCGATGGGAATATCCTTGCTCTTCTCCTCAGAGCATCTGCGTCGCCACCATAAAAGTGCAACGTCAGTTAAGTAAACAGAAGCAATGTTTACCTTGTCCGCATCATCCTTGATGCCTGTAGCACGAAAGTATTGTTCCATGCTCCACACAAAGTTCTCCACGTCCTGGGCCGATCTAGCTCCGCTAAACTCCTTCGGCTTTGGCACGTCCAACTTTGGTCTGATTGTTGCCGTGTTTAACATATCAGTCACGACAGCCTTGTAAACTTGAAGCTCTCCCTTGAGCCCCTTGATTTCCTCCATCATCTCCGCCTTCAAAGCCTTTAGCTCGGCTTCGAGTGCATCACTCCGTCTATCCGCACTGTCGGCACACTGGTCAAGGTCTCGCACGTTGTTCTTTAGATCCTGCACGTTGTTTTCGAGCTCCTCTCCCGAAGAGTCCAGCTCGTCAAGACGTACTCTGACAACGTCAATCTCCTCTCGGGCATCCTTCATGGATCATTCGAGCTTTCCCAACCTTTCTTCCAGCGTAGGCACAGTGTTGCTCAGACTATCTCGCTTTCCATCGTCAGCCTGGGTCTCTGCACCCTTTTGTGCTGCAACATTCCCTCCTTTCTTTGCCATCTCCAATCAGTGTTTGCGCTCGAACACTCGCTCTGATACCAACTGTCACGGGGCTAGACTTCTGAACCAACCCAACGTGCGGCCTTAGTCGATGTTCTTAGACAAACGACTAAGTAAGCCTGAAATCCTTCTCCGAAAGATCGAATACTTCATAAACACAAGATTGTTCCAAGAGGAACCGAACAAAAGAGAAAGGCAACAAGAACAAGAGAAAGAACGCTCAAGAACGCGAAGAACACTACAGAGTGTTTTTAGAGTAAATGCCAAGTGTATTACTCAAATGATGGATGGTACAAGTGAGGTGGGGAGGCCTCTATTTATAGTTGAATCCCCATACAATGAACGGACGAGATCGAATCACACTAACGACCCAGATTGAAAGCCACCTATCAAATCTACACTAACTAAGGAAACTCTATCACTATGATATTCTTTCCTTAAGTTTGTGTTTACATTGAGAGATATTCTTATCCCTTGGAATATTCCCCGGTAAGATGCCATCTATTAATTTACTAGGCTCAATGTACTTGGGCTTTCTTTCAGTCTCCAACGATCGGACCAAGTCTGGTGGTCTTCTTGGCAAGCCTAGAACCTCTTGGGTTGCTTGCTGCGCATCTGTCTCGGACCCAAATGTATGGGCCGTGACACTTTGCTTTTACGTTTCTTTTATTGTTTTACGTTTTTATATATGTTAATAATATATATATATATATATATATATATATTAAAATCAGTCTTTTCCCTCTTTTAATTAGGAGTTGTTTTGGGGGGTTTGTGCCTTTTTTTAAAACCGGCTTTCCCCCTTTTTTTTAATGTCTATTGATTGTAATATATATTATAGTGTTGAAACCGGCACTTTGTTTTTTATGCCTCTGTTGATTATAATATATAGTATATACTATAATATTATTTTTATCATAGTAGATATTATATGTTATTATATTATAGTATCATTATATTATACATATTATATGTTATTTATTTATACTTGTTTATAATACATATATTAATATTATTTATATATTATTGTTCGAATCAGCCTTACGGTGACCCAAAACAATGAATGTCATGTATTATTACGGCCCGTTTAATGCAGTCATTTAACACACTAACTTTTAATTTCTGCAATTTAATTTATCGTATTTATGTTTCCGCAATTTACTTTCCTGTATTTAATTTCTCGCACTTTACTTTTACCACATTTATTTTTTGCTATTTAATTTCCACTTTTATTTCATTGTTCGATCCGGTCCTTTTCTGAATTTCTTTTATATTTGATCTGGTCCTCTTCTGGATCTCTTTTATATTTGACCCGGTCCATTTTCTGAATATTTTAATTTTCGCTTTTAATTTTCGCATTTATTTACTTTATTCGTATTTATTTTCCGTTTTATTCTTTACTATCTTCGTTGTATTTATTTGTTCACTATTTGTGCCATATTTTAATTTGCCATTCATTTCACCTTTAATTTAACTAATTTAATCTCATTTGTTAATTAATTAACTTTAATCATAAAAGGATGTATTTATTAATTATGATATTTGTGTCGTAACAGTCCTGGTTTATTGGATGTTGACCAAATATTCGAATTAATTTTCACCGTCTGAAGGTAAACTTTAATTTGAAATAAAATTTTGATAATTCATAACATCATTCATTAACTGTTTGCATCATGCATAAATGTGACGTACTCGAGTCGAACTGTAAATTAACACGGCAGTCGGGCTTATTTGATGTCGGTTTAATCTACAGTCCGATGTACAGTCAGTCTTATTAATTAAATGAATAATTAATGTGAACCCACTAATTTGATTAAGCATGTTCAATTAAAGCCTATATTCGATTAAGAAGAATCAATTAAAGTCAATTTTGAATTTCAATAATTTCCATCGATCAAAAGCAACGTCTGTTTTGGTATCGATTTTTGGGCGTGATGGGGGTGCTAATCCTTCCACACACGTAACCAACTCCCGAACCCATTTTTTAAAAGAATCTCTAGTTTCATGGTGCCCGGCCTATCTTAGTGTTCGTTTTCAAAATAATAACACATTTTAAAAAAACAAATCCCTAAAATCAATTCTTCCCCAATTTTTACAAAAATTTCAAAACACAAAACCAAAAATATTTTTCCTTTTTAGCGATTCCGAATTTGAAATTTTAAACTTTTGAATTTTAAAAGGGTCGTTACAATTCCAACTAGACTTAGTTGGATTCTAATCAGTCACTATTCATCCATAAAAGAAATCTCAAAATTTCCTCTATGTCCCTTTTGGGAAAAATGACCAAAACGCCCTTTACTGATCAACTTACAAAAAATTGTCATTCCATGCCATTTCGATCGATTTAAATTTTTCCCGATCTCTTTTAACATTCAAATATCCATAAAATGATATTTTATGACTCTTCTAAGGTCCATGGAACTATCTCTGAAATTTTATCTCGATCCGATTATCCGAATATTTTTTTAATTTATCGCTTTATAGCCATTAATACAAACTCCGTACGAAAATCCAGGTAACACGGAAACATCGTTCTTGGGGGTAAACTATTCATTTACGGGGTTAAAATACATAACTTTTGAAAATTACACTTTGATCCCTAAATTTTTTTCAAAGTTTATACTTTAGCCACAAAACTTTCAAAATTTACATTTTGGTCACTAGCTAAAAATTGGGATATTACATTAATCTAGGGTAAAATACAACCAAGGTCACTTAACTATGGGTTTAGTAACAAACATGTTACTTTTCTTTTAAAGTTACAAACAAGTTACCCAATTAAAATATTGTTACAATCATCTTATCCTGCTTACAAATATGTCACTCAATTAACATATTGTTATAAGCATGTCACTCAATTAACATACTGTTACAAGCATGTTACTCCTCGTTGTGTTAATTATATGACCTGCTTGTAATAATATGTTAATTGAGTGACCTACTTGTAACAATATATTAATTGAGTGACATGTTTGTAACTTTTAAAAGAATATTGACTTGTTTATTACTAAACCTATAACTAAGTGACATTGGTTGTAGTTTACCCTTAATTCTATCAAGTTTATTGGTCTTAGTACTAGAGAGTTTCATACTAACAAATGACTATGCTCTCGATGTTCTCTATGACCGACATTTCAATTGATGCATGATTTGAAAATTGATACTAATATTTAAGGTAAACCATTTCAAGACCAAGCATGCCTCATCAAAATTACAGGAATAGGTAAAATAAAATATTGGTTGTAGCAAGGTGGCGTTTCCCCTGCTTTGCCGACATGAGTTTTATTAGTGGCGGATTTATAAATATTTTTTATGATGAGTATAAGTCAAAATATTTTTTTAGAGTGTGCACAAATCAATAAGTCATAATTCAACATTTCAGGTGGGCACAAATTATAAAGATTTTAAGGATTAATTTATATAAAAAAACTGAAACTAAATTTGTGAACTTTAAAAAGTTGATGGTGAGCACAAGCCCACCCACGCTTGCACATAGATCTGCCACTGAGTTTCGTTGTTTTTTAGGAAGGCTCAATAAAATAGGCTTCAAAACCAACAAATGGTTGGTCTGGATGAGGCATTAGGTCTCTTAAGTAAGGTTACAAGTTGCGAATGGAGAAAATCAAGTTGCGAGGGTCATCCCTATATTGAACCTCTACAAAACTAATTCAAGTTAGTCGACTAATAAGTCGGATACCAATAATTAAAGCAATAATAATAATAAAACGTGCTTCAAAGACCCAAAGATCTCAAAGGGAATGCCTTTTAAGACAACCAGGCCTAGGCTCGAAGATGTAATAAGGATATTTTCTTTGGAAGTTCAGTTCCCATTTGAGACTCGGTTGGTTTGATCTCATAAATTTGGGCTGAATATGAGACTATAAAGCATAAGCTCAGCTGGTTATCCAAGTGGAAAAGCACTTCATCCTTAATGGTTTGGACTTCTAAATTAATTTTAGCTTTTCTCCTTCTCATTCACGGGTCAATTAAGTCCTTAAAATTTTAGAAAAAATTAATTTAATTTTTAATTTTTTTTCATCCAATTAAGTCTTTAAATCAATCAATTGAATTAATTAAGTTCTTTGACCAATATTAACGGTTGAATCTAATATTTTTTTATCAGTTGGTATAGTGCGTCATGTCACAATGTTACCATTTGATACTTTCAGAATTTTTATTTTATTTAAAAAATTCTTTAAAAATCCTAAAAATTCTAAAAGTTTACAAAAAATTATAATATTTATAATCTGTAAACGCATATAATAAAAATGTAGTTTATTTTGTGGCAGTAATATCTAAAAAACTATCAAAAATTAATTTTCAAAATTGGTCAAAGGGCTTAATTGTTTCAATTTATTGGTTGAAGGGCTTAATTGAGTAAAAAAAGTTCATGGGCGTAATTTTTTTTGAGTTTTCAAAATCTTCTTACACCCTTAAGCCAATTTCAATTTTTATGTAATTCGGCTTATCTGCCGTAGCATTATTAGTTAGTTCAAATATTTTTATAGGATAAATTATATAAATAGTCCCCTAACTTAAAAAATTAACAAGTAGGTCCGATTTCATTAAAAAATTAACGATTGACGACTTCGTAGATAACAAAAATTGGCACAATAACATATTCAGTCCTCATATTTGCACATTCAATCAATTTAGTCATAATTATTAAAAAAATCAATAAATTTAGTCCTTATTATTTACTCATTCTATCCATTTAACCCTCTACTCTGGCACCGCCTCCCTGCCCCAACGACCCTCAGTACGAATTTCATTCTGTCTAATGAATCTTTCATCTTACCAACCCATAGCATTCAGTTCTCGTCCACGCACCTTGCTCGTGCGCTCCAACAACCTCGATCCTACGTACCAACACCTCGTCAAGAATAAATTTATTGATTTTTTCTAATTAAGACTAAATTGATTAAATGTGCAAATATGGGGATTAAATGTGTTATTTTCCAATTCTTTAACTGTCACGTCATCAACCATTTAATTTTTAACTATACTAGACCAATTTGTTACTTTTTTTTAAGTCAGAGAACCATTTTATAAGTTTTCATAATCTGAGTTTAAACTTAATGTCTCGAAAAGTGAACTCTTCTCATTTGGCTTCTCCCCTTCTAATATCGAGACTATGCATGTAACTACTGGCTTCAAAACGGGTTGTCTTCTTGTACGCTACCTAGGAGTGCCTCTTATTACGAAAAAGCTATCAGAAAAAGATTGTCAAGTCTTATAAGATAAAATCTAAAGTAGGTTGGAACACTGATTTACCAAACATCTCAACTATGCTAGGAGATTACAGTTGATTTGTAACACCCTTACTAGTATTTATTACCCAATACTAGTATAGAGTGTCACGTGATGTTTAAACCGTATTTTATGCTATTTATACAAGTAAAAATGACGATTTTGATTTTTTTTCTTTTTAATCGCGTAAAATTTATTTCTAATTTTTAATCCATCAGATAGACCCCGATTTCAGGCAGCAACTTGACAATTTATAACTACACTTTACGATTAACAAAACTGCCTAAAAACTTCCTGAACTAAAAATCATTTTGATTACTCTAAAATTTCATTTTCATAACATTACCCGATTTCCATTACTAGTAATTTCTTTAAACTAGCATCAAGTCTAACAAAATCCAACATCATATACTAACCACTTATCTAGATGTTAATATTACAATCCACATCTAGACTAGTTTAAAAGAGCTAATATTTATTCATACATGCCAACTAAAAAATATCAAAATACATCAAGGATGTAGTTACCGATACTGTATATATATCCTTCTTTGATAGTGATGCCTTACTCCTTAATCTGACCCGGGTTTCCTACCTACGCGTGAAAAGTCATCACACGCTAAGTATATACTTAGTGAGGCATTATAATTTTTTTAACATAAATCAACATGCTTGAATTATAACAATAATATAATAAACATGCAGTTTGATCACTATTCCTTTATTTCCCTTATGTTAATCAAATATTAACATAATATAATCCAGATTCATAAATCCTACTAATATCCTTGCCATTATCCGAGAGTTTACCTACTCTCTAAATTATTTACCATTTATTACCATTATCCGAGAGTTCACATACTCTTTAATTTATTAACCATTTATTATCAAATAAATTATTGCCCAACATAGTTTGAGGACTTGAGTACACGAGTCAAAACTGCACCAAAGTGATAATACACCGCACCTAAGTGCTAAGAGACCGCATATAAGTGCTAAAGAACCACAGCTAAGTGTTAATAAACCGCACCGAAGTGCTAAACCGCTAGACTCTATGGCATGCCAACTATACTTTATACCTCAGTAACTTACTTGGGCATACTTTCCAATTCCATATTCAATTCATTCATGGCAATATAATTATCATTATTTCAAGCTAAGGCAGATCATACCCGAAATACCATAAACATACATACCTGATATATCTAGTGATCAAATGCATCATAGTTCTACCTTTGTCAATTCTCAACATGTCAAATATAAGTTCATGATATAACTATCAAACAATTATTAATAAGGTAGACTTATCACAAGTCTTCCAAATGATAATCATAATATTATCCATGCATGAAAATGCACTCACCTTGACACTTTATAAGTTGCCAATATGTACTTAGCCTCACTAAGCTTCAGCTTGATCTATGTCATTTCCTTGATTGGTAGTTCGATCTCAGTTTTGATCACGATCTATATGTACATCAACATGTCATAAATACATTTCAAATGATATGTTAGTATCATACTAAGACATAAATACAATAGGAATAATTTTCCTACAATTATTCCTATAATTGTCCAATCTTAGATCCATGACATAAGTCATTATACCTTTAATACCTTGAATTCTCTTCAACTTTTAATCAAAGAATGATCAAAACTTCATTCTAATAACAATTTAAGCATAATGCTTCCATGAAAACAATTTTTTCGCTTTAGTCCCTAATTTTCCCCAAAATGCTGAATTGGTCCCTAATCTTTCCAAGATTTTCGAATTGATCCTTATGTTTTTACAAACTTCTAAAATGGTTCAAATGACATTTTAAAGCTTGTAAAATCATAATCTCATCATATCCAATCTTATGGAAATTTTTCCATAATTTCTCTTCCTTGACCGAAATGGTCCTTTACTTTCTAATATTTCCATTTTTGTCCTAAATTATCAATTCAAGCTAATTTGATCATAATCTCATCATTTCTAATACTAGAATATTTTTCACAATAATTTCCCCTTTATTTCCAATTCTAACCGAATTGGTCATTTATTCTTCCTAAGGGAAAATTTTCATTCTAACATCAATTTAGGGCTTCTAGTATCACAAATCATTCATTTCCATCATTTATTCAATTCCCTAACCAAATCCCCAAATTCTTTAAACAAAGTTCAAGATTGTTTTCATGTTTACAACACTTGAATTGCTTTAATCAAGCCTTAATTCTAACATGGTTCATGAAATTCCAATTTCTCTCTCTTCAAGAACATGAACTGTTCTTCATATCACCATGCAAAATTACTATCAAAAGAAAGAGCATGAAGCATAGATCAATTTATTTCAAAGCAACATACCTTGATTCTAACTTTAGAACCTTGAAATTTGCCAAATAAAATTTCTCCTTTTTTTCTCTTGCTTTTCGAAATTCTCCAAGAAATATGAGCAAGTTTTGTTCATCTTTTTTCTTTTAATCCACATGTGATAATTAAATGAATTTTTAATTCATTTAATTAGTGAAATTACTAATTTAGCCTTCAAATCCAATGGCTAAATTTAATCTTATCATAAACCAAGGTCCAAGATTAAATCCATGTGTTTTTCATCTTCTAAAAATGCCCTCAACATTTCAAAATATTTCAAAAATGTCATACATGGCAAATGTCCAATTTGCCCTCCAACTAGACTTTATTTACTAACAAGACTTGAAAATTGTCATTCCATTACCATCTAACTAAATCTAGTTAGAATCCAAACAAATGTAATAAAATATTCATAAAATAATATTTTATAAATTTTCCATATTCCTTGGAAATATCTTTAAAATTTCAATTCGATACGGTTACCCGATATTCACTTTCTACGATTTTTCCAATTTCCAAACTATCGGATAAAATATGAAATTCTCATAATTCTGATCTCCCTATGTAAATATTTTTGACATACAAAATATTCCATAATTTTGTAAAAATCAAAATCTTGAAATTTCGACTCGGTTCAATATACTGATAATTTACCCGAAATCTTTATCAGATAAATTTCTCTTAATAATCCTTTATCAGATATCCATAAAATTTCAACTCGAACTGATTCCCCTTTTTATCAGTCTCAACTATTGACATGAGACATTCCCATAAGGTCACCCATCCTAATGCTACTCTAGCTTGAGCACGCTTAACTTTTCAGTTCGATCCAATTTCGAATAATATAAGCCTTGTATGAAAAATCCAGGTAACACAGAAATACCACACTTGGGGGTAAACTATCCATTTACGGGGTTAAATTACTTAACTTTTTAAAATTACACTTTGGTCCCTAAACTTTTCTAAAGTTCACACTTTAACCCTTAAACTTTCAAAAATTACATTTTGGTCACTAGTCCAAAAAATTGGGATATTACAATTCCTATCCCCTTAAGAAAATTCGTTCTCGAATTTTCCTTATGTACTAGGTTCAAAAAGATACAAATGTTGCTTTTTTATCGATTCCTCGAGTTCCAAAGTAACTTCATCTATTTTGTGATTTCTTTATAGAACTTTGACTGGAGGAATCTTTTTATTCCTTAACTGCTTTTCTTCCCTAGCTAAGATCCTCACAGGTTCTTCTTCGTATGTCAAATCTGGTTGAATTTCGATTTCTTCCGGTGTAATGACATGCAAAATGTGCGATCTATACCTCCTTAACATGGATACATGAAATACATCATGGATCTTATTAATCTCTGGTGGCAATGCTAGCTGATATGCCACTAATCCAACTCTCTTTAGAAATTCATAAGGGCCAATGAACCTTGGACTGAGTTTACTTTTCCGTTCAAAACGATCGACATGTCCTTTCTTAATAGCTTGGTTATCGGAGGGGTAATCATTGAAAAATCTTTCACGAACCGCCGATAATAACCAACTAATCCTAAGAACTTCTTACTTCAGAGACATTCTTAGGGACTTTCCATTCAAGGATTGCTTGAACCTTCTTAAGATCAACTCAAATTTCTTCGGCTAAAACTATATGCCCAAGGAAAATTATTTCCAATAACCAGAATTCACATTTTGACAGTTTTGCATACAACTTCTTTTCTTGTAGAATCTAGAGAATTACTCGAAGATGAGTATCATGCTTCTCATTGGTTTAGAATAAACCACTATATCATCAATAAATACTACCACGAGTCGATCCAAATACGGCATGGAAAATTTGATTCGTTAAATCCATAAATGCCGCTGGTGCATTTATAAATCTGAAGGACATTACTACAAACTCATAATGCCCATATCTAGTTTTGAAAGCTATTTTTGGTATATCCACCTCCTTAATCTTTAATTGATGATACCTCGATCGAAGATCAATCTTACAGAACACTGTTGCTCCCTTAAATTGATTAAAAAGAGCAACAATCCTCAGCAAAGGATACTTATTATTTATCGTCACTTTATTAAGCTGACGATAATCCACACATAGTCTCATTAATCTGTCATTCTTCTTTACAAATGGGACTAGGGCTCCCCAAGATGCTATACTAGGCCGTATAAAACCTCGGTCTGATAATTCTTGTAACCGAGCTTTCAACTCTCTAAGCTTTGTAGGAGCTATTCTATAAGATGCTATCGATATTGGTGTTGTTCCAGGAAGCACCTCAATACCAAATTCCACCTCTCGGTCGAGAGGTAATTCGGTAATTCATCCGAGAAAACATCTGGAAATTCCCATACCATTGGTATATTTTCCAGATTTATTTTCTTTTCTAAAGTACTAATCACATTGCTCAAATTATCCAATCTTTCGCCTACCAATACCATCTTTGAACTGTCTGCCTTTTTTAAGATTAACCCTTTTATATCGGCATTCAATAATAGCATCATATGCCGATAACCAATCTATTCCAAGAATAATCTCCAATTCTTTGAAAGGTAATTCCATAAAATCGGCAAGAAATTCTACTATTTGAATCTTTATAGGATATTTCTTGCATATTCTACTCGCTTTGGCACTTTGTCCTATTGGATTGACTGCAACTACTTCACTCGAAATTAGTTCTATCAGAACATTTCTTTCAAGTATTATTTTAGAACTAATGTACGAATGAGTAGAGCCTAGATCAATCAATGCAAAGATAGGTCTGCCAAAGAGTTCGATCATACATGCTACAATCTCTGCATCATCCTGATCCTCAACAGTTCTGAGGTTGTATACCCGAGCTTTAGCCTTGCTCTCTCGATTAAGTATAGATGCAGATGTTCTCGGTTTGCCACCTTTATTCCCTTTGCCCGCCTGGTGTGCTACAATATGCTGATTTGGGTGAAGTTCTGGACAATTCTTCTTGAAATAACCAACTTGCCCACAATGGAAACATGCCTCAGTCAACCAGCACTGACCAGGATGCCTTCTGCCACAATGCTCGCATTCTGTAATAAGGCGAATTCCAAAACCTCGAGTACCCGTAGTACCCGTCTGGGACTGCTTCGATTTAATGCTGCAGGATACTATTGTGGCATTCCTTTACTGCGTTTAAATGATGATGCAGTAAATGAACCTCTAGACTTTTTTTCGGTCTGAATTTACTTCTCATTTTTTCCCTCAATTCTCCATAGCCTTGGCTCGATTCACCGCTTCTTGAAAAGAAGTGAAGTTATGAGAGACCAAAATCTTTTTATATTGAGAATCTAACCTAGCTATAAATCTGTCTATTCTGGACTTCTTGGTTGGAAGAAACTCTGTTGCAAATCGGCTTAGTCTATTAAATTCGCATTCATATTCATAAACCGATATGTCATACTGTTTCAACTTAAAAATTGCTGTCTCATTTCCTCAACAAACACGTCTCCAATATATTTTTCCTTGAATTCTTGTAGAAAGAATTCCCAAGTAATCCATTTCAGAGGTAGTTGTGCAGTTATCACGTTCCACCATACGCTGACTTGTTCTATCAAAAGGGATACTACTCCTTCCAATTTTCCTTGATTATCACAAGGAATCCTACTTAACATAATCTTGATATCATTTAACCAATAATCGGTAACCATAGGATCTACATCAGTGTCACCTCGAAATTTTGGTGCCCCAATTTTCCTTAATTCCTTTAGGATTGATACTGGTGCCTGCCGATTTAGGATTGCCTCCAAAGACTACAAAAATAAGCATTGATCATGTACTGGCATATTTCTTTGCTCCCGGGCTTGATGCCCTACATTTTGTTGAGTCGGCTGCTCTACATTTTGCTGAACCTGAGTTGGGTTCTGATTCACCTCATTACTTCCACTCTAAGCAAGTATATCATGCTCGATTCCCTGATGGGATTTCTGATAATCTGATATCTGTTTATGTCACAATCATCTATTATAAGTAAGGAGTACATGTTTTAAATAACATGCATCATCATAACTCTATACAAATATCAGTAATTCTTGACATCCTGGTTGCATGTATTTCATTCCAACTCTCTATAGAGACTCATTTCCTATCTGAAACCGGCTAAAACTGTAGCTCTGATACCATTAAATGTAACACCCTTACTAGTATTTATTACCCAATTCTAGTATAGAGTGTTATGATGTTTAAACCGTATTTTATGCTATTCATACAAGTCAAAAATGACAATTTTGATTTTTTCCTTTTTAATCGCGTAAAATTTGTTTCCAAATTTTAATCCAACAGATAGACCCCGATTTCAGGCAGCAACTTGGCAATTTATAACTATACTTTACGATTAACAAAATTGCCTAAACTAAAAATCATTTTGATTACTCTAAAAATTTATTTTCATAACATTACCCTATTTCCATTACTAGTAATTTCTTTAAACTAGCATCAAGTCTAACAAAATCCAACATCATATACTAACCACTTATCTAGAAGTTAATATTACAATCCACATCTAGACTAGTTTAAAAGAGCTAATATTCATTCATACATGCCAATTAGAAAATATCAAAATACATCAAAGATACAGTTACCGATATTGTATATATATCATTCTTTGATAGTGATGCCTTACTCCTTACTCCGACCCGGGTTTCCTACCTACGCGTGAAAAGTCATCACAGGCTAAGTATATACTTAGTGAGGCATTATAATTTTTTTAACATAAATCAACATGCTTGAATTATAACAATAATAGAATAAACATGCAGTTTGATCACTATTCCTTTATTTCCCTTATGTTAATCAAATATTAACATAATATAATCTGGATTCATAAATCCTATTAATATCCTTGCCATTATCCGAGAGTTTACCTACTCTCTAAATTATTTACCATTTATTACCATTATCCGAGAGGTTGCCTACTTTCTAATTTATTAACCATTTATTATCAAATAAATTATTGCCCAACATAGTTTGAGGACTTGAGTACACGAGTCAAAACTGCACCTAAGTGCTAAGAAACCGCACATAAGTGCTAAAGAACCACACCTAAGTGTTAATAAATCACACCGAAGTGTTAATAAATCCTATTAATATCCTTGCCATTATCCGAGAGTTTACCTACTGTCTAAATTATTTACCATTTATTACCATTATCCGAGAGTTTACCTACTGTCTAAATTATTTACCATTTATTACCATTATCCGAGAGTTCACATACTCTCTAATTTATTAACCATTTATTATCAAATAAATTATTGCCCAACATAGTTTGAGGACTTGAGTACATGAGTCAAAACTGCACCAAAGTGCTAATACACCACACCTAAGTTTTAAGAGACCGCACATAAGTGCTAAAGAACCACACCTAAGTGTTAATAAATTGCACCGAAGTGCTAAACCGCTAGACTCTATGGCATGCCAACTATACTCTATACCTCAGTAACTTACTTGGGCATACTTTCCAATTCCATATTCAATTCATCCATGGCAATATAATTATCATGATTTCAAGCTAAGGCAGTTCATACCCGAAATACCATAAACATACATACCTGATATATCTAGTGATCAAATGCATCATAGTCCTACCTTTGACAATTCTCAACATGTCAAATATAAGTTCATGATATAACTATCAAACAATTATTAATAAGGTAGACTTATCACAAGTCTTCCAAATGATAATCATAATATTATCCATGCATGAAAATGCACTCACCTTGACACTTTATAAGTTGCCAATATGTACTTAGCCTCACTAAGCTTCAGCTTGATCTATGTCATTTCCTTGATTGGTAGTTCCATGTAAACAATTTTTTCACTTTAGTCCGTAATTTTCCCCAAAATGTCAAATTGGTCCCTAATCTTTCCAAGATTTTTGAATTGATCCTTATGTTTTTACAAACTTCTAAAATGGTCCAAATGACATTTTAAAGCTTGTAAAATCATAATCCCAACATATCCAATCCTATGGAAATTTTTCCATAATTTCCTCTAATTTCTCTTCCTTGACCGAAATGGTCCTTTACTTTCTAATATTTCCATTTTGGTCCTAAATTATCAATTCAAGCTAATTTGATCATAATCTCATCATTTCTAATACTAGAATAATTTTCACAATAATTTCCCCTTTATTTCCAATTCTAACCGAATTGGTCCTTTATTCTTCCTAAGGAAAACTTTCATTCTAACATCAATTTAGTATCACAAATCATTCATTTCCATCCTTTATTCAATTCCCTAACCAAATCCTCAAATTCTAGGGTTAGGGTTTATAACTTTGAACAAAGAATTAAACAAAGTTCAAGATTGTTTTCATGTTTACAACACTTGAATTACTTTAATCAAGCCTTAATTCTAACATGGTTCATGAAATTCCAATTTCTCTCTCTTCAAGAACATGAACTATTCTTCATATCACCATGCAAAATTACTATCAAAAGAAAGAGCATGAAGCATAGATCAATTTATTTCAAAGCAACATACCTTGATTCTAACTTTAGAACCTTGAAATTTGCCAAAGAAAATTTCTCCTTTTTTTTCTCTTGCTTTTCGAAATTCTCCAAGAAAGATGAGCCATTTTTGTTCATCTTTTTCCTTTAATCCACATGTGATAATTAAATAAATTTTAAATTCATTTAATTAGTGAAATTACTAATTTAGCCTTCAAATCCAATGGCTAAATTTAATCTTATAATAAACCAAGGTCCAAGATTAAATCCATGTGTTTTTCATCTTCTAAAAATGCCCTCAACATTTCAAAATATTTCAAAAATACCATCCATGGAAAATGTCCAATTTGCCCTCCAACTAGACTTTATTTACTAACAAGACTTGAAAATTGACATTCCATTACCATCTAACTAAATCTAGTTAGAATCCAACCAAATGTAATAAAATATTCATAAAATAATATTTTGTAAATTTTCCATAATCCTTGGAACTGTCTTTAAAATTTCAATTCGATCCGGTTACCCGATATTCACTTTCTATGATTTTTCCAATTTCCAAACTATCGGATAAAATCTGAAATTCTCATAATTCTGATCTCCATATGTAAATATTTTTGACATACAAAATATTCCAATTTCCAAACTTTCTATTGGATCAAATATCAACCTTAGTCAATTTAAAAAATAAAAACTCAAAACCCGAAACCCTAAATCCTAAATCCTAAACCCTAAATATTAAAACCTAATCATAAACCCTAAACCTAAATAGTAAACCCTAAACTCTAAATTCAAATATTGAGTTTAGGATTTAGTGTGTATGGTTTAGGGTTTGGGGTTTATGGTTAGCATTTGATCCAATTATTTTAAAAAAAATTAACAAAAAATATATATGAAAAATAATTTAATTAATATTTTATTTTAAATAATTTATAATTATATGTTTAAATAATTTATAATTATATATTTAGTCCTTGAGATTTTTAATCTTTATTAATTGATTTAATGATATTTAAATTCATTAACGTTTTAATAAAAAAAATATTAAATATATCAACTCAAATTATCATAAAAATATTTTTATTAAAAAATAAATAAAAGAATAATAATTTTTTTGTTCCATGAAAGTACATAAAATTAAAATATTTTTAATTTAATAAATTGAAATAAAGAGTTAAAATTTTCAAATCTATAAATAATTTAAATCATATAATTATGTATTGATAAAAAAATATAGTAACTTTTTAAGTTATAAAATAAACGCATTATACAATAACAAATAAAAGTTAAAATTGTACTTTTAGCTCAAAAAGTACTGACAATTTTTAACTTAACACACTTTTTTTTCTCCAAAAATTATATATTTTGCTGGATTTTAGGAGTGTTTTTACCAGGTAACAAGGCAAAACAAAAGAAACTTGCCAAGTAACTTCGGGAATATAATAATCCCATCTTATGCTTCAAAGTCTTCATTACTTGAAAAGATGTTGCTCCATTTCTTTCAAAATCACATACTTTTTAGTATTTTTATTCTAGGAAATCACCTCTTCTTTCTTAACCCCTATAAATGCAACCCTCCTGGCAAATGAGAGAATCAACAATGAACATTTTTTCTGTTACTAGACACTTGAATGAAGCTCTTCTGTTCAAATTCAATTCTTTCTGTACTTACCCTTTTGTTCCTGGTATCTTTATCAACCTGCAATCTCGAATTCTCGTACAATCCTCTTTCACTATTCTTATTGTTCAACGCCATTCAAGTTTCTGTAATTGTTGTAAGCCATAACCGGAGGTGACAAACGGGTCGTTCGGTTCAGTTTTAGTTCGGATCATTTCGGGTTTGTCTGTGTTCGGTTTAAATTCGGGTCGGATCGGTTCGGGTCTGGTTAGGATTTTAGTTCGGTTCTATGATGATTCGGGTCAATTCGGCTATTGGATCAGTGATTCGGGTCAATATCAGATCGGTTGTTTTTGGGTCGGGTCAATATCAGATCGGATATTTTCGAGTCGGGTCGAAATCGGGTCGTTTGGATCGGGTCGGGTCAATCTTTAAATTTTTGGGCCAATTCGTTTTGAGTTGGACTTGGGCGTGAATCTAATTGTATATATTATATAAAGAATTAATCATATATTCTTGTAAAAACATGTCTTTTTATTTGTTAATATTATCATTTAGGTTTAGTTCCAATCATTCAATGTTTCAAAATCAACCATCATTGGTATTAATCATTTAACATGAACCTAACGAATCCCGATCCAATCCTATAACTATATTTTTTTAATTTCATATTCGATGCTGGTTTTTAGTACGATAGAATTTTTTTATATTTTCAAAATACACGTAAAAAAAGGGAGATAATTTTATGGGCATGGAATCAAACCTTAGACCATAATTGCACATATGATGAGCATTTTGAAATATTACCTAAAAATTTGACTCGAGTATATGTGTATATATTATCAAATTTGACTAGAATATGTATATTAGGATTTTACTTTTCCTTCCTACTCCCCCTTCTTTGCAATTGACTATAATATGTATATTAAGATTTTACTTTTCCCTCCCTTTTTATCAAATGTAGTGATTAATTAGTACTATTATAATACAAAAAGATAATAAAACATATATTATTTCGGGTTAAAATCGGGTTGATGTTTGGTTTAGATCGGTTTTGAGCAAATTAATTGCGGGTTACTTTCGATTCAGGTGAAAATCGGTTCGGGTGAAAATAAGTTACGGGTCAAATCGGTTACAGGTCAATATCGGTTCTTCTAGAATTCGGATGGGTTTCGATTCGGTTCATTTCGGGTTTCGAGTCACATTTTGGTCATCTTATTCGGATCTATATCGGGTCTCGGTTCGATTTTCGATTCTCGGGTCAAGTTTGCTAGGTCTAGCCATAACCAATCCACCACATATGAATTTGATGGAGTCTGCTCAGCATCTGAAGTGGGAGCTTCTTTTGATCACATTGAACAGTGTAGTGATATTTCGGACGGCTATTATGAAGATGATACTGGTATTTCGGATGGCTACTATGAAGATGATACTGGTGTTTCAGATGGCTATTATGAAGATGACGACGACAGTTGGTATGTTACAGAAGAAGAATATAAGGATGATTTACACCAGAGAATTGAAGACTTCATTGCTAAGGTCATAATGGATGGCGAGAGGAGTGGTTAAGCGAGAAAGATTGTGAACGACCTTGGATGGGGTAACTTTTCGGTAGAGTTAATTCATATGTTTGCATCTCAGGCTCATGATGAAAGTCGAAACTACTATTTTCTAAAACAAGTAGACCGGCCGATTTATATTTGATGTACTGAAATTCTTAAGTTAGAACTTGAAAAAGCTAATGTAATGGTATTTATCTAAAATCACCTGAAGTTCTCACAATTCTACAACCTTGGAAATTACGGTTGCAAATTACAACACAAGAAGCTTTTCAAAGACAAAAAATGTGGGCAGCCGATGTATGGCGACAGTTTAGAGCAACAAATACCTCAGATTAAGAACGATGCCGGGCTCCTGCTAATCATCTTCTATTTCTAATGCGGAGTAGATAATCCTACAAATACATATAAAAGTTCTCAGGTTAGCAGGCACATGATTAGAGGGAGCAACTTTGTGTATTTGTAAGACTAAAACACACCAGAATAACGACAAAAATAGGAGAAGAACAAGGTAGGCGAGCTTATAATAGCGTTGGTTCTTCTCCCTTTGAAGCAAGTTAAATATCTCCGTGACATCAACCAGGTGCTGTTTCGATGTGTAACTGTTTACAAGAGAAAGTTTGGAAAACAACAGAAAGCATGTACAATTAGAACAGCACACAACAAATTATAAACTTTAATAGCAGTATATGTTTTTTTTTTCTCTCCTATGAGTAGATTCCTAATGCTCTGATGATCTATCCACGATCAATGTGATAAAATGCAACATCATTTGCGGCAAACATATATCGATAAATTTGCAACCAAAACAAAAGCCAATACTGCTAGAGAGGAAATAAAGCTAATTTTAACAGTAATGCCCTACTCAGATACTGGCAAACCGAATGCATATAAAAAAAGTTCCATTGCTACTTATATTGGGTTATCAGTTATCTAATGATGCAGTCTATGCACAAGTTATAACTAATGAATCTTTTGATCATTCACATTATCAAACAAGCTCTTGGTTGGATATAGGGAGCAAAATGTAAAGGCGCTGAAGTGGTGCAATTTGAAATAAACTATGAACAAAAGCTTGTGAATATCATTTGAATTAGTCTACACCAATGATGGAAAAGTAGAATAAGAAGATGAGAGAAAAACTTACAGTCTAACATTGTAGTATGAATATGGAGTACATAACAGTGACATGACCCAATGCCCTGTTAATAGATAGAATAAACATAAAAATCCTTGCAGAAAGAATTCCGGCAAGATGACTTTGTTTATCCGTGATGAAGAGTCATAAGGATTGATGTAATCAAACTCTAAATCAGCCAAGCACGTGAGCTGCAGCAAAATTACCAAGCTGTTAAATTTCATTCTCGGTTCTCATATGCCCAAAAAAATCTACAGAGGAACAAGGATTCCTTTTCATGTTTAAACCCCAAAAGAAAGCCCCAAATGATTCATCAAATCAAAGATATCAACAACAAATCAATCCCACACAAATTTTACACCAAAATTCAACAGACCCAGATAAGTGCATTCCAAAAATGCTACGTCTTCTCTTATTTTCTCAACAGAAAGCACACAAATTTGCATTTAAACAAAGAAACAATTAAATAATTATCACCCACCACGCTGAACAGCGAAGCATATTATAAAATCAAACAAAAGAGAAAGTGATGTAAAGTAACAATAGAAGCAGACCCAGGAAAGGAAAAAAAAAAACAAAGATTCTAGGGTTTAGGAAGGATTTGACCTGATAAATGAGGAGAACAACAAGGGCAATGAGGATGAAGAAAGAAATAAGCCATATGAAAATATCCCCCATGAGTGTCTTTCTCTATATCTTCTTCGCCTTTGGATGATAAAAGGATGAAGCTTCAGCGGATTAGGAAAGTTGTGGTCTTGTTGGTCTGAGAATCAACAGAAAGATTCGACCAAAAACAGCTAAGGAGAGCAGTGTCTAAGACTTTAAAAAAGTAGAGCATCTCAATCAAGTTTTCTCATCCTCGTCAATGTGAAAATTATTTGGGTAAAGTACATAAATTTTCACTAAACTATCTCAAAAAATTCAAAATGGTTACTGAGCTTTCAAAAATTACATAATAGATATTATACTTTAGTTTTATTATAAAACAGTCACTGAGTCATTAAATCAATTTAAAATGGCGACGTGCTCGTTACGAAAATTTGTATAATAACACATTTATTTTTTGATATTTACACATTCAATCAATTTAGTCATAATTTAAAAGCCTAGAAAATTTGAGAGACTAACTCCCTAAAACGCTTGTTTTTCATTTCCTTAAATTGGGCTTTTTTTACACTTTTACTGCTTCTATTGTATAGATCGGTTAGGAAGATTTTGAATTTGGATGATCCGATTGCATAGACATGTGCTGGAATCAAAACAGATGCTCGTGTCCTCAAAAATAGAGCTAGCACCGAATATCAAAGCCACAAGTTGACTGTTGAAGATTTGATTAATGTCGAATATCAAAGCAACATGGAGAAACTTGAATTCAATTAGAGAATTCCTAAAGAAGAATTATAAGGAAACCTCTGGGCAAGAAACCGTTAAGCTTGCAATTCGTGCGTTGCTGGAGGTAGTGTCATTGCATGATTCCTCATGTGTTAACTTTAACTTTGCTTTCGAGTGTTTGCCTAAATTATCTTTCTGAACAAAGATGAAACTGAAAGATTCGATTGATTAGGGATTGCTGGCTATGTGGTGATGAGGGGTGAAAAGCTTCAAGACAAAAAATGGGAAAAACATTAGGGAGTTAGTCCCCAAATTTCTTAGGCTTTTCACTTAGGACTACATTGATTGAATGTGTAAATACGAAGGACTAAATATGTTATTATGTAAATTTTCATCACTGTCACAAAACCCATATTTAACGACTCAATGACTATTTTGTAACAAAAAGTAAAGTTTAATGCCATTATATAATTTTTGAAAGTTTGATGATCATTTTAAATTTTTTGAGATAATGTAGTGACCATTTATGTACTTTACCTTATTATTTTAATGGGTAAACCAAACATAAATTATATCATGGTTCAATAAAAACTATCCACTTCACCATTATTTTTCATGTCATTAATCCAATAATATAATAACTTCCAAAAAAACTATTTTTTAAATGCATGAAAAAAACATTAGTAAAGATTCATTGGTTAAAAAAGGAGGGTGCACGTGTAGCTTGTGATAAGCAGCTAAGAGAGAAGCTTCTAAGTCAATTGCTAGGTTTTTCTATGACGCCGAAATTGCATTTAATGTGACAAATTACTCTGGTTCAAGAAAATGTGTGAAACAATTTTATTTATACTTCCGAATACACTTTGTAAAGCCAAATTCTGATATACCTTCTGAATATTCGATAATTTGGATGCCTTAAGTTGGGAAATTTGCTCTTAGGAGTTTTAGGCCGTATGCTTTCGAGTTATGTTGTTTTCAGCGCACCTCGAGGGCAAGTGAAGCTCAGTCTTAAGTTATTCGTTGTTCCTAGGATCATTTATAACGCTTGGCAGCCATTATTTGACTCAAGTGGTTTCCAATCGAGGTTAAGTAAATTTTGTAATTTCCACGGTTCTGAGATTGTAGTTTTGTTATCATGAGTTATCATAGGTGAATGTATGTGGCACGTACGCACACGATTCGATTTCGATGCCCGCGCAACGACGTCGACTTATATATATATATATATATTATATTCTGGATACCGATGATGACTCATGAGCATTTAACGCTATCCATATTCTGGATTGAGGATGAGAGTGTGTGTTATTCAACGACTAGCCTGCGATTCAAGCATTTTTGCGATTATACATGCGATTCAGGTATAATTTACATTTTTTTATATTTTGTATGTTTAAGATTTTTAAGTCGATTGACTCGAGTTTGGTTCAGCCCTTTTTCACTTTAAATAATTTAATTATTTTGCACTTCATTATGCTTCATTTATTTTCTATCATTTCATACTGGTTTGTTTTATAATTCTGGTATTTTTGTATTACTGGGCTCTTTCAAGCTCATTAAAATTATTAACCTTCGCAGGTCAATAGATTTGAGCCTTGTTTGAGACATTGACATCTATTTTGAGAGCTCCAACAACAGTGCTTGCAGAGTACATACTTGTATTATTAGTGGGCATATAGGTCACAACACTTTATTTGTGTATTCGAGTCTAAGTTTTGTCTTTGATTTTCTAACATTTGATTTTAAATTAAATTGATTTAATGAAAGAATTTTATTTTAATTATATTTCAATTTGTGGGCTGCTCTTGTATCTCAGATGTGATATTTCGGATCGAGTCAAATCATTTTTATGAAAAACAAAAAACATTTCAAATTTTAAGTCACTACCTTGATGCAAAACGTCAAATAAGCCACTTGACTCAATTATTTGCCACTTTCTCCTTTTTCTCTTACGGAAGATGGCTTTCTCTCCTCTTTCATTGATAAAAATGAGAAACTAAATTACTAATACAAAAAAATTTAAAAGGGAAAGTATGTGAAGAATAGGGGATGAATAGTGGGTGGCTTTTCTCTCCTCGCGTGAAAACAAAGGAAATTAAAAGGTGGTTAGCCTAAATTTTCAAAATGGGCAAATTGCCCAAAAAGTCCCTCAACTTATTGCCCTTTTTAAAAGAGATGACATTTAATTATTTCAAGCCCAAATCTCATCTAAGAGAGTTCAAATTTTGGCCCGAAGGCTCCAAATGTCCAATGAATTATCTAATCTAAGCTCAGGTCAACACCCAAATATTGACTTAAAAATTTGAGTCATTATATTTTATGCATCAGCTCACAAATACAACATTATCTTTGAGGATAAAATTTTCAAAATGTAATATTACCTATTACGTTACTGAAAATATTATATTACTTTATTTAACCTGTTCGACTAAAATGTAAGATTATAATATTTTGTTGGAGGAATAAAATTACATGAATGCATATTTGACCAATTTTTTTAATAAATTAAACTTTGAATATTAAAACAAAAATATTTGTATGAAAATTAATAGAAAACATGTTTTATATTATTTGTAATTTATATATTTTCTTTTATAAAGTTATTAGGCAAATAATTTAATATAAATCTTTAATGTTATTGTAAAATATTTTATGTTTGAATATATGCATATACTGTGTATAAATTATTTGTAATATCTTATAATTATATATTTAAAAAATATAAAAAATTCTAATTCATAGACTTCTATAGTAATCATCATATCTGCTACTAAATCAAATATCCTAATAAATAATTATAAATATTATGTTTATATGTTTTATTACTCAACAATCAACATACACTATTCTGACAATCTAAATTCATTATTTAAAATCTAAAATTTTAAAAATTTCCGTAAAATATTTTAAATTTGAATAACACAAGCTTATACTATTTAAATAAATTAATATTAAAAATATTTCTACTATTTATTATTTGTTTGCATTTTCATTTTTAATGATGAGTGTGGTTTATGTATTTTATTATGCAATAATTTAGGTTAGACAAAAACTCATTTTTAATAAATATAAATATATTATATTCTCAAGACAAAATGTCAAAATTTCAATCCGTATAAGATGACACAAAATGAGCACCCTTTGCCATTCAATCAATTAGCGAATCTTTAAGAAAAAAAATTACTTTAATGTATTAAAACAAACAAAAAATATTGCTTTGGGGATTGAAGAAAAGGATTTGCATGAATAGAAGATATTATTTCAAGGATATTTTAGTCTTATGCAACATGAATTATGTAATATTTAAGAATGAGTGAGAATGACATTTTCAACTAGTGAAAATTTAATTCCTGAAAGAATATTACCAGAACTCAACGAGTAATCTGAGTAAAAAAATATAATGATGTTACTACTAGGAGTTTGGGTTCGAATAAATTTATCTGCAAGATATTTGTAAGTTAATCACCATAAAATTATTCATATAAAATAGGCATAATGTCAAAAAATGTCCCTAACGTTTGACTGAATAGTCACTTTGGCCCTATTCTTTTTTTGAAGCAATTTAGCCCTCAATGTTTCATTTTGGGTCAAAATGGCTCATCCGTAAATAAAAACTGTTAGTTAACTAGCGCTAAACAACTTGAAATGACTTGACAAAAAGGCACATCAAAAAAATTATTTTTTGACTGATGTGTCATTCTGTAAAGTCAACATATTTGCTTATATGACACTACTATTGTGGCATGCACTGCCATGTAGGTTCACCACCTCATTTCAAGTCATTTAGCGTTAGTTAACTAACAATTTTCATCCGCTGAAGGACCATTTTAACCCAAAATAAACATTAAGGGTTAAATTGCTTCAAAAAAGAATAAAAATCAACATAACTATTCAGTCAAACATTAGAGACATTTATTTTGGCATTGTGCCTATAAAATATTACCAACTCGTTCTTACCCCAAGCTTTTAATAATATGGCTGTGATCTGTCATTACGTGCGACTATCTCCACTATAGAAATAATAAAAGGAAAGAAAGAGCAAATATGCTAGTAAATAAATACGCTAGTAAAGAAAATACTAGATACGCTAGTAAAGGATATACTAAAAAAGTAGGCTTTCTACATATTTCATCGTCCAAAAAACGATTTTTATCAGCTATAACAAAAAAAAACTTCATAGAAGTCGAAATATGAAAAAATATATGCCTAGATACTTTATTCCATGAATAAAGATCTAATTGATAGAGGAAGCGCCGTAAAGATCAATTAGCGAGGTTTTTTACCGATACAATAAACAAAAATTGTTTATTTATGTCATGATATGAGATAAAAATTAGGAATAAACTTATGTAATAGTCAGTGTAATCTTTTTGCAAACCAAAGGACGCTTAGAATTTTAAAATTTTAAAATTTAGAACTTAATATTCATATATAAGGTTTATAATTTATAATTACATTACAAATTCTTTTTCCAATAGAACATTAAAAATTCTCTTATAAAACGAATTTAATGTGAATCCGTGGAATATTTTTTGGAAAATATTTTGTGCAAACTAAAGTTTACACAAGTCTTTTAATTTTAGGGTCACAAACTTTTTAATTTTAAGATTTAAGATTTAGGTGTTTAGTGTGTATGGTGTGGAATTTAAAGTTTATGGTTAGAATTTGAAGTTTAGGATTTAGGGTTTAAGATTTAAATTTTAGGGTGCTATAATTTTGGATTTAAATTTTAAATTTTATAAAAAAATTGTGTAATTTTTTATACAGCTTATATATCAAAATATAACTCATATTTTTTTATATAAATTTCGAAACAAAGCAATGAGCATGTTTAGAGGAGCTATTTTGGAGAAAAAAGGAAACCCAAACAATATTTTGGGTTTTCGGTATTTTAAGGAATATTTGAAAATCTACGGTAAAATTTACAGTACAGGAAGAAGTCGTCACCTGCAGATGGCAACTTGGGTGAAGACGTCATTTGCAGGTGGCGACTTCCCCCTAATTTTGTCTTGAATCGATAAAAAATATTAAACTGTTACAAGTCAAAAGGAAGTCGCCACCTTCAGATGGCGTCTTCACTTAAGTCGCCACCTCCTGTACTATAATTTTTACCGTAAATCTAAAAATATATCCCACCACACCCTATAACCCAAAATATTGTTTAGGTTTATATTATTTGCCAAATTTTGCCTTGTTTAGAGAACTAATTAATTTACCCAAATCAACATAACGTGTTAGTGCCACGTGTTGCAGCTCTAACTTACGCACGTACATTGTTTCAAAACCACACCTTCAAACTGTTTCTGCCATCTTCCCTCCAATTTCTCTTCAACAATCAATCCACCGCCCTGCTAGACAACCACGCCAACCGCCCTACTGGTGCACGGTAGCAGACGCCCTTCACTTCGCTTCCTCTTCATGGCTTCTCTATCTTCAGCGTCAACCAAACTAACCTCTGTACAAAAGGGTCGGATCCAGGTCCTGAAGGAAGGGTCTCCTCCACTGAAAAATGGTCCCGTCGTGTATTGGATGTTTAGGGATCAACGGTTGAAAGACAACTGGGCTTTGATCCACGCCGTTGATCAAGCCAACAAGGCCAATGTGCCCTTGGCTGTAGCTTTCAATCTCTTTGATCATTTCTTGGGGGCTAAAGCAAGACAGCTAGGTTTTATGTTAAAGGGTTTACGTCAATTACAAAAAAGTCTTGAAGATGCTCAGATTCCTTTCTTCTTGTTTCAAGTAAGTTTTTTTTTTTTTAAATACATTTGACGATAACCCATTTTTTGTTTTAGGGTCTTGGCAATTATTGTCAAATTTAGAAGTGCCTGTTGAATAAAAAAATAAAATTTTCACTGATTTCGTCTGAATGTTCTCGTAAAAATTGTTTCTTATGTTATTCATTTGATGCTACCTTAGGTGTGTAGGATTCTTTATTCAATGATATGGAAATTTTGTATGGAAATTTTGTCTAAAATGAAGGACTTATCTGCATTGTTCTTGCTAAAATGTTGTGAATTCTATGTTTTCCTCAGCTTGGTACCAAAATTTTGCTTATGTGTGTTGAATTTTTAGGGAGTAGCTGAAGAAGCAATACCAAAGTTTCTTGGAGAATGTAAAGCTTCACTTTTGATTACTGATTTCTCACCATTAAGGCAGATTCGAAAATGTAAAGAAGAAATTTGTAAGAGAGTGATTGATTCTGTGACCATACATGAGGTTGATGCTCATAATATAGTTCCTATTTGGGTTGCATCGGGTAAGTTAGAGTATGGTGCTAGGACTATAAGGGGCAAGATAAATAAACTGCTTCCTGAGTATTTAATTGACTTTCCAACTCTGCAACCACCAAATAAGAAATGGGATGCAATAAATCTGCCAATTGATTGGGACAGTCTCATCGCCGATGTTTTGAGGTCAGAAATTTATCTATTTGGTTGGAGTTGAGTTGAGAGTACTTTTGGGTTGATAATGCTGATATTTCCTGTGGTCAGGAATGGGGCTGAAGTACCTGAAATTGAATGGTGTAAACCTGGAGAAACTGCAGCAATGGAAGTATTGATGGGAAACAAAGATGGTTTCTTGACTAAAAGGTTGAAGAATTATTCTATAGACAGGAATAATCCTTCGAAACCCAGAGCACTTTCTTGTTTGTCTCCGTATCTGCATTTTGGGCAGATTTCTGCACAGAGATGTGCCTTAGAGGCACGCGGTTTCCGGAAACTTTATGCTCAGGTTTGTAGCAGTTGATTTTCTAATCATCATACTGCTTGCTTTAACTAAGTATTTTGTTTATCTAATGCATGGTTCGCATTTAATCTTATTTGCTACTCTGAAGGCAGTTGATACCTTTTTAGAGGAGTTGATTGTGCGGAGAGAACTTGCTGACAACTTTTGCTATTATCAGCCCAATTATGATACTATAGAGGGGGCATGGGAATGGGCACAAAAGACCTTGATGGACCATGCCTCTGATAAGCGAGAACATATTTACACGTAAGTGGGGTCTGTTGTTTTGAACTATGTTGTGTAATATTTATTGTCTCTATTGTTCCAAGTGGAATGCAAATAACTCTTAAATTTGTAGGATGGAGCAATTGGAGAAGGCACAAACAGCTGATCCTGTAAGTAAATTGTAGGCAACTTCTGAATTTCGTTGTGTGCTTTGATTTGCTGAGGGTGTTTTTTTTGGCTTTGTGATATCATGCATTTGTAAGTTTCAGCTCAGTGATGCTTTGCTGGAGTTTTCCTTTTTGTTCTCATCACTGTTTTTTTTATTATTTTATCCCAACTTTCAGCTTTGGAACGCTTCACAGCTCGAGATGATTCACTATGGGAAGATGCATGGCTTTATGCGGTAAGTGACTTCTTGATAAATTGTACTCTCTTTTTCATTGCAGGTTGAGAATGTTGTTTGCATGTTTGTTCTAAGTTTGACATGGATGAAATTAGCCATGAATCTATTAATAGGATAAATTGGTAAGGCAGAATTAAACCAGCCAATTACCGGGGTAAAATTTGACAAAACTAGACTACCGGAGTAAACACCTCATTCCTGAAAATTAAGGATCTTGAATGCATTTATTGCTGTTTATAAGCATCAAACAACCATGTGAATTAGCCAGTAGTTTTTCCTTGTTTTCTGAGTATAACTAAAGTAAGCTTTCATGGATTTGTAACTAATTCTCTCTCTATGTAACTTATTCTTAGTAATCTTCTTTCTGAAAGTTTCGAAACCATGTGCAGCATGTACTGGGCAAAAAAGATTCTTGAGTGGACAATGGGACCTAAAGAGGCAATTGAAATATGCATATATCTAAATGACAAGGTAACTAAAGTAAAGATGCATTTTCTTCCTTGATTTCAATGCAAAAATGCCATTTTCATTCTTTGGCATGAAACTCTTCATTGCAGTATTCAATAGACGGTAGGGATCCAAATGGCTACGTTGGTAGCATGTGGTCAATTTGTGGTGTGCATGACCAGGTTTTATTCCTTGTTTTAATTGTGTTATCGTCCATTCGTGACAGTCCCTGTTGTAACTTACTCAATCATGCCATCCTACATTTTCTCCTTTGACAATTCAATCAGGGATGGCGAGAGCGATCTGTTTTTGGGAAAATTCGATATATGAACTATGCTGGATGCAAAAGAAAATTCGACGTGGATGGATACATTGCTTACATTAAGAGGCTAGTGGCTGAAATGAAGAAGAGAAAAGCAGAAAGCCTGGTGGGTCAAAAGACAAAACAGCAGCGCGGTGAATAACTCGAACTTCTAGCTGTTTCTTGGACCCAAATGTGAAGTTAGAGGTTGTAGGCTAGCAAAGCAGTAGAGATGTTGATTTTGCTCTATATTGGACCCTATCTAGAATCCAAAGATTGTTGGGGTAACTAATTATTTCTTCTAACCTTTGTATTTGCAATTACAATGACTGGATGCCATGCTAGGCTTTGTTGTTTGCAGGTTAATAAAGCTTGGTTTGATAGGAAATGAAAATAACGGTTAGCTTGTGAATGGAGATGGAAATGGAGCAGGCAATGTGGGGATTGTCTTATCCACCTCTATTCCACATGTGCATGCGGGGACGGAAACATGTAGAACTTGGGATGGGAGGGGCCCAAATTTTTTTAGTATAATTATATTCGAGGTCTTTTTTAGTTTAAATAAAAACAAAATAAGATTTTTGCCCTCTCAATTTTTAGATTTAAAAGTTTAATAAACCTTTGTCCTTTCTATATTTGCATAGATGTCAAAAGTACTAATGTATATAACTGACTCGTAACGAGCCGTATAATTTCACCTCACTTCTTTTAGTAACAAATTTTCAATTTAATATATAAAAATTGTACATGAATAAATCCCAGCTTATCTCAATAGCTCAATTACTAATATTTATATTACAAGATATGAGAAGTTACACATTCCAAATAGATAAGTAGATTTTTACCAAAAAAAAAGGAAGTAGATCTTCTATGTTTTTTTAGATTGATCAGAGTTGTTATAAAGATTTTTTTAAAAGAAAAAATTAATGCTAGTTTTATCGTTAAAAAATTCAATTAATAATTTCACGAATTTAATATTAAGTATGGATAAGCATTCGGCCGAGTCGAGCCAAAAACTTTTCAAGTTAGTTTAGTTGATGAGTCATATTTTTTAACTTGAATTTTATATGAATTTTTTCGAGTTAAGTTGTCCGAGTTCTTGTTCAAATTTAATTGTAAACGTTTATAATATTATGGTTTTAACTGGTTCCATTTTAAATGATTTTTTATATTTATATATGATAAACATATATATATATATATCTTCATATTTTTTTATATGTGATATACATATGTAAGGCAGATTATAATTATTAGACTCAAATTTGAAAAATGATCCACTAATTACTAAAAATTTTGAGTTATCCTAAGTTATATTTCATAACTAAAATTTTATTTGAAAGTTTTTTGAGTCGAGTTTTGCTCACCCCTAATTTTAAGCACTTGATAATTGAAAAATTATAATTTTTTGAAAAAGTGAAAAATATAAGTAGATAAGGATCTACTGAGACAATTTTGTTTATCAGTGATATCTAAAAATTTGATTTCGGTACATATTTTTTAAATAAATTATTTCAATTCAGTTAGAGTTCATAGTTTTAAACAAAATTGATTAATACAATATTTTATAAATTTTATGTATGAAAATATTTCATTTGACGTTTTGGCTCTTGGTAGGATTACTAGGTGTGAACTCTCAATTTTTGACTTTCTAGTTGTTTTTACACTTTTATCACAACCGGACAAATAATAAATTTATCATATTATCACATTTGACATTTTAATAAGCAAACTAAAAAAAACTATCACCCAAATCAAATATTTTGGTTAAATATTCAATTGGTTAAAAAAAACTATCACCCAAATCAAATATTTTGGTTAAATATTCAATTGGTTATCCGATTTAATTGGTATAATATAAGATCGGGAATTTGATGATCCAAATTTACCAATTAACCAAAATATTTTTTAAGGATTAATTGAACTCAATTTTACAAAACCTTAACCATAGCCATAGAAACACAAATCTAATAAGAATTTTAAGACCAAAAAAATCCAACAATCAAACACCATCTTTAAATGTTTTCACCACCAAATTATCCACATCAACATATTCTTTTTGGGTTGTATTGTATTATACAACAACGTAAAGTTTGAACAAGTCATTTCTATTCTTCATTGCTTTTTTCATTTGATTTTTATCATAACACCCTCTCAAGTCTCAACCAAGAAGAGTAAATTAAAAATAGAGATTGGCATTTCCTCTCTCACGTGATAAAAAATCATGTCATTCGAGCGTGACCAAAATATGAACAATTCGAAAGCTGAGTTATTAAATTGAAAGATTTTAAACTTCAGTGACCAAAATAGGAGTGATAATAAAGTTGACTGATGATTAGTGTAGTTTATCCATTATTTTATTCAGGAAAGTTAAAAACTAACGTGCCACATAGACCTGACAAACTTGACCCGAAACCCGAGACCCGAACCGATTTACCCGACCTGATATAGACCCGAATCGATATTTTCAACAAAGATGAGATCTAGATAGAAAGTCTACTTGGTTTGTTTGCGAGTTTGGTTATACGACACTGCGGTGTGTACATGCTACCTTTCGATACGAGATTCGAGGTTTGTGATGGAACCTTATCCCTTGGTGGGATTTCTTGTGATGACATATCTGAGTGAGGGTATAGATGATGTATTTCCGGACACATTATAGTTTAGAGTGTAAGACTCTTACGTGAGTCGAGTTTTTGGAAGTTGCTTTAGTTGTCGATATGAGTTATCATAGCCGAGTTTAAGGTAATTGCTTAAGGTGAGTTAGGACGCAGTTTATTTTTAGAAGTCTTGTACCGGGCAAGCAATGTTTTATATAAGGGATGCCATCAAAGTTAGAGTCTCCTTTAGGGTGTCACCACGAGAGGGATCACTTTATTTTGGTTACAACAGCTGTGTAACCTCATGTTCTTTTAGATCACGTGGAATTGTGGGAAGATTTTGTGTGCAACAATCTTTTGGATTCTACAGTGTAAGTTAAGTTTCTTTGATGACGTATTCGTGTGACAGCTTTGTCGGGGTACCGTTGGGTTTTGTGTGTTATCTGTGATGTACAAAGTGAAGACGAATTCCTTCTAAGAGAAAAAATCACTTGGGAGTATGCTTGTATCGTTAAAGGACAAGGGTTATAATTGACAAGTGTTGTGAGAGATCAGAATAGCGCAGCAGGATATATTTGAGAACGTTGGAGGGTTATAAGGTTTTAACATCTTCTCTGGTTTACCGATCTAAATTTTGAGAACAAAATTTCTTTTAAAGTGGGGAAAGTTGTAATGACCCGAATTTTGGGTTAGCAAATCAGGTCACAAATTCGGGTATTGGTCTTTTATGTTGGAAACCCAATTAAGAAAATTAGATATGAGCTTTATCCAAGTTGGAAGGGTGAATGTTGTTGGTGGAAGAAGTTTGAATTTTAAAAATGATGAGGATAGGAGAAAAGAGGGAGATATTATGTTGGGAGAGAGAAAAAATAAAGGAAAGAGAAAAAGTAAAGAAGAGAAAATAAGGGAGAGAGTTTTAAACTCTGTATGGAGATCGGGTCGTCCGTTGTTGATATCTCCACTGTCATTGTGTTTATCTCGCTGAGACAAGTTCGCTGATAGTCGGGGCATCGCCGTCAGAGCTACCGTTGAGGGAGGTGAAAAGATAGAAGTTTTGGCTATTTCAGAACATGGTGGTTTCAGTGGTCAAAACCTAAATCTGAGGCCACCATCGTGTTCATCGGCGTCGGGATAGGGGTTCTAGAGCTCGTCGCTGCCATTTGAACATCAGAGTAGTCCTCACGAGCTGCCACGTATCGTCGCTACTCATGGGCGTGTTTCAATACACTAGAGAGCTATCCAACCAGCTGGGACAACCTCAAGCCAGCCTGTTGAGCTGAGCTTGAGCCAGTTTGCCAAGTCGCCCTTCAGGTTGAGCCGTCTGTCAAGCTGAGCTGCTGTTGATTACGTCGCCGTTGACTGCCACTGTTGACTTACGTTGACTTTTTTAGGGGACCTTACCCATGGGTTTCTCGATATTTTGAGTCCGTTGGCGCAGTTCGTTTTACCAAATTTGAAATTGATAAGCTATTTTTACGCGTTTTATCCCTTAAAGTAGTCCGTTAACGTGAAATGGCTTATGCAATCATATTTACTTTATCTGAGAAACTTGTGGAATAGAGTATTGGGTTTAAAGAGATGTTTGATGGAGCTCAGATGAGGATTTATCACTTTGGCTCAAGGTTAGTAGACCTTAAACTCCTATTGCTTCATGAGTATCATAAATGTGATTGCTTTGCGTGTTAGTGTCTGCAAAATAGGTAGACAATAAATAAACATGTTTAGAGACAGGTAATTATGAGACTGATATTCATGAGATTTATATGTATGAGATGGATAATGAATTTGAGAATATTCGAGACTTGTTAGGGCTTGAGAGACCGCGTGAGGTTGTCTGAATATTTGTATATTTATCTGATTGGTTAATTTTGCATGTTGTGTTGCTTGAGATATGAATTTGACATGTTCGATGGAAATTACACTTAATAGACTGATAATTGGTAATACTCGAATAAATGATTATGAAACTGATAATTAATATTAATTGAATGAATGCATTAGTAAATCAACTCTAATGACTTTCATAAGCTTTTATAAGCATTTGATTGGTTGGGTCTTCATGATTGATGGGATCTGGATACTCAGTGAGAGTTTGAGTGTGTTGTAAATTCATGGTTGAAGATTTTCGAATGTATGATCTCCATACTGTGTAGACGCAGGCCTTATTCGAAGATTGTTAAGTGTCTAAAAGTACTATTTTATTCATATTATTGCTAGACTTAGGCTCATATTAGTTGCATTATTAGCCATTCATGCATGTTTGCATTGTTTATTTGGTGGACAAGCTTGATTTCATATTTTTCTTAATTTTGTGGAAAAAGATACTGCTTTGGTGTGTTTTTGTGTGTGTGTGCAGAATCACTTGCCTAAACAAGGCTGGAACCATTTGCCAGGGTAGTGCATGAAGGAGATGCTGACGCAGTTGCCAGGGCAATGCATGTAGGATATGCCGAGCTAGTTTCCAAGGCAATTGTCGATAAGGGATAAGATGATATGGCAGTCAAAATTGATGACTATATAAGCCCAAGATGACGTGGAGCAAAGTTAAATCCCAAATGAGTTTGATTTCCATGAAGAGGTTAAAGAAAAATTAAATCCCAAGAAGATAGGAGAAGATCTAGAAGGAATTTAAATATAATAAAGAATTATATTCTTTAAAAGTATTTAATTCCAACTTAACTTCCTCCTCAAAAAAGACTTTGACGTAGCCTTATAAATTGAGGACCAAGCCGTCAACTCCAAAGGGGAGAGCAAGTGAGAGATTTCGACAAGAGAGAGCAAAAGGGAGAGATTTCGACAAAGAGGCTTCAACCATTCTTCATCTTTTTCTTCTTTGTTCGATTAGGTTTATGCTAGGAATTCTTTTTTTTGTGTCTCTTTGGAACCTAGCCATAAACTAAATCTATTTGGCTAAGGTTATTGTGTTTGTGGTTGTGAGAAACAATTGGATTTTGTTTAGGTAATAAGAGTTTGCACTTTCAATTTAAGGTTTACTCATTCTTGGTTTTTATTATTGTTTGTGAGTGAATTGGGAGAGGATCTCGTAACTTTATTTATTTATCTAATATCGGGAGAGTTAGATTCAAGAAACGAATGAGTATGATCTTTATTCAATCTATTGATGGTGAAGATTAATCCGGCTTAAGAATAAGTTAAGGATTTCAATGGCTAAGAGGAGCGCAAGATTGGTTGTTGTTCACCCTTAATTCACGCAAGGATGTATTATCAAGGCATGCACAATTAGCTAGAGTTTCGACTTAGGGATAAAAAGAAACCATTGAAGAACGCTCCGCCGAACCTTGAAGTTGTTGTCCAGCCGCCCAAACAGTTGCCCAGCTAGTTGCCCAGGCAATCGTCGATTAGTTGCCAAGGCAACCCGACTGCGCAAGTTGCCACGGTAACCGAGTTGCCCTTGCACTCTTTTACCAAGACGATCCAATCGGCTATCATACCTCAACTCACGATAACCTGGCCTATTCTCTCTCATTTGATTGCATCTTCTTTTACTTATTTCCTTTCTAGTTTAGTTGTTAGTTAAACTCCTACAATCTTCTACTTGTGTTTTTTTACTTTTTACAGTGCAAGATATTAGATTCTTGAAGTGGCACCAATCCTTGTGGAGACAATATCTTTTATACTATAACTTGCGACGTGTACACTTGCACAATTGCGAAGCACTTATTACGCGCAACAAAGATGCTTGATGAAGGATCCCAAGCATGGATGTAAGATCCCGATGCTGTGTGGACGCGAGCCTTACTTAGAGTGTAGGATCCCGATGCTATGTGGACGCGAGCGTCACTCCAGGTTTGTGGTATGACTTGTGTGCTTTCGTTCGGATGATCTGGTAAGATCTCGAGTATGGTTGAGCCTTGTGGGCCATGTATGATGTTTTGCTATGATGAGATCATGTGTTTAAGAGACTAGTGGTAACGCCACATGTTTATTTATCTTTTCTTATTGCTTGTACTAGCTTGCGTGCTTATGTTTATGCTTAGCATGAAGTACAGTAGAGTAGATGTGTACCATTGAGCTTTGTAAGCTTAGTGCTCGAAATCGTTATTTCCGCGTGTAAGTTGATCATCAGATCGTGGGATCGAGAAGCATTATCAGCACAGGATTCCAGCATGTGATGACTTTAAGAGTACGATACTTGTGTTTAGTAGGCTATGTATTCATAGGACCTTACGTGGTTGAGTCTGTAAATTTTTCTTTTGAAATTGTATTAATCAAATCAAATGTTTTAAATTAATGTGGAGATCCTTTGTAACGATTTAAATTATTTATCTATGTTTTCAACTATTAGATCTAAATATTTTTTAGAAATACCTTATTGGGCTAAACTTAGTTTGAGAAATTTTATGGTTTTTGGGTTGGGCTTGAGGCCCAACTGTGACACCCGGGTCGGGGGCGTTGCAAAAACTATATAGACTTGTAAAATCATAATGGCAATTTGTTTTGTAATGAAATAAAATTATATAAATTGTTTCTATTAAAAAATTATATAAATTATTTAATTCAACAAGGGGTTTAGTGGAAAAGAGAATGGTGTTCATTCTAGGGGATCAGAGTTCAAATCGCTTTGTCTGCAAGGTGCATGTGTATTGTCTGTAATAACCCAAAAATTTTGTTGGGTTTGGATCTAAAATAAGGGTTTGGTGTTTTAAATTTAAGGATTTAAATTAAAGAGAAGTGATGATCTTTTTGTGGAATGACGGGAGATTGGGGGCTTAAGGATGTGGTTTTACCGTGATATTTTTGAAGAGGACATTTGAATTAAAGTGGTAACAAAGGGAGGGAAAATCAGATTTTTATATCCCTTTCCATCTCCCACTTTTCTATCTATCTTTTTCTCTATTCTTCTTTAAACTTTTATCTCTGATCTACTAAGATTCGGCCGTTCGTTGTTGACACCTCTATTATCTTTGTGTTCATCTTATCGAGTCGAGTTCACTGATACTAGCGGCATCGCCATCGAAGTCGTCATCGAAGGGGGTGAGAGAAAAGAAAATTTGGGTTGTTGAGTTAGAGTTGTTCTAGTGCTTGAATCAAGAAACGGAGGCTGCCACCATGATCAGATGCCAAAAAATAGTTAATTTGGACGTTCGCTGTCGCCGTCTTGCCACCGAAAGTCGCAGCACGCACCACACGTACCGCCGCCTGCGTATGGGCGATGTCCGGCCAGCCAGGCTATTATAATAGCCGGGCTCAACTATTGGGCTTGAGCTGTTGGGCCAAGCTGTACTGGCTTGCCAAGCAGACCCAAGATGCAAGACGAGCTGGTCCAGCAAGCTGACACTTCGAGCCGAGCCAACTGCTGGCGTTGATCATTGACTGGCATTGACATTTTTTGAGAGACCCTACCCAGAGGTTTCTCGACGTTCTGAGTCTGTTAGAGCAGTCTATTTTGCCAAATTCAAACTCGGTAAGTTTTTTTACGCGTTTTATCCCATAAAGTAGTCCTATAGTGTAAAATGGGTCATGTAGTCGTATCTGTTTTATCTGAGGTTTTGGTGGACTCGAATATTGGAATTAAAGAAATGATTGAAGGAGCTCGGATAGGGATTTATCGTGTTAGCTTAAGGTTAGTACACCTCAAACTCTTATTGCTTCATGAGCATCATAAATGTGACTGTTGTACGTGTTAGTATATGCAAATTAGGTATACGATGAATAAGCATGAGTAGTGATCGGTATCATGAGATTCGATATTTATGAAATATATGACGATACCGTGAATATGATATGACTTGTGGAGGCTTTAGAGACCGTTTAGGGTCGTTCGAGATGCCCGTATAATTATTTGATGATTGTTTGACTGATTGAAATATTTGTGATGGCTTGTATGTTTGTTCGAAAAGATTAAGAGAATTTGATGGAAATTATATTAATTGTACTAATTATTGGTAATACTCGAATAAGTGATCATGAAGCCTGTAATTAATATTAATTAATAGACTACATTAGTAAACAAACCCTAATAACTTTCATAAGCTTTAGGGATCGAATAAATTGTAGTAATATCATAATTCGAGAAAATGGTACGAATTCGTGAATAAGGTATCGGTACGAGTTTAGACTATATCGGTATGCGTTTGGGGACTATATCAGTACGAGATGACCCTTACCGATATTTGTGGAAATCTAAGATTTCCAATAAACAGTTTTTGTATCGGTATACATGTGAGTACTCATACCCGAGGGCACCGTATTTATATTTGTGTTCGAGTACTGGTACTCGATACTCTAAATAATCAATACATGTAAATTAAGGGTGGAAATTGATGTGTATATTAATAATTGAATTATACCTTGATAAATGAGATAATATGGATTAATAAAGATAAGTAATGAGGATGATTAATGTACACTTCCATGATAATTAATAACTTGGTAAATTTTGGGTGACTTGATGATAATAGCAACCGTAGGGATTCTTGGTGGATCGTGTGATGTTGTGTGATGTATGGTAGACGTGTCCTTGTTATGTACTGATATGGGCACCTAGATGGTTGAGTTACAATTGTTTGGTGGGATCTAGATACCCAGTGTGAGAAAGAGTGTATTGCAACACCATGGTTAAAGATTGCTGAATGTTTGATCCTTATGCTTAGTGGTACTGGGCCTTATTCAAAGATGTTTGATGAGAGATTCCGAGCATGAGTGTATGATCCTGACGCTTATTGGTACAAGACCTCACCCCAAAGAGTGTATGATCCTGATGCTTAGTAGGACCGAGCCTCACTCCTATATTAAGGAATAATAAAGCTTTTATGCTATGAGAAGCTTATGCTTTCTTGCTATGATATATGATTTGGCGGCTAGAGGTAATGCCATATCTATATGATGTTATATTGCCATGTTCTGAGTATGGTTGGGCCTTGTATGCCATGTATGATGATTTTTATGATGAGATAAGGTGTTTAGGCCACTAGTGGTAGCGCCAGTGTTTATTTATCTCTACTTGTTGCTCGTTCTAGCTTGCATGCTTATGTTTATGATTAGCATGAAGTATAGTAGAGTAGATGTGTACCACTGAGCTTTGTAAGCTCAGCACTTAGAATCGTTGTTTCCGTGCGTATGTTGATCTTCGGTTCGTGGAGCACTATCTGTACGATATTCCAGCATGCGGTATTTTCCAGAGTACGATACTTGTGTTTGGTAGGCTGTGTATTCATATGATCTTACGCAGTCAAGTCTGTAATTCTTATTTTTTAAATTGTATTAATCAAATCAAATGTTCTAAAGTTTTAAAGTAAATTAGAGCTTCTTTGTATCATTTTGAGTATTCATCTATATTTTCAACCGTTGGCTTTAAATGTTTGAGAAATACCTTGTTGGGCTAAACCAAATTTGAAAAATTTTATGGTTTTGGGTTGGGCTTGAGACCCAAATGTGACATCCGAATCGAGGGTGTTACATTGTCAAATAGTTCAATATATATATAAACAGATACTACATTGTAATTACCTTAATACTATTCAAAAAATATATAAATTATTTCTCCACTTTTATTTTTTAAATACATGTAAATTATACTTTTATTGATTTTAATTATTCTTTACTCTTTATTTTTTTATAAATTTTAGAAATATATTTTTGCAAACTGTATTATTTAAAAAATAATCATTAAAAATAAAATATAGGTTAAAGTTCAAAAATGGCGACTAAACTGTCATAAAATTTTTATTGTAGTCATTTAACTTTCAAATGTTACAGCATAGTCATTAAAGTTTTGATTTTATTACAAAATGATCACTAAACCGTTGATTGCCATTAAAAGGTGACGTGGTAGTTAAGAAAATTTGTATAATGATGGATTTAATCATTTATATTTACAAATTTAATCAATTTTTCCTAATTCAAAAAAATAAAGAAATTAGCCTTCACTTTTTACACATTCTATCAATTTGGTTATATTTTTAATTAAAAATAATTAATAATTTTTACTCTAATTAGAAAATAACCGAAGAAAAAGTTAAAATAAAAGGGACTCAAACCTGGATGAATGAGGGGTAAATGATAAGAGGTGTGCACTAGCAACTAGGCCAAAGCCCTTGCTTGGTCTTACAAAGTGATAATAGGGGTAAAGATTTGAGCAAACAATTGAGCCAAGCCTATTACTTGCTCTTAAAGAGTTGAGCAAATCAAAAAATAATTTGATAAAAAACAAAAATAGTGTTAAATCAAGTTTTTTAAGGAGATATATGTTTAATTAGCTTTGTCTACAAGGTGTGTTATCAAAGGGTTAAAAAATTATGAACTGATAATGTCTTGTAATCAACTTAGAATTATTAAAAAAGTAAAGGATTTGATTTATTGGTTTGTTCAACTATTTACACTATAATATATTGGTAGCGATATCCCTTTCTTCGCTAAAAACGGGTTTCAAGGTGTTTGGGGTCTTTTGGGTATTTTAAGAAATGTCTTCTATTGGGGTTTTAGAAAAACCCGTATTATTTTAAAAACGGAGTCGCCACCGGCCACTAAGGTAGGTCGGGCACCATCAAACTAGAGATTTAAAAAAGGTAGGGTTCGGAAGTCGGTTACGGATGGGAAAGGATTAACACCCCCACACCGCCCAAAAATTGGTGCTTTAATAATTACCGCTTTATTAATATTAAACTTTCCGGATTAAAGTGACGATTAAATTAAAATTTGATTATAAGTGCGAGTAGATTTTAAAGGCTCTGTTATTCGAGAGTAAACCGAAAGACCACCATCACTACGCTTGATATTGGCCTCGTTTACGCTCGAATAAAAGGGCACCACATTGACAATAATATATCCAAAATGTAACTTAAAACATGGAAAATATAAATAAATACAATGCGATAAAATATAAATAAATACTAACATAATAAAATACTAATCTAACATAAATAAAATACTAATCTGAAACATACATACATAAATATTAATCTAACACATAAATAAAAACAAATCTAACATAAATAAAATACTAATCTAAAACATTCATAAATATTAATCTAACACATAAATAAAAACAAATATAACATAAATAAAATACTAATCTAAAACATTCATAAATATTAATCTAACCCATAAATAAAAACAAATATAACATAAATAAAATACTAATCTAAAACATTCATAAATATTAATCTAACACATAAATAAAAACAAATCCAACATAAATAAAATACTAATATAAAACATTCATAAATACAAAGCATAAAATACTAATATAAAACATACCAACCAAAAATAGGAACAAAATTAAACAACATAAATAAAAAATATACCTAACTAGGAGCCCGAACCCCAACTGACTTCCACCGAGATTCCTTCAAAAATTAACTAGATCGGATCCAAAATAGGACCCCGATCGAATGTTGGATCAAACCAACTGGGGCCTGTGGCAGTACCTCGGCCACGGCCAGCCTTGTTTGGCCGACCATAGCTCCCAAAATATTTGGGAGCCAATTGCTTGCTCCTTCAATGGCATTTGTGTGTTTTGTGGGTGGTGAGAATTGGCTGCCCCCATGCCTTTATATAGGCAAAGGGGGAAGCTTGGGTGACTTGGAGCTCTAGGCTCCACGTAAATTTCCTTCATTTTTTTATTTTATTATTATTATTATTTTACTTTTTAAATATTTTTTTTACTTTTTTATATTATATTTTTATTTTTTTGATTTTTTTCATCAATAATATTACTATTAAAATAATACTAATAATACTAAAACCTTGACAAAAATGAGTGATTACAGCTGCCCCTCTTTGTTTGTTCTTGTGAAACGAGAAGAAAGCAAAGATCAAAAGCGCTCATTTTTGTCCTACTTCCTTGTCCTTAGCTCTGAAATCACGGGTTCTTCTGGAACTTTCCGCTCTTTCTCGGCCAACTCTTCAAGTTTGTAAGTCCTTCTTATATAGAACTTTTCTCCTTCTGATCTTGGAGCTACAGGTCCTTCCTATATAGAACCTTTCGCTTTATTGGGTGGATCTTTTGGAATGAAAGTTCTTCTTTTATAGAACTTTTTACCTTGAAATCTTGGAGTTAGGGTTCTTTCTATATAGAACCTTTCACTCTGAGTCCTCGAGCTATGAGTCCCTCATATATAGAACTTTTCACTCTGAGACTGTAAAGCTTGGAGTCCTTCCTATATAGAACTCTTCGCCTTCAACGCGGCGGGTTGTTCCTATTTAAAACCTTCTGCGCCACGGATGGATTCTTCTGACTAGGAGTTTCTCCTATATAGAACTGCTAGTCTTCAAACCCTGGAGCCGCAAGTTCTTCTTATATATAACTTTTAATTTCTGAAATCTCGAAGTTACGGGTTCTTCTTATATGGGAGCTTTCACTGTGAGGACTCAGAAACATAGGCTCTTCCCATATAGAACCTTTATCTTTGAATTTGGGGTTCACGCCAAACTAGCCACCAATCTTTCTGAACTCACGCTACTAAGGTTGTCGAAATCTTTCTTCAAATTTAGGGATTCACGCCGAAAATGGTTACCGATCTTTCTTCAAATTCAGGGATTCATGCCAAAAATGGCCATCGATCTTTCTGGGCTCACGCTACTATGGCTGCCGAAATCTTTCTTCAAATTTAAGGATTCACGCCAAAAATAGATACCGATATTTCTGGACTCACGCTACTATGGCTGCCGAACTTTCTTTAAATTTAGGGATTCACGCCGAAAATGGCTACCTATCTTTCTGGAAATTTTGGGATTCACACCGAAAATAGCCACCGATCTTTCTGGACTCACGCTACTATAGCTACTGAACTTTCTGGCCTTACGCTACTGAGGCTTCTGAAATCTTTCTTCAAATTTGGGGATTCATGCCGAAAATGGCTACCAAACTTTCTTCAAATTTGAGGATTCACGCCAAAATGGCTATAGATCTTTCTGGACTCACGTTACTAAGGCTGCTAAACTTTATTTAAATTTAGGATATTTACGCCGAAAATGGCTACCGATCTTTCTGGACTCACGCTACTAAGGCTGCCGAACTCTTTCTTCAAATTTGGGGATTCACGCCGAAAATGGCTACCTATCTTTCTGGACTCATGCTACTATGGCTGCCGCTCTTTCTGGACTCACGCTACTAAGGCTGCCGATCTTTCTAGACTAAGGCTGCCGATCTTTTTGGACTCACGCTACTAAGGCTTTCAATCTTTCTGGACTCACATTACTAAGGTTGCCGGTCTTTTTTTAAATTTGGGGATTTACGCTGAAAATGGCTACCGATCTTTCTTCAAATTTAGGGATTCACATCGAAAATGGCTACCAATCTTTCTGGACTCACGCTGCTAAGGCTACCGATCTTTCTGGACTCACACTGCTAAGGCTGCCAATCTTTCTAGACTCACGCTGCTAAGGCTACCGATCTTTCTAGACTCACGCTGCTAAGGCTTCCGACATCTGGCCTCACGCTACTATGGCTGCCACATCATGCCCAAAGGACTTATTGCTGGCTCAAAGGGCTTATCACCAAGCTCAAAAAACTTATTGGTGGCCCGAAGGTCTTATCATCATACGCGAAGGTCTTACTGATGGCCCGAATGACTTAATATCAGGCTTTACGCTACTCTGGTAACCGTTATCTGGCCTCACGCTACTATGGCTGCCGACATTTTTCTTTCTTTAATAAAATCTATTTCTTCAAACTTTTTGACAATTCTTCAAATACCTGTCTAAAACAAGAAAAAATTGGCGTACCTCTATCTATATGATACATGCAATATAATGCTTTCTTTTTCTCTTTTTTCTTCTTCTTTTTTTAGCTCTTTTTTTTCCTCTTTTTTTGTATTCTCTTACTCTCACTCTCTTTTCATTATTTTCTTTTTTTTCTCTTCTCTTTTTTCTTTTAATCTTTTTCTGTTCTAAAGTCTTACACCCTGAAAGGTTGTTCCTCAGATTTCTTCATCTTTTTACTTCTTCACTGTATGCCCTTAAATACTCATTTGATCAATCACTTCTAATCTGAATTAACATACTTTCAAATCTTTTGTGCGGAAGGCTTTCTTGTCATCAAGGTTATCACCCGTCTTCAAAAATAATTTTCTGGTCCTTATATTATTCTTATGAGAACCATTGTCATCTTCTTCGCTTGGCGTTACCCCATTCAATCATGGGCTCTACTGCTTCGAATTTCCTGACCCATCATACAAAGCTTTGATCTATTTCTAATCAATAGGGTGAGCAAAAATGCTTTCATCCCCTGAGCTCATCCTTGATCTTCTCGTAAAATTTCGACAGTAACTAACTCCCGGTCCCTATGCTTTAAATCTTATCATCACTCATTTTTAAAGTAATGCAAAAGGTAATTTACTTGTGTATATTTCAATACAACAAAAAATAATGATTGTTTGAAAAGATAACAGTCATTTTGAAAATCACAACTTGGAGGGAATACCAAACATTTTAAAAACATTGTTTGGAACAAATGGTAAACATCTTCTTCTTTTTTTCTCTCTTTCTTTTTAAAGCCAGACATTTTAAAAACTAATGTTTGGGGGGAAATGGTAAACATCAAAACTTTGAGAGAAAATGTCAAACCTTTTAAAACATGTTTGCCCCCAAAATATCAAACACCACAGCACATCTGCTTCAAATTGCTAGAGATCAACACTAATGAAGCACATATTTAGAAGATCTTGACTATTGTGGAGATATACGCAAATGTATAGTTTATTCTAGTCTATTAGGCTTTCAAGAGGCACAATCTCATACCTAATTTCTAACCCATTTAAGGTGGTTCTCTTAATCTCACTAACTCACCATGCCTCATTCTTCTCCCATTTGGGTGTCGATCAAGCACTTCGAAGTTTGACATTTCTTGAAGCAAGGTTAACCCTTATAGGTGGAATGAAATCTGAAGACATTCTCATCATCTTGGATATCTATGGATGATCAGAATGGTCTTTGGAGGCCTGTAATGTAGGCCTTTGGTTCATGGTTAGACGAAGCCGTATCTCTATGCTCGTATGATCTGGATACACTCACATAGAGTATTCTTCTTCTTTTTTTCTTTTTTGAGATCACTCTAGACTGCCCATTTTCGGGTTTTCACCCTAGAGTTCATTTTCTCACTCTCTTTCTTTTGGTCCGCCTTGCATTCTGGCAATGTATTGATGCTTGTTTTTCGTAAAAAAATAATTGATTCTCCAAAGTTCCTTGAATGAAGGATTATGTACATTTTTGGAAATTCTTGTGATTAGTATGCCCAGATGAAATATTTCTCTTTCTTTCTTTATTCTTCTTTTTTTCTTCTTTTTTTATTGCTCTAGACTGCCCACATTTGGTTTTCACCCTAGAGTTCACTTCCTTCTTCTGTATCTTCGAATCAGTGTATTTTGGTTGGATATTGATGCCAGCATGCTCAGGCAGACTATACTTTTCTCTTCATTTTTGGGATCGGTCTAGACTGCCCATTTTTGGGTTTTCACCCTAAAGGTAATTTTTCTTTTCGAAATTGGCAATCTTCGGGCTTGCTTGTCTTGACTTGGTTTCAATTCAAGCTTCTATACAAATCTTCAAAATTGTGGATTCTTTATGTTTCTCTTGCTCATTTCTTATAGTTGAAGTCTTGGTATTGTATTGTTTAATCTGTGTGTAAAGTATATACAATATTTTCTTTTTATTCCTTTTGTCTTTTGTTTTTTTTTTCTCTCTTTCTTTTTCTTTCTTCTTCTTTTCTCTTTATTCTTCTTGTTTTTTCTCTTCTAAGGGAATTCAACTCATCACAGTCCTTTGTCTCGAGGATAATGATAGAGCATACAACATAACCCCGAGTTACTCAGAATAGTCATGATTTGAATATATCACTTATGTAGCTACTCCACTTTTGACTTAAAAGATGGATGAAGCATACAACCACCTTCTGAGCTTTTCACCACAGTGAAGTGCCCCAGAAAATTCTACTCATTTCTCTCTTTTTAAACACTCTTATCTAGGAATACCTTTTAGTAAACCCAAACAGTGGATTGTAATCTCTTTTTTTTTCTTTCTTTCTCTTTCTTTTTTTTCTCCCTCTTTTTAGACTGCACATTTTGGGTTTTCAGCTTAGAGTCTCTTTCTTCTTGTTCGAGTATGTGGATGTATTCTCGAATCAAATTGTATCTATACCAGACATTATCGCTTGTTCCCGCTTGAACGTAATCAATTATACCCAGCTCTTCTAAACTGGTGCCTATCGAACGGTAGTGTCTTCATGTATCTTCTTCTTACACTATTTAACTTAGTGTACTCGTTCTTGATTGCTTCGGCATTCTAATTGCCATTTCTTATAATGCTCGATTTACTTTCTGAGCATAAACTTGTCTTCATCAATTTTTCTCTGGTAGTTCTATGGCCTTCATATCCAATCTATCTGGTTTTATCTCTTTCTCTTAGTAAAGTGAAAGAATACCATTCGTCCTTCTATTCATAGATGTCATGAGAAAGCCTTCGGGGGGTAAAGGTTTAGGGTCAACTCTCGATTCAAGGATCTTAAACGATAAGTGCCTGAGAAGGAAAATTCTTAAAATGGAAATGCCCATTCTCTAAACATTCGCTTTGTTCCTCTGTTGGCCTAAATGGATTAACGGATATTCACATTTGCAATTTCCTCACAACTTTCAATTTCTTCTAAATATAAGCAACTTAGAGTTGATTTTCGAATTTGAACCACATGTATTCTTGCATTTGAGATTCAATGACCTAGTATAGAAATGATATATATATATATATATATATATATATATTATATATGTCAATTCAAAAAAATGTGTGTGTGTATGGAAAATCAAAAACTACCTCATAACAATGAATGAAATGCTTAAAGAATCAAAAATGCAAAAATGCTTTCTAAATGGAAATGTGAAAAAATATCTATTTGAGAGTTTTTTCTCTCTTTTTTCCTTTTTCTCTTCAACGCATTGTGAATTTCTTTGTGAATTGATGGGAAAACCATAGGGACCTTCGGACTACCTCCGAGTACTAACTCATTCCGACCCTTTCAATGTAGTGTAGGCTTGTCATTTCTCTTATTTTTCCTTGCTGGATCAAATCTTACGTTAGGACTCATTCGCCAACCAGCTTTTGGATTTATTGGTGCCATGCTCCAATGCCCCCACATAAAACTCATATGCAGTATTCAGGTCAAAATTGTAGTCAAATGTGTCAGGTGTAATATTCATCGGCCTAGGGGTGAGCTGCTAACCTTCGACCAAATGAGAAAATATGTCTGAAATGAGTACCCCAAATATTTTCAAACTCGCTCAATGAATTTCCCTCGGTGATTCGAAAGGATTATCAGACCTCATTCTCTTACCATTATGAGAATCTTGAAAGTGGTACCCATTTATCTCTTTCTTTTCTTCTACTCCTAGGTAGGTCTGGTTTTTAAACTTAGGTCTTAGAGTGCATGTTCGACTCTCTCTCCGACTGTCATAAAGTCCTCAAAGCTGGCATTTATTTTCCCGAGCACCTTATCAAGGAAGAAATATGAAAGGTGGCATGAAACATGGAAGTCACTTTCTTCTTCGTCTACGGGAGGCTGCATCTGGGTCGCTAAACACAGCCACCTCAAAGCACATTCCTTGAAGCCTTCATCAGGTTTCATCCTTGTACTATGGAGATACTGACGACTTGGTGCTAGGCCCAAAGTATATTTATATTGGCCTAAAAAGACATTGGCTAAGTCTCCCCACGACTGAACTTGGTATCTACTCAAACAGTTATACCATATCACGGTGGGTCCTGCTAGACTGTCGTGGAAGCAGTGGAACATTAATTTTTCATTCTCAATGCAGCCCTCAATCTTTTTGCAGAACATGGTCAGGTGAATCTTGGGGCATTTTGTTCCGTTATCATGCGCAAATCTGGAAATCTTTGAAATCTGGAGGAATGACCAAATTAGGGTTCAAACAGAGTTTTCTTGCATCGAAGGCATCAAACTTCTTTTCTTTTTTTCTCGAGCCCATCTTCTAACTGCTCGAATCTTGATTTTTGAGTGTGTTCAATTCTTTTATTCACGATAAAACTCTAATTGGTCTTTGGATTACTCCCAAAAAAATTTATGCAAGATAATGATAATGTTATGTAAAATATGCTATGGCTGTACAATGTGATGCAATGCAATGCAATGCATGAATGCAAATGTGGTGTTGATTCTCGAACAGTCCTTAAAAGACTTTCGTTCAATAGAAAAATGTCTGGTTGCAAGAAACTAATAATGAATTACAGGTAACAGTTAGCTTTCTTCTGGAGATCTTGACTTCGGGAAGCAAAGCTCGTGCTCCACGTCTCTCCGTCGTCTTCAGTATAATGGGTGACCTCGTATTCTCCTCTTATTCTACTCCATAGACTTGTGACTTCATGATCTTCATGCTTTGGATTCTAAAAAACATTGACAAGTGTAGGCATAATGCAGACAAGAGTTTATTCTTCGGTTGATCTGGGTGCAAACAAACCGATCTTCGAATAATGCGTCTAAATAGGGTTGAATCCTAGCGGTCCAAAGGGGGTATACTTAAAGTCTTTAAAACTTTTGAGGTTTAAATTAAAATTCTCAAGGATTATTTGGTTTAAAGATTTCCTTTTTTTATTATCAAAAAGTTTTAACTTACTTAAAAATGAAACTTTTAGGGTTTTTTTTGAAAAGTTTTAGGAGGGAAAAGAATTCAAAACACAATAATAATATTTTCAAAATTTTTTGAAGGAGTTAAATTAAAATCTTTGAGATTTTTACAAAGGGTTAAATGTGAAGATTTTAAAATTAGTGTTCTTTAGTCCATACCGGATCCTCTGCGCCGCACGTGCCTTACTATCGGACCGTCTTCTTTCTCAATTAGTCTTTGCTCGGCCTAACTTGACACCGTAATATTATCGTTTTCGGCAAAGCAAACCTTTTTTTTCTATTTTGAATGCCTTTTAAATGAATTGTTCTTGAATCAACACCATGATATGATATGAAATAAATGCAACTAAAGGCATTGATTCCGCTGGTAATCACCCTTTCGAACGACTTTTATAGGAAATAAAGGGTCCAGATTCTGGAGCCAGAAAAGTAAACTTCTACAGATATGCCCCTATTCATGTCTTCGGGTCATACTCAATGAAATTGAAAGTCTCGGTTAAGATTATCGGTACCGCATTCGTCTTCCTCCTCATGCGCTCAAATAGATCTAAGATGGCTACATTGATGTTTCCGAATACCCTCGGAAAAATGATCAAACCATATGTCCCCAAAACGAATAGGTCTATCTTCATTACCTCATTCAGGTGTGCTATCTCAGATACATTCCCATGAATATGCTAGGTTGTCTCTTTAATTCTGAATCAAATCGTTGGCTCAATCCTCGCTTATCAAAAGATTTTAAGCTTCAATAGATAGTTCTGATTCCTCAACGACTTTGCGTAGATCCAATCTTTCTGTACATTCTTCTGGTTGAGCAAGGCTGTATATTCCTCTACCGTGGTCATCATGTCTTAGCCGTTGAAGGTAAAACAACAAAAAATGAGATTCTAAAACTGGAAAATGGCTCGGAGTAAAGGCTGATTGACTCGAACATACACTAGCTGGCTATGTCGCCGTGACTATCGGAAAATAGGTCCTGTAGTCTTCGGTCCCATCTTTCCTAAATCTCTTTAAGCTCCCACAGATCATTCTGTTGTAGGCTCTCGTGTGTATACTTTGGCACTACACGTTTGCTCGGCAAACTGTTACCTCAGACCCGTTGATTAACCTCTGACCAATGTCGCACGACTAGGTTGATGTCGTCATTCTTAAGATACCTTTTTTCCATGATGAAAGATTTCTAATCGAGCAAACCACTTGAACCAACACCTTTATGTCATGCAATGCTAATGCAACAAAAGTATGTGTAAAGTAAAAATAAAATAAAACAAAAAAAAGAGTTAGTACCGAATAAAATCAATAGATACATAAATAAAAAGTGAAGTAGATAAGGTAACAAGCAGAGCAATCCTATTTATCCCGTCTAAAACACCTAAGTTATCCGCATGGCTCTAAAAGGGTGGGCTTTCTATATTCTCTACATGCAGTTTTGGTGCTAAGAGGTACCCGAATTGTCCTTGTTGTCCCCTACTAAGAGTAGCAAGGCCCCCGGTCATCACCCATTATAGGCTCCCTTCAACCGGGTTTAGCTCTGGGGGACCCATTCGCTTATACCCATACGAAAGAACGATATCCTCACGAAAGCATAAGGTACTCGAGCCCCGAAGGTACTTGCTAGGCCCATACGGAGGAACGATATCCACACAAAAGCACTAGCGTTTCCCCCACTTAAAAGGACGGGTTTATATATCGAATTTTAAATGCGTTAAAATAACTGCGCACTTACAACTGAATGTTAATTTAATAGTCACTTTAATCCGGAACTTCCAATATCACTAAAGCGGTAATTATTTAAAAAGCTCGACTCTCATTTATTTTTTGAAAAACAAAAATCGTCCCCAGCGGAGTCGCCATCTGTAGCGATATCCATTTCTTCGCTAAAAAATGGGTATCAAGGTGTTTGGAGTCTTTTGGGTATTTTAAGAAATATCTTCCATTGGGGTTTTAGAAAAAAATGTATTATTTTAAAAACGGAGTCGCCACCGGCCACTAAGGTAGGCCGGACACCATTAAACCAAAGATTTAAAAAAGGTAGGGTTCGTGAGTCGGTTACGGATGATGAAGGATTAACACCCCCACACTACCCAAAAATTGGTACTTTAATAATTACCGCTATATTAATATTAAACTTTCCGGATTAAAGTGACGATTAAATTAAAATTTGATTATAAGTGCAAGTAGATTTTAAAGGCCCTGTTATTCGAGAGTAAACCGAAAGACCACCATCACTACGCTTGATACTGACCACATTTACGCTCGAATAAAAGGGCACCGCATTGACAATAATATATCCAAAATGCAACTTAAAACATGGCAAATATAAATAAATACAATGCGATAAAAATATAAATAAATACTAACATAATAAAATACTAATCTAACATAAATAAAATACTAATCTGAAACATACATACATAAATATTAATCTAGCACATAAATAAAAACAAATCTAACATAAATAAAATACTAATCTAAAACATTCATAAATATTAATCTAACACATAAATAAAAACAAATCTAACATAAATAAAATACTAATCTAAAACATTCATAAATATTAATCTAACACATAAATAAAAACAAATCTAACATAAATAAAATACTAATCTAAAACATTCATAAATTTAAAGCATAAAATACTAATATAAAACATACCAACCAAAAATAGGAACAAAATTAAACAACATTTTATTAAATCAAACAACATAAATAAAAAATATACCTAACTAGGAGCCCGAACCCCGACTGACTTCCACCGAGATCTACCACAATCCCTTCAAAAATTAACTAAATCGGATCCAAAATAAGACCCCGATCAAATGTTGGATCATACCAACTGAGGTCGTGGGCACTACTCCCGACCCCGGCCAGCCTTGTTTGGCCGACCATAGCTCCCAAAATATTTGGGAGCCGATTGCTTGCTCCTTCAATAGCATTTGTGTGTTTTGTGGGTGGTGAGAATTGGCTGCCCTATGCCTTTATATAGGCAGGGGAAGCTTGGGTGACGTGGAGCTCTAGGCTCCACGCAAATTTCCTTTTTTTTTTACTTTATTATTATTATTATTTTTATTTTTTTAATAATTTTTTTTATTTTTTATATTTATTATTTTTTGATTTTTTTCATTAATTTTATATTAATAATATTACTATTAAAATAATACTAATAATACTAAAACTCAGACAAAAATGAGTGATTACAATATTTGAGTTCAAATCTCTTTTTTTATTTTCATATATTTGTTTTCTTGTAATCAGATATGACATGTATATAAATTATTGTCATTTAAGACTAAAAATGGCTTTGGGCTAGTGGTTCGCGCACACCCCTCACCATCTCAAGTTCAAGTCCTACTTCCATTCTTCTTCAATTTTCCCAACGATTTAATGACCATTTTATAATAAAAATAAAATTTTATGACCATTTTATAATATTTAAAAGTTGAAGGAACAAAGTGAACGTTTTATCATAGTTCTGTGGCTATTTGTAACTTCATTCTAAAATGTAATTATAGTACCAAACGAATAGCTTTACACGTGGGATTGAGGGGTTAATTATTCCAGAGAACTCGAGCATCTACTGGAACTTTCCATCTCTTTCCCATAAAAACAGAGAAACCTGAAATAAGAAAAATAAATAAATAGATGATCCAATTTTATAGACACTTCTAAGTTTTCCCCCAAAACAGCATTTCGATCATTCATCAGTGTATAGGGTTTCGACCCAAACCTAAATTTACCTGAATTACTACTCGTCTTCTATTTCAAGGTCCCGTCTTTCGCTAATTTTATGGTTTGATCTTCGCTGAATGTATGTGCTACGATGATCATATTATATCTGCTTATTTTTTTAAAAACAAAATCCGTTTTTCTTGGCTTTCTTAAGCATTTCTTTTTTCTGTTTTATTTTTCTATTTGAAATATATGTAAAGAGTTATTGTTTCTGTTGCTTTGTTTGTTTTATCATCGCTTGCAATGGTTGATGTTATCTGGATAATTTAGAAAACGTCTTTATCCTTTTTGTTGTTCTGAAGATTGATATTTTATTTTTGAAATTTCTTTTCAGAGTTCAGAAATCAGAAAAATGCAGGGCGGCAGAGGCGGAAAGGATCCTTTCTTTGATTTTGGGGCTGATCCCTTCGCTGGTTTTGGGGGCTTTGGAGGTCATAGAAGTTTACTACCCAATTTCTTTGGAGGAAGAGACCCTTTTGATGACCCTTTCTTCACACGCCCTTTTGGAAGCATGTTTGAATCAAGCTTCTTTGGCCCTGCACGGAGCCCTTTTCCTGATATGCACACATCTGGGTTTATTGAGCATCAAGCCCCAGAGCTGAAGAGAACAAGGGGTCCGATAATCCAAGAATTAAATTCTGATGAAGATGAAGAAGATAAAGAGATGAAAGAAAATCCTAGAAAACACTTAGGGTCGAAAGATGAACCTCATGTTGAGGTTCCTGATGATGGAGTTGAACAATCTGGGAGAAGGAACGGGCATTTGCAGTATATGAATGTTTACGATGGTTCTTATCAGCAACAACCTCTAACGCGTAGCTTTACATTTCAGAGCTCCACCGTCACTTACGGTGGCGCTAATGGAGCTTACTATACTTCATCAAAAACAAGGAGGAGTGGAAATGATGGAGTAAGTGGTTATGTTTTTAGAGAGATGTTTGGTTGGAAGCCCTTGTTTTATCTGTCTCTCACATTCCGCTGTTATGGTGCAGCTTACCTTTGAAGAAAGCAAAGAAGCTAACACAGCCACAGGTCAAGCTAGCCACCGGGTTTCGAGGGGACTTCAGGACAAAGTACTTCTGATTAAATTTTGACTTCAGGTTATGTTATTTGCTTTGGATGTGATTGTAGAGTTTACTTATGTTGAGAATTTGTGATATAGGGTCATTCGGTAATGAGAAAGCTGAATTCAGATGGTAGGGTGGAAACGATGCAAACCTTGCACAATTTGAATGAAGGTAAGAACAGTAATACGTGACGCAATGCCATGTTCTGTACTTTCTTGTTATGCTAACTTGGCCATGGTAGCTAATGTATTGTTCTAAACTGGTGAATGTTCCAGATGAGCTTACTGGTTTTGAAGAAGCTTGGAATGGAAACGCCAGAAAGCATTTGCCTGGCTGGTCTGGGGTTTCTAACAACCATGATACAATAGGTAAGATTTGTCTTCGTACGCCTTAATATGCCTTTTCCTTGGTATCTAGACCTACTTTGCATTTTTCTAAAAAAATGTATGTGATTGTTGCTGCCATTCTCCACTAATATAAGATTTAGAGAACACTTCTGTATAAAACCTGAATGGTGGGGAGGATGGTAATAGTATGGGGTGCAGTAACATAACTCTTTGGCAATGCTTTATTACCCCTGATAAATCATATTTGTTGCTGCAATTTTGTATCAGGGACAGGCCATGATCAGAATGCACAAGCGAGCCGGGGAGGGTGGGCACTCCCTTCTACGGAGCAATCTCAGCAGTCGGGAGATTGAGGATGGATGCTGGAGACAAGGCAGGTTCTTCAAACAGCCAGCAGTCTCCAAAGGGGAAAGTTTTGGCTCTTAAAGACAAGATTACTGGCTCACTAAAGAAGCGAAGGGACTAAGTTTGAAGGCACCAAGTAGATCATGTGGAGAGTTTATTGCCTTATCACATACAGCATGCCATGTTATCTTTTCAGACCGTTAATAGCATATCATATCATGCGTCTGTTGTGTTGTAGCTAAGAACTTTTGGTATTGTGGTGGATAATGCAAGAGAGGCTTAGACAATTTATGCAAATGAACACCCTCTTAAGTTCTACAAACATTACATTATAATCTCGGGCCTTCAGTACATAGAACTTGCAATTTTGAGATGACTGCTCTTTCTTGTGCATTTGTGCACTTTCTAATGAATATTAATGCTTTGACGTTGGTCATTGGCTGAAAGCTTTTTACTTGATGATTGGAAACCCATTGGAGCTGTTAATCAGGTGTAAACACTTGTTACTCACAGTTGAGTATAAGCTTTGATCCCATTTTAAGCTAGGGCATTTTTTTTAGAGTTACAAAGAGTAGAAGGCCTAGGAAGAAATAGACTTGCAATACGGGGGACAAGGATGTTCCCATTCAGAAAAGGCAGTAAATCATCAGGAGGGTTCGGAAAATTAGCGAGGGATTGTGATTGTGATCCAAAGAGTTTCGCTAGCTTATCGGCGGTCTAATTTCCATCCCTATGCATCCAGCAAATATCGATCACCCATCCCCTTCCTTTCAATTTAGCAATGGATCGAATCAAGGAAAGCAAAGAGGAACCTGTAGAAAAATCATTGACAATGTCGACTGCTTGTTTATAGTCCGATTGGACTTGTAGGACCTCAAAATCATACGACCAAGCCAGGCTTAATCCAGTGTAGATTGCCGATAATTCAGCCTGTAATGCATTAGTGATTCCCACTGTCTTGTTGAAACCTGTGATCCAAGTACCCTCACTGTCTTGGAATAGATCACCAATATATCCATCTCCGGAACTATGAGATACACCACCATCCACATCAAGGCAAAGCCAACCTGGCCCTGGGTGCTTCCATTGAATGGGTACAGGCTGTGGAGGCATGGGTGGTTCACCTGGCTGCAAGCTGCCATAATAATAGAGGGCGGCACTGTTGCTTCGCCTAACAACCAATGCACCCGGATACATGAGATTCTCGAACACATCATCATTCTTTCGTTTCCATAGATGCCAAAGGATGTGAAAAGCAACCTCCACGGAATGTTCCAGGAAGAATGAATCAAGTTGGAATTCAAATTTAAAAGGACCCAATCTTGAATGTCAAGACTAAAGAAATTCTGCACCATAACATGGGGAACCTATGATAACCATAGCCTATGAGTACCAGGGCAATCTCGCAGTACATGTAATTTTGTTTCAGCCATCCCATTGCAAAGTTTGCAACTTGGATCATGGGAGAGAGACCGACGGCAATGCTCTGAATTAGTCATTATCTTCATCCAATAGACTAGCCATAGGCGAAGCCTTTGCGGACCTGCATCTGCCATATAATGTTCCAGACCGGTGATTTTGGATTCGATTATACGCTACCAGTTGAGTATAGGCGGATTTGATTGTAAAAGCATGATTAGGACTCCAACGCCACATACAAGAATCAACTTTGAGGGTTCGGGGCATCCAATGCTCTGAATATTCTTAACAACCTCCTCGGTGAAAATATTAGCTAGCGTAACTGTGTTCCAGTGATTTTCACTCCTAACTAAATCATTGAAAGTGAGGTCATCGAGTGATACCTGGTGGTCAACAATGTGGTGCCACAGGGACCAATATTTGGTTCCCATATATCATTCCAGCACATGGATCGTCATTCCCGACCGACCATGCAGGTTCGCCCAATGGTTCGCAATAGCTCTCCAAAGTGGTGAGCTTGCTGGCCTACTAGAGACGAGGGGCTCCGTTCAGTAAGTAAAAACTGATTTTATAGATGAAAGATATAGTCATAAATACGCTCTCAGGCAGTAAAGTAGATTGCATGAAATATATTGGAATGGCCGACAATACGGATTTGGTCAAAGTAATACGACCCGACATTGAGAGCGAACGAGCCACCCATCCACTGAGCCGATTCTTAATCTTCTTAATAATAAAATTATAATCAGAGCATCGGACCCTGATGGATAACAGGGACACCAAGATATTTTCCTAAACAATCCACCATTTGGAATCCCAAACGATTACTAATTGAAAGTTTCAAATCCATATTGGTATTGGGCGAAAAATAGACTTGAGTTTTGCCGCGACTCATTCGGTGACCAGAATATTTCCCGAACATTATCCAGAGTTTCAACATGTTGTATGTCGGCTTTAGCATACAGAATAAGATTGTCGGCAAAGAATAAATAAGACAGAAAAATATCATTTTTGACGAACGTGAACGGAGGCCATACCCCACTTACAACGGCCTTATCAATACAATGTCTCAAACGTTCCATGGATAAAACAAATAGATAAGGGAAGAGAGTCCTCTTGTCTAATTTCTCTTTCCGGTGTGAATGAAGTAGAACAACTTTCATTCCACTGAAATTGCATGCCCGAGGTAGTGACGCAACTCATTATGGCACGTCGAATGCCTGAAGGGAAGCCGACATCTATGAGAGTCATGAATAAAATACGATCTAAGCTTATCAAAAGCTTTCTCGAGGTCTACTTTTATTGTCATCTACCCTTTCTTGGTCTTCAATTTACGCATGAAGTGAATAGTCTCTTAGTTGACTGATATTTTTCACGATAGATCGACCCGATACGAAACTCGTATGGTTTTGCTGAATTAGCATTGGGAATAGTGGCTGAAGATGACGAACAGTGGTCTTGGTCAACAATTTGTACAGAACGATACAAAGATTGATAGGCCTGAAGTCTATGAAATCTTCTGGATGATCCTTTTTGGGAATGAGAACCAAAATGATCTTGTTCAAAACTGGATCCAAGCTATCACCCTTGAAAACATCTTGAATAATTTTGCATATAGAGGGACCAATCGTTGTCCATTGCTTATGAAAAAAATTCTGCGTGGAGTCGATCTCATTCAGGTGATTTAAGCGGAGCCATGTACACTGTTGGTTGGCAAGAACAAGACCTTTTGGTTTTGCTCGTGACAAAGTCAACACTTGAGTCACTGGCTGGACCAAGTACCTTCTTTCCTATGGTGGCAGGAAAGTCTTCCTCAAGTACGTGGCCCAAGCCTTGCCACAGTACATCATGATGTGCTGCCTCCTTTCCCAATCCATGTTTGATGACACGACAAGCACAATGCGTAGCTTTTGGTGGACCGAGAAGACGAATGAGAGAGACTGGCCCTTGATTGCATCGGATCGTATGTGCAACCCTAAGAGTGCTGAAAGGCTTGGGCTTCGCAACCTTTATAGTTTCAATATTGCCCTTTTAGGTAAGCAACTATGGAGATTCATGAAGGAGCCTAACACTCTTGTTTCCCGTATTTTCAGAGCAAAATATTTCTCTTCTAGGAACCTCCTTGACGCTGCTTTGAAAGATAAAGCCTACTTTGACTGGAAGAGCTTGCATAAAGCCATGCAGGAGCTTCGCGAGGGTTTCTTCTGAAAACTAGGCAAAGACAGTAACATCCGCATGCATGCAAACAAATGGGGTGGCTCTTCTGCGATTGAATTCTGCACGAATTATGTTGTCAGCCCCTTATCTCTCATTCGATGCTCAGATTTTATGTACCATGGACAAGGCCAATGGGATATTGCAAGGGTTAAGGCTGTCTTCCACCCTGATGATGCTGCTTCAATCCTTCGAGTTCCAATTTCCCACAACCAAAATGATACTATTGTTTGGGGACATCATGACTCAGGTACGTATATTATTAAGTCTGGTTACCTCTACTTACAGCCCTTCTCCTCCAATTGACATGCCATCAAAAGTGTAAAAAGTGATTTTCAAGCTCCGTGTTCTCTCAAAGATCATGATATTTGGTCAGCGACTTGGTCATGAGGCTTTCCCCGCTGGAAGCAAGATATGTGTTGCTGGTCTCGGCCCTGTAACTTGCTTTCTGTGTCGTCTTGAAATCGAAACAGTCTTGCATGCATTCAGGGGCTGCCCAAACTCACAAGAAGCACTCCAAATGGCTTAGCTGTTTGAGTCCATAATCCACAACAACGATGCCTCTACCTTGCTTTGGTTCAAGGAAACCATAACTATTCTCGATCTCGAGACCTTTGCGAGCTTCATTATTTTCATCTGGAACTTATGCAATAGAAAGAACCTCCGGCTACATGAGAATCATCTTCAACCTACATGGGTAACAGTCACGAACTCTCAGATTCTTCACCCTTACTTTTTGGTTGCCACGACCAACTCCACCTCTCGCCTTAGCATTCATGTGGACTCTAAAGCTGCCTAAAAATACCCTCCCCTGGCTTTGTCAAGATAAATGTTGGTGGGGGCCTTTGATCCTTCTCATGGTGCAACCATTGGCATTAGTGCCCGCGATGACCTCGGCTATGTTCTTGGCGGGCTTGCACAACACATCCAGGATGCACCGAGACAGGCCTTGCTGAGATTGCAGTCATGACTGCTGGACTTCAGCTGACTCGAGACAAGAGTTGCTGCGACGTTCTCCTTGGGTCGGACTCTACAATGGTGGTCAACAAGCTGGGTCGACCCTCCTACGACGACAGTCAGTTTTTAGCTCCTTCCTGGATCCGACTCGTGCATGATTAGAGGAATATAGGAGCATTAAGCCCACGTTTGCACATCGAACTGCCAATAAGGTGGCCCATTCTCTTACTTCTTGGGCCTTGTGGTCCTTTCGTTCTATGTTTTTTCGACTCGGTTTGTCCTGAGATTGCTATCCCATTTGTAAACGCTGATATTCGTAATTCTTAATATATTTGGATACATTTTTTTCTTTAGGTTCATCATTAGATCCCTTCCGATGATGTTTTAGAGAAAGTTTTAAGGAGGTCCGTCCTTTTTTTAAAAAATATAATAAAATAACAAATAAATTTAAAAAGAGAATGATAAAAAAATATTCTAACTTTTAAAATTTTATTTTGGACCTAAAGCGGGTCATGAGATATGCCATGAACCAAGTGGTAGGGCAAGAAAACTCTTCAGCGCCCTTTAGATTGAAAATGTATTGACATTACCCGCATTTTCAGGTAAATATTAAGATTCAAACCACAAAAAATAATATAATATGAATTTTTTGACCACTTGAACAATCTATTTTAATTTTTTTTATCAAGCATTTCATCTCATTTTACGGTGGAAATGGACATTGTGAATGATAATTTCTTTATTAATGTAAATGTCAAAAGAGTCAATGAAACATAAAAACACATTTGAGCATAAAGATTTACTAATTTCACTCGATACATGGCATTGGTCTATTGTACAAGGGTTATGGCGCATAAAACATATTGTTCTTCGCCATAAACTTTATGGTCCGTCCGATATTACCAAACTTATTACATACCGTACCATTGTTACCTAATCATGCTAAAGAGGCAAACCAGTGCTACAAATTAAATACAACAGTAAATTTACTTCATATAGTGCTGGAGATTAGGTGATCGTGGTGTAGGAACAACAATTAAAGGCTTCATTTTCTTCATAATTATTCCAAATCTGCCGGTCAAATCGTTCTCTGTACCCTCGGCCAGTTTCCAGTCATAAGCATGGATCAATGCAGCCAACGAGGAATACAGCATCCTCTCCCCTAGAGATACTCCGGCACACATTCTCCTTCCGGAACCGAACGGCATGTACCGGGAATCGTTTCCTAAATAATCAAACTTGTCATCCAAGAACCTCTCAGGTTTGAATTCTAAAGGATTTTCCCAAAGCTGTGGATCCCTCTGAATACACCAAATGTTTAAGAACACCCTAGTGCCCTTTGGTACGCTATAACCACCAACAGTGCTCGATTCCCCTGGACAACGGGGAACGAGGAGAGGCATCGGTGGGTGCAACCGGAATGTCTCCTTTACCGCGGCATCTAGATAGCGCAAATTAGGCAAGTGAGACTCGTCGAGAGTGCCGTCTGGACCGACGACATCGGCTATTTCTTTCTTCACCTTTTCCATTGCTTCTGGATGTTGCATTAGCTCAGCCATTGTCCATTCCATCATGGTTGATGTTGTATCAGTTCCCCCCACTACAACATCCTGATAAAAAAAAAACTTATTAGCAGGTAGCGCATCGAAAAAGAAATTAAGATGGTGTATTACAGTGTGAGATAATATACACAAGCTTACCATGAGTAAGGCCTTGAGTTGATTCATTGTAATCGACGATGCACTATCGTTCTTCTGCTTGAGTTCCAAAAGAAGCTGCAAGAAGTCTTTTGGTTCAGTGTTTCCGTCCGATTTGTTGCCGAAGCTCATTCTTTCTTCAATCATGGAGTCGAAAAGTTTATCGAAAGAAGCGACGATTTTCGTCATATCCCTCTCTAATCCCTGTATATCAAACCTTGCAAGCACCGGGAAAATATCAGAAATGTTTGGTTTCCCCAGTATCACCATGAGTTCCGTTATGAGCTCTCGAAATTGGCCCCAAACATCAGCCCCTTTCTGCTCTCCCCCCTGTTTGCCACCCCACAGCATGCTCATCATCGCATTGATCGAATTTAAAAAAGCCATTTCACCAAAATCAATCGGCTTGCCGGCACTTTGGTAAACATTCTTTATGGTTTTCAACATCTGTTCTCTCCTTAGACCATAACAAGCTTTAATGCTACCATGGCTAAGCATTTCACGCACCAGCACTTTTCTCTTCTTTCTCCAGTCAGGACTGCTGTAAGAATCAAACACAATATCATTGAGGCCAAAGGTGACAATCTTTGCACAAACAGGAGGATCCCGCTCCGAAAACGTTATGTCGTTGTCACGAACCACTTCTTTGGCTAGCGATGGTGAGTTAATCACAATACACAATTTGTTTCCAAGCCAAAGCTTGTAGATAGGACCATAGGCTGCAGCCAAATCCGTAAACACCAGGTGGAGATTGTCGGTTCCAAGATATGGAAGATATCCCACTACCGGCAACCCACGGGGGCCCGGCGGTAATGGTGCGATTGCTTTCCTTGGCTTCCTTATGGTCCATACGTGCCAGAGTGAAATTCCCAGTATGGCAACCAGAAATGAGAAAGCTGCCGGGAACAACAGCCCATCTTTTTGGTTGCTAGCATTCAACAGCCATGAATATGAGCTGTAAGCTATTTGCAACATCTTTTTGCTTTGGGAGGGAAACCAATAGATTTTAAGTTGAAACACTGAGTTAACCAGGAAGTGCAGTGGTTAAAATTTCCGAGAAGTGGCCGTGGTTTTATAGTAATACAATATTGGGTTATCCCATTAAAATATTGAATATTTGCAGTCATCAGAAGACCAAGACAAAGGCCACCAAACACATTCAATGATCAAATTGTCTAAAAGCACATGGCCGGAATTTGATAGAGTTCGAGTCAGACGAGAGAGCTAACCTAACCGCTAGCATAGCAGTCAGAGTCGATGGCCATTGCCATATTATTCTAAGCATTAACAGTCAAGAGTGTACGGCACTGCCATATTACTCTATGTTAATTTATATTTCTTAATTTCCTTCATATATTGATAAAAAAAAGGTTAGACCTTCATATGCAATAAATAAATCCTTCCTAATATCGTACAAGCAACTATCTTTGAATAAGAATAACACTAAAATTATTAATTTGTATTTAAAAATATTAATATTTTTCTCCCTTAAAAATTAGTTCGGTTGATATCATTGTTGTTGTAATATTTAGAAAATCATAAATTTGAGTGTATTTAATTACAATTGTCTTTGATTTAGAAATAGAGGGTGATAAATAATTTAGGCATCATATTTTATATTTTTTAACAATGGTAAGAATATCAGTTTTATTAAAATAAAAAAGTATAATCAAAACATAATTCGTCGATCTTCCCTGATAATAGGGTGTGTTGTGTTGATCGCTACACAAACGCCACACTGTCACAGAGATATATGAAAATCGTGCTACAGAGGCAGAAAAACAAACACAACAAAATGTGAGAAAAAGATGAATCCAAAACAAAGGGGATTTTTGCTTGGAACTAAAAACAAAAGAAGATAAGATATGTTAATTGACGAGAAATTATATCATGAGTCATTCTCGTCACGTCATTCATGAGACCAACCAATTAAATGCATCTATTTCATTAATTTTTCCATCTCATCTTTTTACCAAGTGAATCTTTACTAATCTTTACTGTAAATTAAATTAAAAAACAATTTTTACCAAGTGAAGATTCACTTTGTAAAAAGATGAGATTTAAAAAATTAATGAAATGGATGTATTTGATTGGTTGATCCCATAAATTAATTTCTCGTTAATTGACCTAGTAGTCAATGATATTCATATTATTTCATCTTGTGTAGGTTCGAATCTTAGAAATTGCCTTCAAAATGTAAAATCGCTCTAATTAATAAAAAACAAAAGAAGATGAACAAATATAAAAAGCTAAACGCCGATGCTAAGACCACTGTGGGAAGCGACACTCTTGAAAAAAAATTAGACAAACACTTTGGAGAAAAAACTAGATATTTTTATTACTGAAAATACTTTTTAAAACAAACTAATATCAAATATAATCATGCTTGTATCAACAACTGATTGTCTAATCGGATAAGATGCTAAATATTTTAAATAAAATTCAGAATTTGAATCATGGCATTGTGAATGAAGTAACTGAATTGGGCAGGTTTTCTTCCATAATAAACTTTTACAATACTTGATTCGGATTAATCAATTAATAAATTAGATATGGTGATTATGAAAAAAATAGAATCATGTTTGTCCATTAAACATGGATAATCTCTATCTTTCCTATTTAAAAACATAGAATAATATTCAATACCGGAGAACTCTTGATGGGTGATTTTTAGTCAAACAAAATGTCCAGAAATCACTATTGATAAAATCATTAAAATTAGAAGATCATTTGTGATTAGATTAGCAAAATATCTTTATATATATGAACGTAGACTGGTTCATGAATAGAACTAGGATTGTCAAAAAAAAAAAAAAAGATTGAGCCAGGATTTAAAGTTGGTGGAGAAAATATAAATATTTGAAAGTAAAGGTTAATCCATAAATACCTTAATTTTTAAAATTTTTATATATAAGAACAAAGGTAAATAAAAATGAGAGCAGGAGGATTACCTCTTCTCACCCCTTAATAGTTTCGTCCTTAAATAGAACTAGCTGTTTAACTCATCAAATAAATCAAAATTAGATTAGGCTTGCAAAATATTTTTTAAAAAATTACTATACAATGGCTAAATTAGGTTTAATCCTGAATCAGATGTTAATATACGCTTATGCATGTATCAATCAATACTTTTTACATGTTAGAACAATTACAAAAATAACGGAATCAAAGTTTAAATGGCTATTTAAATTTATTTGTAAAAAATACATAAATATTAACATAAGTTGAATTTTTAGCCCAAACATAACTTAGAACTAGAGAAGGAGGGACATGGGTCCCGGGAGGGGCCCATGCCCCCCAACTTAATTTTTTTACCTTTATAATGTAGAATTTTTTTAAAAAAATTAGTTTATTTGCATATTTGCCCATCAGTTATGAAATATTTAAGTTTGCCCCCAATCTTAAATTTTAACTCCGTCCCTGCTTAGACCGTATAAGGAAAACAAAAACAAAATATTTCAAGATGGACTGCATGCATCAACTTCACCCTTGAGCATAGTATTAATCAATTTAATGAAAATACTTAAAATTAAGTGTCATTGTTGTTGTCAACAATATCTAGAGTAAGTGATTAAAACTCTTAATTAGTACTTTCTTCTTAACTACATTGTGGGTTCAAAACTCATTAAAAATAAATTTTTTCTTCCTTTCTTTTGGATAAAAATTGTTAAAAAAAGTGTCGTTAATTACATTCCCATGGTTTGTGAACGGAGAGGGCTGAAATTTTGAAGAAACTATATCAGAGAATAATTAAATGTACGTAACTGTTAATTTGTTATTAAAGAAAGAGAAATTTAGGGTGTGGCATGTGCGTTGTTAGTGTCTAGTGATTCAATTAATAATAGCGATCATAGGCGAAGTTAAAATTGGGTTTTGAGAGGTATATTGTATAAAGGCTTAAGTAGTATTTAAATTAAAGTTTTCGAGTAAAAATAAATTTTAATTTATCTAAAATTTAAATTTATAAAATTTAAAATCATATCTCTTATATTTCACTTGACTCGTTACCCTATGAGAGTGGACCGACTGTAGTGGACAATGGTGACTAGTATTTTTTTATTTTATTTTTGATACAATGACGACTATTATTTTAGCAGTATTAATTTGAGAATAAAAGTCATTTTCCAATAATAATAATGCACTATTTTATGTTGGCTTCTTCAAAACTCATGTGTCTGCAACTGCAAGGATATAGGGAATGGCGTTGCACCTGCACTCCCCAGTCAAATAACACGACGTAATTTAGACTTCTTTGTTTTCTTCTGCTGCAAAGTCATATTGTTGACTAGACATTTTTAAATTAATTTCATTGCTTACTTTTCTAATGCTCATTTCTACTTAACTTTTTTTATTCCAAAAAAAGAAAAGAAAAAATCTACATAACTTTTCAATTGATTCAAAGTAATGCAATCAAACAATGAAATTTGCACAATACTTTTCAGCCTCCTCATTTGAACTTGAATATTATTCAGGGATGAGACTTTCTTTTTTGGTTGGAAACCTGAAATTTTGTCTTTCTTTATTTTCTTTCCATTAGAATATAGCAGCGAGTTCTATTTTCCATTATTTTTAAATTATCTTTTCAAGTATTCTTAATTTCTTTTTTCTAAATCTTTTAAATAATGAATTTATTAATTGACATCCATGACAATAAAATGTAGCATATTTCATCTTGATTCGGTCAAACTTGACGACAAAGTTTATGAACTTTAATTTATATTCGTATTTAGGTTAATGATTATTTTTACCCCCAAAGTTTTAAGAAAAAAATTATTTTAGTCCTTAAATATTTTCCGTTTCTTTTAATTATTTTGCACAAAAAATCAAGAAACGTTATTTAAAAGTTACAATCTATAAAAAAATCGTAAAATAATATATTTAATTATTAAAAAATATTAAAAAATGAAAAATATAAAAAGTATGTTTCATTAAAAAATAGTTACTTTTTCGTTCAATATAACTCTATAAAAAATAGAAGTTAGAGGGTTAAAAGAGACGAAAAGGCTTAAGGACTAAAATGGATTTTTTTACTTCAAGGGCTAAAATGTCATTAGGCCTAATATTTAATTCCTTTAATGTAAGTCATGAGTTCGAGACCCACTAGAAGCATTCTCCTTTTTTCTTCTAAAATCTCTCATTCCTCTTTTCTCTAAATAAAATTATGATTAGATTTAAAATTTGCCAAAAAAAATTCCTCAGTAGATCTAGAAACATTTCTAAACTACCCATTTTAATGATAGTTTTGTGTTTTCATTCTTTTATGTAATTTTTATATAGAAATACTAACAACTATTACTTGAAATTCAAACACAAGACTAGCAAATTTGAACACAAATATGTTACCGCTTCATATATGATCATTAGTTAATTTAATTTTTAAATTTTATTTTTTACATAAAATATTTCTTCTTTATTGTTAACGTGCGTGATTGATTTTGATATTGTTTAACTCAATGACATTAACTAAGGTAGAAAAGTACGTAAAAACGAAAATATAAGTTGTAAATATTACTATTTTAATAAATTTTATTAACTAAAAATTACTTTATACACACGAATGAGTGTGTTGTGTATTGTAACTTGGATTGAAAGAAATAGAATGAGAAGGAAGAAGAAGGAGAATTCAGATTAAGAAAATTTGAAATAATTTAGAGGTTTTTCACGCCTATCTCATATCATTCTACTATTATTTATACTCTCTCTCTCTCTCTCTTAGAAAAGGACAAAGTCTGATAGCTTGCCAGGTAGCTTACTTTCCCTGCGACTTATTCGGTTCACCTCAACTGCCTGGCCTTATCCTACTGACCCGCTGCTCACTTGGACGCCCGCTAGATGCATGGCAACATCTTGGTCCACAACATCACTCCCCTTGAAGAATGAACCTTGTCCTCAAGGTTTGGGGCAGATACCATCGGAGATACATCCTTCCTGAGTAAGGGTAATAGAGTAATTTGCTGCAATGACACCCCTTTACACGGCTTGAGTTGAGAGATATGAAACACCGGGTGAATGCGAGTGGAATTAGGTAAGTCGAGGTTATGTTGTAATGGAGTAATTTGCTGCAACGACACCCATTTACACGCTGCAGGATGCAATACAGACCAAAATATTACGGACTGAGCTTATGTTGCCGTTGTAAACGAATGGACAATTGTCGATATGGCTGAAGGCGAACAAACACCCAACTACCCTCTTCCAACGACAAATCACGACGATGCTTATCAGCTTGAAACTTCATGCGATTCTATGCGTGCTCTCGATTGTGCTTCATTTCCTTCAGAATGGCATCATGGTCAATAAGATCCTGAGCTAGCTGATCATGACGAGAACTGCCCTCGACGTAAGAAAGAATTGTAGGAGGATTGCGGCCATAGAGTGCCCGAAAGGGAGTTATTCTCGAATTGTAGGAGGATTGCGGCCATAGAGTGCCCGAAAGGGAGTTATTCTCGCTGATGTTTGAAAGGACGTATTGTACGAATATTCTGCCCACGACAAATACCGAAACCATTTACGCAGATCATCGCAGGCCATACAACACAAATACATCTCAAGAATTCTATTCAAAGCCTCTGTTTGCCTATCGGATTGGGAATGATAGGCAAACGTAAAGCAAAGTTTTGTACCCTGCAACCGAGCCAACTCTGTCTACATAGCACTCACAAACAAACAATCTCGATCGCACACGATGATTCGAGGAATGCCATGAAGTTTGACGATGTCTTGCACCAAAATTTGGGCCACCATGTTGTTGTCAAAGTGTCGAGGTAAGCAAAAAAATGACCATACTTAGTGAGGCGATCAAAAACTACGAAAATAGCTTTCCAGCCCTCAGATTTTGGCAAACCAACCACAAAATCCATAAAAGTATCTTCAAGTAAAGGTTGGAGAAGCCCAACGGGAGCTAAACTCGAGCTTTTCATACGCTGACACACCTGGCATTCACTCACAAACTTACGAACATCTTTGTGTAAACCATCCCAATAAAAACTCATGGCTAACCGCTAAGACATATGAGTAATCCCATCATGACCTCCTAAAATAGACCCGTGAAACTCACGCAACAACAACGTCTGCAAGGCAGTTTCTCTCGGAACCACAATCCGACCATGCAACAATAGCAACCCGTCTTGCAAGGAATAACCGGGATAGGCAGAACCACTCGCAAGGAGACTGGATTGAACGTGTTGGAGCTCGGAATCAGTAGAGCTAACAGCTCGAATAGCTTCCACTATACCCAAGAAAGATCAAGAAAATGCCATGCATGTAGTATCGGACTCCCGTAATAATGCATCCGCGATATTATTCAACTTGCCTGGCCGATATTGAATGTCGAAATCATATCCAACACACTTAGAAAACCATCATTGTTGTTCTGGGGTTTGGATGGTTTATTGATTTAATTCTTGCAAAGAACATTGAATCGTAACAATAATAAACTTGCGACTAACCAAGTACTGACGCCAATTCGCAATAGCCTGCGTAATAGCAAACTTCTCACGACTATACGTGGATGCTTGTTGCATATGTAGACATAACTTTTGGATGAAGAAAGCCAACGGACGACCCTCCTGAGTCAAAATAGCCCTCATGCCAACCCTTGAAACATCGGTTTCCACTTGAAACATCAAATCAAAATTTGGAAGACCCAAGACTAGAGAAGAACACAAATAAGCTTTGAGTTGATCCATTACGGATTGTGCCTAGACAGTCTATTCAAAACAAACCCCTTGCAAAGAAGATCAGAAATAGGCGACGCAATAGACGTAAAACCCTTAATAAACTTGCAGTAATAGCTGGCCAAACCTAAAAAACTTTAAACCTCCTTCACCGTATTCGGTGTAGGCTAAGTGCGAATGGCTTAAACTTTTGCTGGATCGACAACAAGCCCCTCACCCAACATAATGTGTCCCAAATACTCAACCGAAGAATGGCCAAAAGAACACTTGCTGTGTTTAGCCACAAAACCATGATCTCTTAAGCACTGCAACATTAGTCGAACATGGTGCAAATAGTTAATCCAATAGTGACTATAAACGAGAATGTCATCAATAAAACTCAGCATAAATTTACATAGATAGGGTTGAAAAATCTCATTCATGGTAGCTTGAAAAGTGGAAGAAGCATTAGTCAACCCGAAGGGTATGACGAGGAACTTGGGATCAGATCATAGACCTATTTTACTTGATACTGATGGACGAGAAACATGTCCTGGTATACGACCATTTTGCTACATTGTTGCATGGAATAAGCATCCTGATTTCCCTAACTTGCTAAAGAATGTGTGGTACAGCGAAAGGTCTTTTCAGAAGAATATCACTAAGGTTCAAGATAGTAGCCGACGGTGGAGCATAGAAGCCTTTGGTCACATCGATCATCGCAAAGCAACATGGATGTCTCACATTAAAAGTATTGAGAGGGCATTAGAGAACTGATGAGTGTTTTAGATTTATTTTCTTGTTAATTCTCCCTTGTTGTCAATTATTACTGTTGTTTTGGTTCTGTTTTGCTCATTTTCGGTGCAAAAATCTGTTTTCTAGAACCAGAAGCAAGAGGGGCATTTTCTGTATTTTTTTATTAATCCATTATGGCTGGAGACATGGGCACGATGTGGGACATGGCATTTTGTCGATTTGGCAGATTCGAGCAGTCTAGTCAGCAGCGCCTTCTAGAAGACGGTCCAGTCAGTAGTTTCTGGAAGGACGATGCACGAAATTATCTTGGATTTAGTTTAAATTTAAAATGCTATAGAACTATTTATCTTTTAGAAGGATTTATCTTTTGGATGTTATTATCTTTAGGATTTATCTATTTATTTTAAATTTACTTATTTCATCTTTAGGGTTTTTAGAAGACTATAAATACCCTTTTGGGGTAAAGCTTAGGATGTATCTTTTTCATTTTCTTTCTTTCATTTTATGAAAGTTCCCTCGGGTTTTATTTTCAATTTTTGATTTTACTTTAAGTTTTTACTTGTCTTTCTAAAAGATGCCAAGTATGATTTCTATCATGCTTAGCTAAACATTTTATTAGTTGATGGTCTAGCGATGACTCAACTTTTTTTGTGAGAATTGAAAAGCACTTAATATCTTTGGATATCATTCTCAGTTTGCTAAAAACTTGGATTGGCAATCAACCTTTCCTTTAAAAATCTTAACACCTTCATTTCAAAAAGAGCTCGTGGGTTTGAATGTTGTTCTGATTTATTGTTGGGAGGAAGAGTCGGCTGATAGCAAATTTGATTTTCATTGAGACAACATAATCTGAGTCGGGCTTTTCCAGCGCTTAAAGTTGTATTGGTGCTAACGGCGATAGACGTGGTTAGTCCAGCAAGGACTAAATTCCAGAGATAGGCTTGGGAATAGCGGTTTACCGGAGAGAAAAGTAAGTTACAAGGGTTGTGCCTTGTAGTCTGTAACTGGCATGAATTCTGAAGTAAAATCTCTTTCAATGATAGAAACGAATTGAGGCAGAGCGAAGTTTGAGGCTATATTTTTACCATCGTTATTTTCAACTATTACCCTTTTTTATTTTAGTCATTCCTTTAAATTACTCTTATTTAATTTTACCATTCTCATTCTTGAACTTTAATCCCTCTTTATTCTTTCTTTATTTTTCACTGGAACAGGATCAAGGCAATTCAACATAGGAAATTCTTTAGCCCTTGCGGATCAACCCTTATTCTCTTTACTACACTTTAATTTATTTAATTTGAGAATAAAGAATATATATTTGACAATTTACGAAGCTTTTCAAATTGGCGTCGTTGCCAGGGACTTTGGTAAATTACTAATATTATTTTATTTTGATCCATGACCAGGTCACTTCTGGGAAAACTAGTAGATTACGAACCCGAGATCGAAGCTCTTACCCGAAGACTAGGCGGAGAGACCCTTAGGCGTAGAAGGTTGAATTGAGACTTCCAGTCAAAACCAGATCAATTTTGAAGAGCTTTTTTACACCGAGGCATTACTTACGCTTGACGACAAAGGGTCAGAACAAATGGCTGAAAAGACAATTCGAGAATTAGCCGTAAAGCCTAACGAACAGCAACCGATGTATATCACCTTTCAGATGGTGAAACGCCATTTGAGTTGAAAACGGGACTGATTCATCTCTTACCGATATTTCATGGGCTATCAAACGAGAATCCACACAAACATCTTACGAAATTTCGCATGGTTTACTCTAGCATAAAGCCACAAGGAGTATCCGATGACCAAATCAAACTTAGAGCTTTTCATTTTTCCTTAGCCGATTTGGCCAATGATTGGTTATTTTACTTACTACCAGGTTCATTCAATACATGGGCTGACATGTCACGATTGTTTCTTGACATGTTCCTCCATGTGGCAAAATCGAGCGAATTAAGGATGAGCATTTTAGGAATTCGATAGAAGGATAGAGAGTCGTTATACGGCTATTGGGAACGATTTAAAAAAGCTTTGAGCCAGTTGTCCGCAACATGGCCTAGCCGAACAGACCTTCCTTCAATACTTCTACGAAGGACTGCTTTTGATAGAAATGAAGATGGTCGATGCAGCTAGTGAAGGAGCTCTCGTAAATATGACTCTCACCACGGCCAGAAACCTCGTTTCGACCGTGGCTGCCAATGCACAACAGTTTCGACCAAGTGAACCCACTCGACGGGTTTACGAGATAAGTACACCTTCTTTAGAGGATAAAATTGATAAGTTAACTAATGTGGTTCAATCTCTTATTGTAGGTAAAACAGGTCCAGCTAGACTATACGAAATATGCACAATGCCAGATCATCCTACGGATTGCTGCCCGATGCTTTATGAAGATGTCGCCGTCCAAGTAAATGCCGTAGGAAATTTTCTAGGACCTCCCCAGAGGCAATATGATCCTAACACCAATACCTACAATTTAAGGTGGCAGGGCCATCTGAACTTCAACTATAGAGCCAACGCTAGTCCGAATCAAGCCTACCAACCGAGGTTATCTACGCCACAACCGTATCAGCCGCTGAAACCATCATTAGAGTCTATCATCGGTGTTATCCCAAGAGAAGTTCCAAAACTGAGCATAAGCTCATCTACAAGAGCTAGAAAAATATATAAGTCAACTGGCTCAAATTGTGGGACAACTTGAATCACAGGGGAAGTTGCTGTCGCAGATCGAGCTGAACCCACGAGAAGCCGTTAGTGCCATACCCAAAATCACATCGAATCTATGGAATGGAAACTCTATCAAGTCCACAACAAACACATATCCCTGAACCATCAGTGGACACCTAAGATACAACCTCCTAACCACGACTGTCTTCCCAAGAGAACTAGTCACTCTAACACCCACATCAAGAATTTCCACAGATATATCAAGCAACTCAGCATGTTCACTCAAAATGTATGAATGAGTAGATCCAGAATCAACCAACGAATACAACAACAAGATTGGAGGGTAAAAGTACTTGCAATCACATCGGTGTCATTGCGACCCTCACGGTACGCATACACCCTAGCTGGTCCACCTCCCTTAGGTTGGATAGCAACAGTGTGAGCCACAGTCCTCTGTCCCACATCTCGACGCTAAAATGGTCTGCGGCCACGACCACGACCCCGTTGCGGAGCAACAATAGGTGCAGCACCCTGCCCACCTCGAGCCAACAGCGAACAATCATGCCTCTGATGGTCGCCTGACCCACAACTCCAACAAGCATTAGCCACAACTGGCGTAGGTGTCTGACCTTTCCTGGCCAACCGCGGGCAATCTCGCCTCAAATAATCTCAGGATCCACAAACCCAACAGGCTCTAAACGGGGCTCTAACCTGGCCACTCTGTCCCTGGGCCCCACGTCCCACAACACCTCCACCATGCCTTGGCTCTGGGCGAAACCTCTTGTCACGGTGTCTCTTGGCCTGACCACCACTATAACCCGAATCAACAGCTCTCTTCCCCGAGCTAAAACCTCGTGATCCAGAAGCCAAACCCAAATTCTGTTCCACATCCTTGGCTCGCGAAACCAACACATCAAAGTGTATAATCAGCAGCAAGCATGTATGTCTTAACATCCATGCACAAGCCTATAACGGAAAGGATCACATCGAGTACGCTCGCCAGGAACCAACTCAGGTGCATACCGACTCAACCTCACGAATTGCACCTCATACTCCGTAACATACATACTGTCCTGCACCAAAGCCATAAACTCACGCTTCTTCTCATCCTGATATTGGGCTCCCAAAAACTTCTTCTGGAAAGCCTCACAGAAGAACTCCCAAGACACATCCTCGGTCACCATGCTAGATATCGTGGTAGTCCACCATGCATAAGCATCACCCTGCACCAGAGAAACAATACAGCCCAACTTACGAGCATCGTTACAACCCATCTGGCCCAGTATCCTCTTAGTACTGGCCAACCAACCCTCAGAAGCCTCAGGTGATAATCCTCGAAACTCAACTCTGCCCAAACTACAAAGACGCTCAAGTGGCAACCCTTGCCCCTCAACCGGTGGTGGTAGCACACGAACACCCGTAACTGCTGCCTAAAACGCACTGGCCATAGCCTGCATCAACGGTGCCATATCACCCATCCCTGACCCAGCTGGTGCAGGTGGTACTTGCTCCACTCGTTCAGGTGGATTAGGTGGGGGCGGTGGCAACCCGCCATGAGGTACAACTTTTCCTTCATCGTCCTACCCAGTGGCAGTAGCAATCGCGCTAGAACGCAACTCTCTCCTCGGTCTCATCGTGCTAAAATATATCTAAGGCATGATAACCATTTCAAAACAAAAACAATCAGGCCAGCCTCAAGCAAGGATCCAAGACTTCCATTTCAAAAACCAAAACTTTCCAGACTATAATAATAAGTCAATGGGTACCCCCAAAACTTTCCCAACACAATCAACATTCATATATCAATCACTGTACATATCATCTAGTGTACATACAATATTCAACATTCATATATCAATAACTTGGCTCTGATACCACCAAATGTAACCCCCTTGACCCCGACTAGACGCCCAACCGAATCAATATGGCCACATTAGGTTTGCCATAGCAAACCGAAGAGATTCAACCAACCCGATTCATTTTTTCTTTCTTTTTATCTTATCTAGATACCAATTATTAATCCTACATGTTCATACAGATAACAAGTGTAATTCCAACTTAATCGGGCATCACTTTGACATCCAATTGCCTCTGATTACCACTTAGTGACCAAAATGTAATTTGAAGAAGTTACAAGTCAAAAACCCACTTTTAAATTACAAACCTTAGATTAGTCAGGTTTCATGCGTATGCCTCATATTCCAACTCAAACCAATCATTTTAACCATGTACTAATGCATTAGCAAGATTCAGGGACTAAAACCAAAATTGTAAGTCGATGCAACAGAAAACAGCCTTGAGTATCGGTACCATACCGATACGCATAAAGATGCACCGTACTGGTACACCACGGCCCGTATCGATACGAATAACCAACTTACCTAACTTCTGATTTGTTTTAACATCCGTACCGGTATGCTTACGTGGGTATCAGTACACGAGTTTGGGTTTAAAAAGTGAGATTCCAGAGGCTAGAACGTGTACCGATACTCCTTGCCCGTATTGGTATGCCAGGCTAAAATTACCTAGGTAAACCGGTACTCTCTTACGCGTACCAATCCCTCAAGCTAGAAATGCCTAGTCGTACCGATACAGTTCCCTGCGTATCGGTACGCCTGGACCTGTAATGCCACAAATTGCTGATTTTTCAACCCAAAAACATTCTCAAACAATTCCAACATGCTTATAACACCATACCAACATGCCAAACATACCATAAGCAACCTAGCAACACAAATCTAACAGCACAACAAGGCTTCATGCATCGAATGGAAATCTATAGGCATGTTTCCTAAAGTTGCATCCATACAATATACCAAAAGACGTACTAGCACCAAAATCAATCATTAAAGGCCATTTACAACCCAAAAGCAACCTAAGAAACATGCTCAAACAGGGATTTCCCCAAAACATCTCCCGAATCATAACAAGTACCCCCATTGCCCTTATTCATTATAGTCTAGTCTCTAACATACTTTGGAACCAAGTCTTGCCAAGATCCCATTGCTTCTTGCTGCCTTCCGGAACTTTAATTCTCTGCATTGATGGACAAAAAGAGCGTAAGCACACAAAGCTTAGTGAGGAAAGCTCAGAACAAAACACCATCAATGCATTTAAAACCATTTCTCAACATCATCTTTTAAAACATCATGCCTCTTTTAAAACACGCACTTACAACATTGAAACTAGTATATCAAACCATATGCTACATGTATCATTATCCAACAGCAAGTCACATTGCTAACCCTCTACTTAAGCCTTCCCATGCATTACTACCAAATGCAAAGCTTAAGGAGAAAACATGTATAAATCACATTATACAATATAAACCATTTCAATGATACATTAACAATTATATCGGCTTTCAAGTGATCTTTAACAAGTCCATTAACAAAAGAGTTCATTGGATACACGGATTCAACAAGTGTTAACCCAACACTTCAAGCCATCTCAATCGGAATAGCGATACAATCACAATCGCGGTACAATAACAACCAGGTACAACTCTAACCGGGTACACTCTCAACCCACAAGGATACCAATCCCTCTCATTGGTTAGATGCTTAACCCACTAACAGGATTATTCAGTACTGTTTAACCCCTCAACCGTTAGGGGTACTTGGATGAAGTATTCAGTACACCGTATAAACCCCTCAACCTCCAAGGCGACTTATTTTACAGTGCACTCAATCCTATGGCCGACCAACTATATCCGATAACAATTTTAAAACCACATCACTTGCCAATATAACTAACCAAACAACATTTACCTCACTGTCTATAACAAGCATTAAACCATGCCTTTTCCAAAGCAACAACCATGCTTTAAAACACAAGTATAAACCATACTTACAAGGATCACTTACCATGTGCATCCTTCAACAAAACATGCTTAAAACAGTACATCAAATACTTTAAATCATGCTTAAACAGTAGGTGCAATGTAAATCAAAACAAGTGCATAAAGCCATTTCAAGCTAGCACAAAACTGAGAGAGTAAAACCACTTTACTTACTTCCGAGCTTAGGTAAGTGTTTCAAGCTCTACCTAAACTCCCAAAAACCATCTTTAAAATATTCCAACGCATGAATCCATGTTTTCACTCACCGTCACGTGAAACCTCGATTCACCGACGCAAAAATGAGTATCCAAAGCCTCCTACACTTCTCCACTTACTTCTGGATCAACCTCCCCTGCTTTTACCACAAAACCGCAGAAGATTAATGCATCATAATGCATTCTAAAAATAGCAACCATAATCCCTCTCGGATTCCTACAAAACTCTCACAATTAACCATCCACAACAACTGAAAACATAACCAAAACACTTTGATTCATAACCCAGCCGACATCTATCAACCTAGCACCACTTTTATCATCAAAACACATCTAAAAACAGAATCAAAACAACCTAACACCTCCAACAACTAAACAACCACCACAACTCCACAAAAACACAAGTCTAACAACCAAAACAAATAGAGATTCAAGAGTTTCGAGATTCCATTAACAAAAAGGTCTTATCAACATTATTATAAATCTATAATATGTTCAAAATCAATCTACATAACTGGAAAACATATCCAATTCGGATCTTTCACTATTTCATCAATCTTACCCAATTAAATCAATTAATTCAATATAAAAAACATAAAATCAGATTATAAACCATAAATTAAGGATCGAATACTTGGGAATATCAATAAAGAACCATTCAATAGAGGAGATCACGAACCTTACCCATATTGTGTGATTTCTCCCTCAATTGGTTTGCTTAAAACTAGGAAAACACAATATTTCAATAAGATTTTGTAAATCAAAGTTAAATAATCAATTGTAGATCAAGATTTTGAGTAAAATTGATCTATCAACTCTGGTTTTTGACGAAATCTGAGTGTTTGGCAGAAAAGAAGTGGAGAGAAAAGTTACGTCAATTTTCATTAAAACCAAATAACTAGCTTTAATATCTAAAATCCCTTTTAATTAACTTTTTAAAGCAATGTTAAAATGATTTAATTGAAGAGAGAAATATCCAGCAAAAACTTGGTAAAATAGCTCTTTAAGGATTCTAAGAATTTGACCCTTTTTATTTTAGTCACTTTAAAAACAGTTTTCAAAAGTTGCATTTGGTTCACTAGCCAAAATCACACCTCCTAATCTCATTTTCCAAAATTGATTCCACCAAAATTAATCATATATTAAAACATGATTTTTAACCATTTTCTATAAAATTTTCCACACCGAAAATATACGATCCCGAAACCGACTCGAATCTCTACTCTGGTCCACCAGACCGCCTAATAACCCACTAAACCGTTAAGCCCCAAGACCGGGGCATTACAACTCTCATTCTCTTAAGAAATTTCATCCTCAAAACTTACCTGGAGGAAATATGTGCGGAAACTGATTCAACATATCCGACTTGCGCTCCCATGTGGCCTCCCTAACGCCGCGGTGCTTTTACAACACCTTAACCAGCTCGACCGTTTTGCCACGGAGCACTTTACTACTGGTATGAAGAATCTCTAAAGGTTTCTCAACGTAAGAGAGATTCGATCTCAACTCAATCCCATCCACTGGCATGACATGCGATAGATCTAACCTATACCTCCGCAACACCGAAACATGGAACACATCATGGATTTTCCCCACTCCGGAGGTAATCTCAACCGATATGCAACAACACCCACACGTTCAACAACCTCGTATGGTCCAATAAACCTCGGGCTAAGCTTTATTTTTCGCCCAAAACGCAACACTTTCTTCTAGGGCGACACCTTCAAAAACACTTTATCACCCACATCGTACTCTATATCCCTACGCTTCAAATCCGTATAGGATTTTTGATGATCAGCAGGAGCTTTCAAGCGCTCACATATCAACTTAACCTTTTCGGCGGTGCCTTTCAGAACATTGGGCATTTACACAAACTTTTCCCCTGCTTCTGCCCAACATACGGGCGTACGACATTTTCTGCCATACAACGCCTCATAGGGTGCCATTTGTATGCTAGCATGATAACTGTTATTGTAAGCAAACTCCACCAACGGTAGTTGCTTCTCCCACGTTCCCTAGTACTCGATAACACAACACCTTAGCATATCCTCAAGAACCCGAATTACGCGCTCCGACTGGCCATCCGTCTGAAGATGATACGAGGTACTAAAACTCAATCGGGTCCCCAAGGCACGATGCAAACTCACCCAAAACCTTACGGTGAACTACGGATCCTTATCCGAAACTATAGATTTTGGGCACTCCGTGCAAGCGCACAATCTCAAAAATGTGCACACTGGTGTCAAAGGCAGCCCAGACACAAAATCCATGATGATTCTTTCCTACTTCCATTCCGGTATACTCAACGGTTGTAACAACCCAGAAAGAAAATGATGCTCAGCCTTCACCCGCTGACAAACCATACACCGAGCCATGAAATCAGCCACATCTCTCTTCAGCCCAATCCAGTAGTACTCTTCTTTCAACCCTCGATACACCTTAGTGCTACAGGGATGCATAGCAAAAGGACTAGCATGTGCCTCAGTCAAAATAGTACGCCTCAACCCTTCATCTTCAGGCACCACTATTCGACCTTTGAAACACAACACCATATCATCGTTGAAATAAAAATCCGTAGGATTTTCATCCTTGATATCTTCCATATGAGATACCAAACTTTCATCGTATGGTTGCTTCTCCTTGATCATCAGCGACAATGACAGCTTCACTTGCAACTCAGCCAACAAACCCCCGTCATTCATCACGTTCAACCGAGCGAACATAGTTCTCAACTCCACATCCTTTTTTCTACTCAAAGCAGCTGCCACAATATTGGCTTTTCCCGGATGATACTCAATGGTCAGATCATAATCCTTAAGCAACTTCAACCATCTACGTTGCCTAAGATTTAGCTCATTCTGCGACATCAAATATTTCAAGCTCTTATGATCCGTATAAACCATACATTTCTTACCATAAAGATAATGCCTCCAAATCTTCAAGGCAACATAACCGCTGCAAGCTCAAGATCATGGGTAGAGTAGTTACGTTCATGCTCCTTCAACTGCCTAGATGTATACGCTGCTACCTTACCCTCCTGCATCAACACACAACCAAGCCCAACATACGATGCATCACTATCTATCCTCCGTCCACTTAAATCGAACATTCTTTTGTATCAGCTTCGTTAACGGAGCCACCAAACTGGAAAACCCTTCCATAAATCTTCAGTAGTAACCTGCCAAACCAAGGAAACTCCTAACCTCCGTCACAGACTTGGGCTCCTTCCAGCTCATTATAGCCTCAACCTTTTTTGGATCGACACGAATTCCTTCAGCCGACACAACGTGCCCAAGAAACACAACTTCCTTAAGCCAAAACTCACATTTGCTTAACTTAGCATACAACTGATTCTCCATCAACTTCTAAAGCACGATCCGTAGATGACTATCATGATCTTCCTCGATACGAGAGTACACAAGGATATCATCGATAAACACAACTACAAACTGATCTAAAAACTCATGAAACACTCAGTTCATCATGTCCACAAAGGCAGCTGGAATATTGGTCAAACCGAACGGCATCACAAGAAACTCGTAATGCCCGTACCTCGTACGAAAAGCTATTTTGGGCACATTCACCTCCTTCACCTTTAACTGGTAGTACCCCAAACGTAAATCTATATTGGAAAACACCGAGGCTCCTCTGAACTGATCAAACAAGTCATCTATCCGCGACAAGGGATACTTGTTCTTCACTGTCAACTTATTCAGCTGCCGGTAATCTATACACATCTGCAACGTACCATCTTTCTTTTTCACAAGTAGCACCGTCGCTCCCCACAGAGAGATACTGGTCTTATAAAACCCCAATCCAACAACTCCTGCAACTACATCTTCAACTCTTTTAATTCCTTCAGGGCCATACGGTACAGAGCAATAGATATCGGTTCTGTACCCGCAAAGACCTCGATGCCAAACTCTACCTCACGGTCAGGTGGCAATCCTGGTAACTATTCTGGAAAAACACTTAGAAACTCGCACACGGTACGAACATCCTGCACCCTCAACTCCTTTGATCCAGAATTCATAACATAGGCCAAATAAGCCTAACATCCTGAATTCAACATCCGACTCACTTCCAAAGATGAATCAATATTGGATAGAAACTTGGCATTCTCGCCAACAACCACTATCTCATAATCATCCACCAACCTCAAGGATATCTGTTTAGTCTCAAAATCTACCACAACCTGATGTCCAGTCAACCAATCCATGCCCAAAATCACATCAAATCCATGGAATGACAACTCTATCAAGTCCACAACAAACACATGTCCCTAAACAATCAGCGGACACCTACGGTACAACCTCCTAACCACGACTATCTTCCCAACTCTATCTAGTATGCTTGGTTGAGCTTTTGAAAATATTCATTGAAATCCTTTGCTTTGTTGAATATTTTAGGAATGCCATTCTTGATTGAGAACGCACTTTTATTTGAATCAGGTTATACATGATAAAGGTTGGCATATTTAGAAATTTTCATAAAATCTTTTGTGATATTCCATGACTTTGTTGGTTGAGAGATGCTTAACTCAATACATGTACACACTTCGGTAAGATTTGAGCCATTGCGAGCATATTCTTTACATTCTTGCTCATATTCTTTGATTGAGTGTGTCGAGCCTGACATTGATGTTCTAGAACCTGTAATTGAATGCATGCCAAGATTACAAAAGAATCTGATGCTTTAATATGATTAGAGCACTTAGGATTACCCACTTTTTACCTCTAAAATTGCCTACCTTTTCATGTTCCCCAAGTTAACCACTTTTGTGCCTTTTATCCTTTCTTTGTTTTACCATATTTTCAAACTAGAGCCTTTAATTTTGACTATCTTTTTCACCCTTGTCAGGACAAAAAGAACAAGATTACCGTTGTATTATTTATTTCCACAAAAAAGAGAAAAATAGTTTGAATAAAAAAATAAAAAAGTTCAAAAGTAAACTGTAGAAAAAATATGTTCGAACAGAGAAAAAAATTGTTTGAAGTTAATGCATTCCTTTGATAGCAGTTCTTTTACTCTTGAGTTTATGTTGGATTGATCTAATTTATTATGTTTCTCTTGTCTTGGTTATTAGCCGAATTTTTGCCTTATTCTCCACCTTTACCTAAGCTTACAACCCATTTAAGATCCTTTGATTATTGCATCTTGTTCTAACTAGTAGTGGAGATTTGATTTTCTTACAGGCTTACGGATATCATGATTTTTCTTAAACTTTATTCTACTTATGCTTTCCGATTGATTGTGATTTTGATTTGGATGATTGTTGTGGATTTGACTTGCATGGATTTCTGGGATATGAGGCGAGACGAAGAAGAGTAAGCGAAAATTTTAACTTGTTTAATACTAGCATGCTTGAGGACAAGCATGGGTTAAGTGAGGGGAATTTGATGAGTGTTTTAGATTGAATATATTTTCTTGTTAATTCTCTATTGTTGTCAATTATTATTGCTGATTTGGTTCTGTTTTGCTCATTTTCGGTGCATGATTCTATTTTCCAAAACCAGCAACAAGAGGGGCATTTTTTGTATATTTTTATTAATCCATCATGGCTGGAAACATGGGCACGATGTAGGGCACGACGTTTTGTCGACATGGCAGATTTGAGTAGTCCAGTCAGCAGTATTTTTTAGAAGACGGTTTAGTCAACAGTTTTTAGAAGGACGATGCACAAAATTATTTGGATTTAGTTTAAATTTAAAATGCTTTGGAACTATTTATCTTTTAGATGTTATTATCTTTAGGATTTATCTTTTTATTTTAAATTTACTTATTTCATCTTTAGGGTTTTTAAAAGACTATAAATACCCATTTGGGGTAAAGCTTAGGAGGTATCTTTTTCATTATCTTTCTTTCATTTTATAAAAGTTCCTTCGGGTTTTATTTTCAATTTTTGTTTTTTACTTTAAGTTTTTACTTGTTTTTCTAAAAGATGCTATATATGATTTCTATAATGCTTAGCTAATTTTTTCATTAGCCGATGGCCTAGCGATGACTCAACTCCTTATGTGAGATTGAAGAGCACTTAATATCTTTGTATATCATTCTCAGTTTTCAGAAAATTTGGATTGGCAATTGGCCTTTCCTTTAAAAATATTAACACCTTCATTTCAAAAAGAGCTTGTTGGTTTGAATGTTGTTCTGATTTACCGTTGGGAGGAAGAGTCGGCTGATAGCAAATTTGACTTCCTGTGAACACTGTTGCGCGTAATAAGTGCTACGCAATTGTGCAAGTATACACGTTGCAAGTTATAGTATAAAAGATATCGTCTCCACAGGGATTGGTGCCACTTCAAGAATCTAGTCTCTTGCACTGTAAAAAGTAAAAACACAAATAAATGATTATAGGAGTTTAACTAATAACTAAACTAGAAAGCAATAAAGTAAAAGAATATATGAGATTAAATGAGAGAGATAGGCCAGGTTATCGTGAGTTGAGGTGTGATAGCCGATTGGATCGTCTTGGTAAAAGAGTGCACGGGCAACTCAGTTGCCGTGGCAACTTGCACAATGGGGTTGCCTTGGCAACTAATCGATGGTTGCCTGGGCGACTGGTTGGGCAACTACTTGGGCGTCTGGGCAAAAACCTTCAAGGTTCGACAGAGCGTTCTTCAATGGTTTCTTCTTATCCCTAAGTCGAAACTCTAGCTACTTGTGCATGCCTTGATAATACATCCCTGCTTGAATCAAGGGTGAACAACAACCAATCTTGCGCTCCTCTTAGCCGTTGAAATCCTTGACTTATTCCTAAGCCGGATTAATCTTCACCATCAATAGATTGAATAAAGATCATATTCATTCATTTCTTGAATCTAACTCTCCCGATATTAGATAAATAGATGAAGTTACGAGATCCTCTCCCAATTCACTCGCAAACAAGAATAAGAACCAATAATGAATAAACCTTGAATAGAAAAGTGCAAACTCTTATTACCTAAACAAAATCCAATAGTTTCTCACAACCACAAAACACAATAACCATAGCCAAATAGATTTAGTTCATGGCTAGGTTCCAAAGAAACACAAGATAAATAATCCCTAGCATGAACCTAATTGAACAAGAAAGAAAAAGATGAAGGATGAAACTTGTCAAAATCTCCTTGCCCTAGAAGCTTGTCGAAAATTCTCTCATCTTGCTCTCCTTGGAGTTGTCGAAATTCCCCTCTCTTGCTCCCTCTCAAGTTGACGATATGGCCTCTTATTTATAGGGCTAGGTCAAAGTTCTTGTTTGAGGAGGAAGTTAAGTTGGAATTAAATTATCTTTAAAGAATATAATTTTTTATTATAATTATATTCCTACTAGAACTTCTCCTATCTTCTTGGAATTTAATTCTTCTTTAATCTCTTCTTGGAAATCAAATTCCTTTGGGATTTGGCTTTGCTCCACATCATTTTGGGCTTGTCTAGTCATCAATTTCAACTACCATATCACCTTTGTTCTTTATCGACAATTGCCCTGGCAACTGGCTCGACGTCTCCTTCATGTATTGCCCTGGCAACTAGCTCGGCATCTCCTTCATGCATTGCCCTGGCAACTAGCTCTAGCCTTGCTTTGGCAAATGATCCTGCACATACACAAAAACACACCAAAGCAGCATCTTTTTCCACAAAAATCACCAAGTTATATAATCAAGCTCAACGGTGGAAAGAAACATGAATTAATGCATGAATGACTAATTATGCAACTAATATGAGCTTAAGTCTAACAATAATATGAGTAAAAAGGGTAATAAAATAGTACTTTTGAACACTTATCACACCCCCAAACTCGAACTATTGCTTGTCCTCAAGCAATGCAAACTAACAATTACCTGCCAAGACTTCAATTTTCACACACTTAGCTTTGAACTTGATTTCAATTCTCAGAACCGGGGCACAAAGTATGATTGGCTTTTCATTTTTCGGAAAACTTAGGAGTTACTCGGAATCAAACTATAATGCTTGTGAGTGTGTGCGGAGTTGTGTGCAAGTTGATTTTTCAGATTCTATGCAAACAAGAGGTTTTCAAATTACTTCATTGGGTTCTTTTTAACATGTTTTAACTAGAGCCAGTTTTGGGCACCTCTAGTGTTTTGCTTTTAGTTTTATTCGACTAGAGCCGGTTTCAGGCACCTCTAGCGATCAAATATTTTTAGCACATACTAGAGCCAGTTTCGGGCACCTTTAGTAATCAATTTTTTTAGCACATGCTAGAGCCAATTTCGGGCACCTCTAGCATTCATCCAATTTTTATTCTAATCCCCCAATTTGTTAATTATCAACCTAAGTTCACTAGAATTCCTTAAATCAATCAAACCACAACAGTGTTTCATCAAATTTAGCATCATAGTAAAATTCTAAGTTTTTCCATGGTTATCCTAGAATAAAAATTCTATCAATTAAGTGCATTGACAAAGTCATCATCGGATATTCATCAAATCTAAGCAATTCTTGTTCCAACTAAAGGCATGGCAAGCAATTTATGTATCATAAATGTAATATTTAAGATGAATGTAACTAAACATGGTAACTACTAATAACAATCCCCCCCAAACTCGAGTGAGGCATTGTCCTCAATGCATGCATTAAAGAAGAATAAAGATAACGAAAAATAAAATGCATACGAGGACTTACTCCGAGAGTTCATCATCGTAGATAATTAGTTTCCTTTTGGTCGGTATCGTGATTCTCTTGCTTGAACGCGATGGTTGTTTTCTTGTTGTCGGTGGTGGAATCGATCTTCGTACGGGGTTATCCTCATCGTCATTTTCATCAGTGTCATTGGCTTTTCGCTTGGAGGATTCAATTGGTGCGGTCTTTGTTGGTGCAATGGAGGACTCGTCTGAATCTGAAAAATTTAAAAAATGATTCCGTAGTAGTTGATTCGGGCATAGGTGCTTTACCTTTGGCTTTTGCAGTGGTTGTCGGGATGTCTTTAGCTTTGGTTGCCGTGGCATCTTCAGGGTTGGTTGTCATGGCATCAGCTTGTGCAGGCACGATGTAGGTTGCCGCGACATCATCTGTTGTAGTTGCCGTGACGACTGCTTCATTGGTTGCCGGGGCAAAGATCTCGGCAGGAAAAATTGGAAACAACACGCGACTATCCGGGTACTTTTCTAGGATGACTTGGGTGATGGCATTGTTGTGCTCCTTCATGTACCGCATGAACATTAGTTTATGGTCTTCAATTTGCCTTAGATGGCTTGCCAATGGTTGCAAGAGTGCTTCAAAGTGTCCAGGGGTTGAAGGCCGAGTTGCTCGGACGTTAGGTGCTTGGGCATTAGGGATTACTGGGGCGGCAAGAGTTGCCGCGGCAATTAGAGGCCTTGAAGAATTTCTTGGTGCCTCTCCCATTAGCTTTCAGATTTGTGCTTGATTCCAACCGGACCTTGGTAGGGCCTTTTCATTGGTGGACTCACTTGGGACATGCATCTCCGTCGTTCTAATGAGTTCCCGATTGAGTGAGTTCTTGAAGCACCTTATCGAGTTACTTGGGCGTGATTTGATCAACGAAGGCTTGACGCCCGTCCTTCTCAATGTAAAGCCCGTAAAAAGTGTTGACGTTTTCGGGGCTTATGAGTATGGCCTTGTCACGAACAAAAACATAAGGATTATTCGGGTTAGGTGAGTGAGCATAGAATTCTCTTACCCATGAGATGTTGCCCGGTTTCGGTTGATGGCAAAAGATTTGGCACTTTTGATGTGCAATCCTCTCGAAGATGAATGGTTCAAGGCTGAAATCTTGATGAGAGTTGGAGTATTCAAAGCCTTGTTCTTCATGAATCTTCCGGCTTTCAAACTTGGAGTGAAATCTTTCTTGTACCACCGGTGTAGCAAACTTCTTGTATCTTGGTTCTTTGGAGGAACTTGGATGAACTAAAAATTTAATCTTGGATGCCATAGATGATCTTGGTTATGAGTTTTGTAAAAACAAATAAAAGAAAAGAAACTAAAAAGTTGCAAGATAAAAAGTAGGAATAGGTTAAGGGTGATGGGTTTTATAGAAAAGATAGGTGGTAAATATGGTGGGTGGGATTAGAGGAAAATGAAAAAAAGGGTTTTGGTTTAGGGAGAGGGTGACGGCAAGGGGGTTTGATTAGGGTAAATTCGAGGCTTTATATAAGCCTTAGATTCAGCCCATTAGTTTCCTTGTTGAAGATGTTTTCGTTCTTGGATTAAAATTCCTCTTTATCTTGAACTCTTTCCCTACAATTCAAAGACAAATCAAATAAGGATTAAAATTAAAAATAAACTAATAAAAGGAAATAAATAAAGATGTATAAAGGGATTCTTAAACTTAAAAAGATAAAAAATAAAAAAAAGAAAATCTATCCTAAAAAATAATAATAATCAGAAATAATAAAAAAATAAAAAAAAAGTTCAAAAAAATATTAATTGGAAATAATAAAATATCAAAGGGAGAGCATGCTCATGCATATCCTAAGTTGATCACTTCTTTGTTACGTTCCACATGGACACCATTGTAGTGCTTCAATCTTTGTCCATTAACTTTGAATTCATGGTTGTCAGAGATGGACTTAATTATCACAGCACCATGGGAGAATGGTTTGACGACTTCGAATGGTCCCGACCATATTGATTTCAGCTTTCCCGGGAAAAGTTTTAGCCGAGAATTGAATAAGAGAACTAGTTGCCCTGGCGTGAATTGTCGTGGCAATAGTTTCTTGTCATGCCATTGCTTTTTTTCTCCTTGTAGATTCGTGCATTGTTATAGGCGAGTGCACGAAATTCTTCTATCTCATTGAGGTCCAACAAATGCTTTTGTCCGGCACTTTCCCAATCCATATTCATGGTCTTGATTGCCCAATATGCATTGTGTTCGATTTCCACCGGTAGATGGCATGTCTTGCCATAGACAAGTCGGAAGGGGGACATACCTAAGGGTGTTTTGAATGCAGTGCGATATGCCCAAAGTGCGTCATCTAGTCTTAATGACCAATCCTTCCTAGAGGGATTTACCACTTTCTCGAGTATACCCTTCAATTTTCGGTTGGAAATTTCTGCTTGCCCGTTGGTTTGTGGGTGATATGCCGTGGCGATCTTGTGTGATATGCCGAAGCGTTGCAACATCTTGGCAATTAGTCTGTTGTCAAAATGCTTGCCTTCGTCACTGATAATTGCTCTCAGCATCCCAAACCGTGTAAATATGTTTTTCTGCAAGAATCGTTGCACGGTCTTGGAATCGTTGTTGGGAACTGCAGCTGCCTCCACCCATTTAGACACGTAGTCGACGGCAAGTAGAATGTAGAGGTTGCCGAATGAAGATGGGAAAGGTCCCATAAAATCGATCCCCCATACATCGAATAATTCCACCTCGATGATGTTTTGGAGCGGCATCTCATGTCGTCTAGAGATATTGCCCGTCATCTGGTAACGATCACATTGCTTGTAAAAGTCTTGGGCATCTTTGTACAATGTTGGCCAATACAAACCGGATTGTAAAACTTTGGCCGCGGTACGAGTTCCTCCAAAATGTCCTCCATAAGGTGAAGAATGGCATTGCCGGATTACATTCTGTTGCTCTTCTTCAGGGATACATCGGCGTATAACCTGATCTGCACATTGTTTAAACAAAAGAGGCTCGTCCCAAAAGTAATGCTTAGCATCATAGCGGAACCACTTCTTCCCTTGGTGAGTAATGCCATAAGGTAAAATACCACAAACAAGGAAATTAACTATATCCGCGTACCAGGGTATTGCCGAGGCATGTGCTGCCGTGGTGACTGCTCCCAAAATTGCCGAGGCGTGCGCGTCAAAGGCTGCTGCGGCGTCGAGAGTTGTCGAGGCGTGTGCATCCATGGTTGTCGAGGCATCGAGAGTTACCAAGGCATGCGCGTCCATGGTTGCCGAGGCAACTAAAATTTGTTCATCCGGGAATGCATCGCATATCTCTAGATCCGCGTCCTCCTCCCTGTTGCGTTCTAAACGTGATAAGTGATCGGCCACTTAATTTTCTGGTCCTTTCCTGTCCTTAATTTCAATATCAAATTCTTGTAAAAGTAATATCCAACGAATCAAACGAGGTTTGGCATCCTTTTTAGCAAATAGATATTTGATTGCCGAATGGTCCATTTGAACAATTACCTTTGTACCAATCAAATAGGATCGGAACTTGTCAAATGTGAAAAATACAGCTAGTAACTCTTTCTCCGTTGTTGTGTAATTCACTTGAGCACTATTAAGAGTTTTACTAGCGTAGTATATCACATGGAAGGTCTTACTGTGCGTTGGCCTAGGACTGCTCCTACCGCGAAATCACTTGCATCACACATGAGCTCAAAAGGTAGCGTCCAATCTGGTGGAACGACAATGGGTGCCGAGGCAAGCTTTTTCTTTAGGGTTTCGAATGCTTGGGTGCAAGAATAATCAAAATCGAAGACTTTATCCTGTTCAAGCAAATTGCACAAGGGTTTAGTGATTTTAGAAAAATTATGAATGAACCTCCTGTAAAAACCTGCATGTCCAAGAAAACTTCGAATTCCTTTAACCGAACTTGGTGGGGGTAATCTCTCGATCACGTCCACCTTGGCTTTGTCTACTTCAATTCCCTTGGATGAAATCTTGTGGCCGAGCACTATTCCTTCATCTACCATAAAATGGCATTTCTCCCTATTGAGGACTAAATCAGTTTCTTCACATCTTGCCAACACCCTCTCTAAATTGCCGAGACAGCTGTCGAAGTCATTACCAAAAACAGAAAAATCATCCATGAAGATCTCAAGGAAGTCTTCGACTATGTCTGAAAAGAGTGCCATCATGCATATTTGGAAGGTTGTCGGGGCGTTACACAATCCGAACGGCATCCTTCGGAAGACATAAGTACCGTATGGGCATGTGAAGGTTGTCTTTTCTTGATCTTCTGGTGCTATGGCAATTTGATTGTAACCTGAATAACCATCAAGAAAACAATAAAAGGGTTTACCTGCAAGACGGTCAAGCATTTGATCAATAAAGGGTAATGGGAAGTGATCTTTCCTGGTGGCTTTGTTTAGCTTTCGATAATCCATACAAACCCTCCAACCGGTCACAGTCCTGGTTGGAATGAGTTCATTGTTTTCATTACTTACCACCGTTATACCTCATTTTTTTGGAACACATTGTACCAGACTTATCTATGTACTATCAAAGATAGGGTATATAATGCCGGCGTCAAGCCACTTGATGATTTCTTTCATTACAACCCCTTTCATGGCATAATTCAGTCTCCCCTGGGCCTCAATTGAAGGTTTGTGATCATCTTCCAACAAAATCTTGTGCATGCACACCGGGCTAATTCCCTTCAAGTCGGCAATTGTCCACCCTATTGCCTTTTTGTGTAGTTTCAACATCTTGATCAGCTTCTTTTCCTGCTCAGGTTGTAACTTAGAAGAAATAATTACAGGCAATGTATTATCGGTTCCTAAGTATGCATATTTCAGTTGCTCTGGCAATTGTTTCAACTCAAGAATCGGTGGTTGTTCAATAGAGGGTTTTTCGAGTTTACCTTCCTTACCTGAGTAATCCAGTGGTTCAAAGTATGTACCTGGTCAATTGACTAGCCAATTTGCCTCTTCTTGTTGTTCCTCATCGACCGGTTCTTCATACTCCTCAGGTTCCTCTTGATCGGCGAAGTAGTTGTCGAGGCAACTAAATTCCTCGTCGAAGTTAAACTCTGCCGTGGCATGAAGAAGTTGGCATTCTTCTAGATCATCGACATGCCTTAGTGTTTGGAACACATTTAGTTTAACTTGCTGGTCATTCACCCTTATTATGAGTTCTCCCTTTTCATCATCGATCAAGGTTCTCCCTGTTGCTAGGAATGGTCTCCCGAGAATGATAGGTGCATGCTCATCTGCTTCAGAATCCAAAATAATAAAGTCAGCGGGAAAAATAAATTTATCAACTTTTACCAGTATGTCCTTGATTTTTCCCTCTAGATGCACATAGGATCTGTCGGCTAGCTGTAGCATAACTGTTGTAGGTCTTGCCTTCCCGATTCCTAGTTTCTGGAAAACTGATTTAGGCATCAAGTTTATGCTATCCCCAAGGTCGCATAATGCTTTCCCGACATAGTGATTTCCAATGGAACAAGGTATTGTGAAACTTCCAGGATCCTTCAACTTTGGTAGCATACGATTGTCCAACATTGCCATACATCCCTCTGTTGCGGCAACTGTTTCAAACTCTCCTAGCCTTGTTCTCTTGGACACAATGTCTTTAAGAAACTTGGCATAGTTTGGCATTTGTTCAATTGCTTCCACCAATGGCAAGTTGATGTGGACTTGCTTTAGGATATCAAGAAACTTCTTGAATTGATATTCTTGCTTTTGTCGCTTCAACCTTTGTGGGAATAGTGGTGGAAGTCGGATATCTTCGATCCTTTCATTAGTTTGGAACCTGATTGACGGCATTGTCGAGACAACTGAAGTTGTCGAGGCGTTATCAACTGGGGTTGCCGAGGTATGCTTATCGCAAGTTGCCGAGGCATCTTTATCGTCAGTTACCGAGGCATGCTTATTGTCGGTTGCCGCGACAATTCCTGGTTCAGCATCTGAGGCTTTGCCGCTAGGTTCGTCTTGATCTTTTTGTGGAGTTTTGTTTGATGAGCGGGCTTGAGACTCTCTAAGTTGTTGGCCACTTCTAGTGGTGATCGCTTTACATTGCTCATGGCCAGTTCCTCTTGCGACTTCAATATCGCTAGGTAAACCTCCTTGCGGTCTAGTATTCAGATTTTGAGCAAACTGTCCGACTTGATTTTCCAATGATTTGATTGCCGCCTCTTGGTTTTGCAATCTCATCTCGGTCCTATTAATAAAAGCATCAGTTCTTTTTATGAAGTTACTATTCTCAGCCATATAAGATTCAGTTTTCATCATAAAAGCATTTAGAGAATTTTCTAAAGAACTAGATGTTATCGGATGTTGCTATGGCAGCAGTTGCCGTGGCATATTCTGTTAGAATCCTGATGCTTGTGCATTCTGATTGTTCTAGTTTAGAGCATTGTTGGGATTACTCCATGAAAAATTCGGGTGCTTCTTCCAAGCTGGATTGTATGTATTGGACATCACATTGTTGTTCCGATTGTAATTCTCCACATAGAAGTTGGATTCCGAATTCTGCATACATTCAGAATAATCATGGTTATCACCACATAACTCACAAAAAGAATCCATTACCTTGACCTCATGTGTGTTGTTTGGTTTTTGCATGTTCTGGACCATCTTGGTTAAAGTGGCCAATTGTACCGAAATTGAATCTGATGATCCTAGTTCATGTATTGTGGCTTGGGCGTCTAACTCCTCCTCTTCTAGTAGAGGGAATTGATAATCATTCTTGGCCAGCCTGTTTAGAATTTGCATTGCTTCCTCCGGCGACTTATCTAGGAGTATGCCGTTTACCGAGGCATCTAGCATCATCCTTGTTGGTGTATTCACGGCGTTGTAAAACATTGTTACTTGAGTCCACGCCGGGAATCCGTGTAGGGGGCATTTGTGTAGAAGTTCTCTATATCGCTCCCAAGCCTCATACATGGATTCATCATCTGCCGAAAAGAAGTAATGTCGTTACGAAGCTTATCAGTCAAATTTGTAGGATTAAACTGAGCAAGGAAATCACGACAAGGATCGGTCCAAGATGCTATTGATCCAGCAGGAATGTTATTCAACCATGCTTTCGCCCTATCCCTCAGTGAATAGGGGAATAATCTTAACCGTAAGACATCAGGGGTGACTCCGTGTATTTTGAACGAGTTGCAAATCTCAAGGAAAGATTTCAGATGTTGTCGTGCATCTTCAGTTGCTGAGCCACCAAATTGACCAATTGTGTTGATCATATTAAACATTACCGGTTTTAACTCAAAGTGGCCGGCTTCAATTTCAGGTGCGACAACTCCTGGATTAAGTCCATCAAGATCTTCTTCAAGATAGTCTCGAATAGTTCTGTTTCATGCAAGAATCACTCCTCCTCCTGCTGGAACATCTTGATTCATATTGCCGTCTTGATTAGCCATTGCTACTCTTATCCTTCGTCTAAGTCTTTGTAAGGTTCGTTCGATTTCTGGATCAAATGGATATTCTGGTGTAATCGGTCTCGCCCTGGTCATATACCAATGCAAAACCAAAGTTTGTTAGCCCTTTGAATCTTAAACAAGAAAAGTAAAAAGAAAGTGCAAGAAAATAAAAACAAAGTCGCTATTGCCAATCCCCGGCAACGGCGCCAAAAACTTGTTGCGCGTAATAAGTGCTACGCAATTGTGCAAGTATACACGTTGCAAGTTATAGTATAAAAGATATCGTCTCCACAGGGATTGGTGCCACTTCAAGAATCTAGTCTCTTGCACTGTAAAAAGTAAAAACACAAATAAAGGATTATAGGAGTTTAACTAATAACTAAACTAGAAAGCAATAAAGTAAAAGAATATATGAGATTAAATGAGAGAGGTAGGCCAGGTTATCGTGAGTTGAGGTGTGATAGCCGATTGGATCGTCTTGGTAAAAGAGTGCACGGGCAACTCAGTTGCCGTGGCAACTTGCACAACGGGGTTGCCTGGGCGACTAGTTGGGCAACTACTTGGGCGCCTGGGCAACAACCTTCAAGGTTTGACAGAGCGTTCTTCAATGGTTTCTTCATATCCCTAAGTCAAAACTCTAGCTACTTGTGCATGCCTTGATAATACATCCATGCGTGAATCAAGGGTGAACAACAACCAATCTTGCGCTCCTGTTAGCCGTTGAAATCCTTGACTTATTCCTAAGCCGGATTAATCTTCACCATCAATAGATTGAATAAAGATCATATTCATTCATTTCTTGAATCTAACTCTCCCAATATTAGATAAATAGATGAAGTTACGAGATCCTCTCCCAATTCACACGCAAACAAGAATAAGAACCAAGAATGAATAAACCTTGAATAGAAAAGTGCAAACTCTTATTACCTAAACAAAATCCAATAGTTTCTCACAACCACAAAACACAATAACCATAGCCAAATAGATTTAGTTCATGGCTAGGTTCCAAAGAAACACAGCATAAATAATCCCTAGCATGAACCTAATTGAACAAGAAAGAAAAAGATGAAGGATGAAGCTTGTCAAAATCTCTTTGCCCTAGAAGCTTGTCGAAAATTCTCTCATCTTGCTCTCCTTGGAGTTGTCGAAATTCCCCTCTCTTGCTCCCTCTCAAGTTGACGATATGGCCTCTTATTTATAGGGCTAGGTCAAAGTCCTTCTTTGAGGAGGAAGTTAAGTTGGAATTAAATTATCATTAAAGAATATAATTCTTTATTATAATTATATTCCTACTAGAACTTCTCCTATCTTCTTGGAATTTAATTCTTCTTTAATCTCTTCATGGAAATCAAATTCCTTTGGGATTTGGCTTTGCTCCACGTCATCTTGGGCTTGTCTAGTCATCAATTTCGACTACCATATCACCTTTGTTCTTTGTCGACAATTGCCCTTGCAACTGGCTCGGCGTCTCCTTCATGTATTGCCCTGACAACTAGCTCGGCATCTCCTTCATGCATTGCCCTAGCAACTAGCTCTAGCCTTGTTTTGGCAAATGATCCTGCACATACACAAAAACACACCAAAGCAGCATCTTTTTCCACAAAAATCACCAAGTTATGTAATCAAGCTCAACGGTGGAAAGAAACATGAATTAATGCATGAATGACTAAATATGCAACTAATATGAGCTTAAGTCTAACAATAATATGAGTAAAAAGGGTAATAAAAATAGTACTTTTGAACACTTATCAAACACACTTAGTGACGGTCCGCTAAGGGAAATTGAGATTGGGTTCGATTCTCGTTGAGACAACATAATCCGAGTTGGGCTTTTCCAGCTCTTAAAGCTGTATAGGTGCTAACGGAGATAGACGTGGTTAGTCCAGCCGGAGATAGGCTTGGGAATATCGGTTTACCGGAGAGAAAAGTAAGTTACAAGGTTTGTGCCTTGTAGATTGTAACTGGCATGAATCCCGAAGTAAAATCTCTTTCAATGATCGAAACGAATTGAGGCAGAGCGAAGCTTGAGGTTATATTTTTACCATTGTTATTTTCAACTATTACCCTCTTTTTATTTTAGTCATTCCTTTAAATTACTCTTATTTAATTATACCATTTTCATTCTTGAACTTTAATCCCCCTTTGTCTCTTTCTTTATTTTTCACTAGAACAGGATCAAGACAATTCAACATTGGAAATTCCTTAGTCCCTATGGATCGACTCTTCTTCTCTTTACTACACTTTAATTTATTTAATTTGAGAATAAAGAACTTGATTTAGTCCTCACACAAGAGGAGAGTCTTTGCTACCAAAACTCTCAGAGCACTTGGATAGACAAAGGGGACAGGAACACAACATTTTTTCATACAGCCATGATGGCTCAGCAGAAGCATAATACGATTCATATGTTGCGTCTTAGGGACGGGACTTGGTGCGATGTTCTATCAACGATTAAAGACCAAGTGACTCAATTTTTTCGATCCTTATTTACAAGCGAGAGCGCATAGCTGAGAGTCATGGATATCACGGGCTCGTTCCATCAGTTTAGTACGGATGGTTTTCGAACTTTTCTTGCCGATGTTACCATGGAGAAGTTACGTAATGTTGTTTTTCTATGGCTCCTTTAAAATCTCCTGCTATTGACTGTTTACATGTTATTTTTTATCAAAAGAATTGGGACACTGTTGGTCTGTCGATTTTTTTGTTTTGTTTAGCGGTTCTTTGAGGATGAGGTCTTGGAGGATTAGGTCAACCAAACTCTTCTAGTTCTTATTTCGAAGATAGAAGCGCCCGAATACATTAGTCAGTTCCGACAGATAAGCTTCTGCAATGTGTTGTGCAAGATAATTACAAAGTTTTTAGTTTGTAGATTGAAGCCTTATTTACCTGCGTAGGTGGATAATACGCATGCTGGCTTTGTTATTGGTCGACACATTCAAGATAATATCATTATTGCTCATGAAGTCATGCATTCTATGACTTTCAAAACATGCAGGAGTGCATGGATGGCTATCAAGGTGAATCTAGAAAAGCTTATGACCGTCTTGAATGGGATTATATCGAAGAGATGCTATATGCAATGGGCCTTTCAATTAGGATTATTCATCTAGTGAATTATCTAATTCTTTGTGGTCCACCAGAGGAATTCGACAGGGCGGTCCTTTGTCACCTTATCTCTTTGTCTTGTGTATGGATATGTTTTCCCAGGCAATAGGGGAGAGGGTCAGTGTTGGGGGATAGAATTCTATTCGTCTTTCCCACCGAGGAACTGTCTTATCATATATTTTCGCTGATGATATGGTGTTATTTGCTGAGGTGACAATATACCAAGTATTGATTATTAAAAACGTTATAAAACGGTTCTGTAAAGCCTCGAGGCATAAGATTAGTGTTACAAAAGCACAAATCTATTTTTCTCAGAATTGCCCAGTCTTGTTTCGATCAAATATCGCCCATATGTTTGGTTTTAAAGAGGTAGAGGATCTCGGTCGGTACCTTAGGGTGCCCCTTCTTTATCGACGAGTTACTCAAGCTACCTACTCCTATCTTCTTGAAAAAATGAGGTCGAGGTTACCAGGGTGGGACGCTAAATCACTTTCTCTTGCTGGGAGAATAACTCTGGCTATGGCCATTCTTCAGGTGATTCTGGTGTATGTCACGCAATCCTCGTGGATCCCAAAGGGCACCTGTGTAGACATGGAAAAATTGATCCGTAAATTTGTTTGAGGATCAGGCGATGGTCGATCAGGCATTAGCTTGGTACCGTGGAAGACTGTTCAACAACCTATCGATGAGGGTGGTTGGGTTTGAAAGATTTACATCAGCAGAATCGAGCGTTTTTAATGAAACCGGGGTACCAATTGTTAACTGCAAAGGATAGCCTTTGGGTGCAAGTGTGACAAAATACAAATGGGAGGAGAAGATGCCTTTTCGTTGTTTCTTAGTAATATTTCTCATTTATGGAAAGGGTTAAGTAGTATCTGGGATGACGTAAAGGAAAGTGTGAGTTGGAGTATCCGGGATGTGACTCGACTTTTGGTTTGATCACTAGCTTGGTCAAGGTGATAGGTTGATATTCTCTTGCATATCGGCCGAGGTGCCTAGGCCGATTATGGTTTCGAATGTGGTAATTACGAATGGCGATTGGGATTGGGAGCGGTTAAGTACTTCGTAACCACAAAATATGTTGGAGAAAGTTGCATCTATTCAACCCCCTCGAAGTCACTTAGAAGCGGACAGGCCAGGTTGGCGATGGGAGGATAAACATGTTTTTTCTACAAAATATTCTTATGCTTTTCTTGTGAATGGCAGTACTTCGAGGCGTGATGAAAAATGGAGGAAGATATGGTGTTTACATGTTCCACAACAGGTAAGTGTGTTCTTATGGTTAACAATCCATGGACGACACCTTACGAATGTTAAGCGGGTACGTCGGCATTTAGCAACATCGGAGGATTGTGACATTTGCCATGTGGGGGCTGAAGATATGGATCATGTCCTGCGTTTGTGCGTCACGGCTCGTGGAATATGGTCGAAATTACTACACCGGACTGTATAGGAGCTTTTTTCCAATTATCGTTTTAAGATTGGTTGCAACAAAATCTTTTCCACCATGAAACTATAATGCCGAGTGATGGAGATTGGTCTATCAGATTCTCGATTTTTCTGCTGGTTCCTTTGGAAGACTAGATGTAGTGTTGTTGGATATGGATTTTGTTCAAGATAAAAATATCTTGTTGTAGGGTAATCAATTTGTGGAGGAGAGTCTCTGTGCTACTTCAACCCCGGTGGGCGTTCTGACGAGTCCATCTTCATCTTTCTCATGGTGGTCAGGACCTCCAGGGAATGAGTTTAGTTGAACGTGGATGGAGCTGTGAATACAGTGGATGGAAGGGTTGTGATAGGAGGACTGTTTCGCGGCAACAAGGGCACATGGATCTTTGGCTTCTCACGTTTTGTTGGACATTGTTCCACGCTGCTGGCAGAGTTGTGGGCTATACAGGATGCACTTGTGCATGCTTGGTCCAGGGGCTTTCGACAGGTAGAGCTAGAGTCAGATTGTTTAGAGGCGGTCAAGTTAATCAACCATGAGTCTATCACGCTTGAAGGGAGTGCTCTTGTATCGTCGATTAGGGATCTTTCAGAGCAAGAATGAACTGTGATGACCCGTTATGTCTATCGGTAGAGAAATAGAGTTGCAAACAAACTTGCGTCGATATGCCGTACTGGTTCCACGACTGGCTTATTGTTCTTATAACCACCTGGGCCTCTTTTGGTTATGATATAGGATGAGCAACTGCATTGCTTGTCCGAGACTGGTGAAGTTGTGAATAGTCAGGGTCGATTGCATAAGGATCCTAGAGGATAGTTGGCCCGTATCATCAGGTTTAAGGTTCTTTATGATTTATGTTTTTTTGTTATGTTTTGGTCGAGCTTTGCTCGTTTGGTTCTTTCTATTTCTACGAGTATTCTTTTTTCTATTTAAATTTAAAGACTTTTAATAAACCCTTAAGAATACTCAAAAAAAAAAACTTGAACGCGCCGCGATCAGTCCCAATCCATGAATAGTTGCACTCCACTCTCAGCCCTGAAAGAAACTTTTTTTTTTCTTTCTAAAAACGATATAATTATTGGAGATATTCTTGCCATAACTTTACTCGATGCTGTGTTTAAATGCAAGCATACGTAAACGCAACTGATATAACCCCACATTTGTTTCATGCTCACACAATTTCGGAATAAAGTTCAGACCCACAAATCTGATGCGTAACACTTTTGTATTTACATCTTTTCTTTTCTTTTCATCACAAAGAAATCAGTACGTATCAATACCAAATAAAAAACCAATTAAATTTATAATTAATTACACATCATCCCTCCTTTAATTGAAGTTATTCGATTGTTTCGAGGTTCGGTCCAGTCTGGGTCCCATGCTTTTCATTTTCATGGAGGTGCTTTGGTGACCATGGGATCAAGCTCATCGGCGGGAAACAACAATTGCAGTTATCTTGGCATGGCTGGGGCCATTCCCGGTTACTTCCAAAGATTTCTTGTTTTTCCCCTTGTTGCCACCCATCGCAACCGTCATCGCCGCCGCTAGAAGGTGCTGCAGCTTCCACCAGCGGACCCCAGCACTCCACCCTGTTGAATTCTGGAACGTTGGAGTGAAAATAAACCCAAACTAACGACTCCTGTAATTCTGGGTAGTTCTTCAGCAAATTCCCATCTCCGTGGACAAACGCCTTCAGCACCTATTTCAATAATATTAACATCTTAATTTTTTGTAGGTAAACAAATTATCTAATTCTGGTTTTAGTCCCTATACTATTCTTTAATTTCGATACCCAATCCCTTCACTTTTATGATTTACTAAATTTCTATACTATTTCAACTATGTGATTGAATATTTATATTTTACATCATCAAACAACTAAAACTAAATCAGGGATTAAAATCAAAATGATAAACTGAAATTACCAAGGGGAGTTCTTTGGAGAAGATGAAGTATCTAAGTCTAGCACACAAATCTAAAAGGAAATGGCCGCCGCTTATGTGGCAGTGAACATGCAAAGACATCTTTCCCTTCACCTTTTTCCATTCCGCCACCACTTCGTCTCTGTATATCTTGTTCGCCCATCCCTGCAACTGTAACCAAACCCCAAATCATATCAATCTTTATTCACAATTCATTTTCCTCAGCTGGCTACAAATCCCCTTTTTTTTAATTTTTTAAAAAGGAAATAAAAGGGTTATGAAATCAAAGGATTTACCTGAGAGTTGTTTATGGTCTGGGAGATGGCTAAAGTGAGTTTGGAGGTTATATCACTGTGTGTAAGGGTGTAAGCCCTTGGTAGCTGCCCTGGGTGCTTCTTTTCATCAACTCCCAAGAACAAAACCTTTAGCTTCGATGCCTCGAATATAGCTGGCCCAAACAACCTTGCTACCTGATCCAATCCAATCCATAAAACAATCAATTTAATCTTAAGAAAATTCAACCAAAATAATAATAGTGAAAGAAAGGGAGAAGGAAAAGATTACAGGGACAATAGGTTGATCCTTCTTCTTGTGTTTTCTTCTTGAAACGAAAAGCGATCCATATCCATTGTGTTCAAACACCGACAGTCCTGGGTTTGCAGGGGAAACAGGAGCAAAAGTCAAAGTTACCATTTTTAATAGATTCAAGCTCCAACTTTGATGGGGAGAAGCACCCAAATAAAAAATAGAATATCAAAACAAAGATATTTGAAGAAAGAAATAGAGAGAATCTTGGAGGAGAAGAAGACTTGGAAACTTTGGTTTCCTTTAAGGCTATATTGCTTTTGCTTTGACTAGCGAGGAGCTTAGCTTAATTAAAGATTTGCCCTTTGCCTTGGCTTGTTTGTTGGGCCAAAGTTGAAAACTTTGAAAACGTTAAGAGAGCAGTTAACTGGGATTGCGTTTAGGGTTTGAATGGGATGCGTGTGGGGGATGGCAGCTTTTGATTTAGCGGCAAATTACAGAAAAAGACAAAGGAAACAAAATGGAAGAGGTTGCTTCAAGATTCAGGCTACTGTTAAAATTGACACGTGGGTTAGGCACGCTACGAACACGTTGTTGGACTCTCATACGTTTTTGACATCTATACACCTTTAGGTGGCATTTTCTTATCGGTTCTCCTCTTTAAACTTTTTTAAATACAAATACTCCACTCTCGACTTTATTATGACTATAATAATTTTAATTTTAATTTTAATTTTAATTTTAATTTTAATTTTAATTTTAATTTTAATTTTAATTTTAATTTTAAGAGAAAAGAAGAAATGAAAACTTAAAAAAAGACTTAAATTAAAAAGTAGCCCTCAAACTATTTTTTTTGTTTTTAACCCTTAAATTATAATTTGAGCAAAACATGCCCTTTAATTATTATTTTAGTCATTTTAAGTCTTTAAACTATTTTTGGTCTAAATAAGTACCTAAATTATGTTATTTTTTTAGTCCTAAAACTATCAATTGGTCAAAAAATCTTGTGGTGTATGGTATTTTAAAATTAAAAAAAGCATAAATATTTATATATGTTAGAAAAGCCTATAAAATAATATTTTTGTAATCATGTATTTAAAGTGGCTAAAATAATAGTTTAAGGGCTAAAAGCAGAAAATATACATAGTTTGAGGGCTGTTTTTTGGTTTAAGCTTAAAAAATATTTTTAGTAAGTTTAAAACTTAATTTAAAAAATAAAAATAAATAATTTGGTCAACCAAAAGCTCTTGCTCATGACTATAATAATGTTAAATATAGGATAAATTGCTCATTTAGTACCCAACTTATTATCGTGTTTCTGTTTTGGTATCTCAACTATTATTTTGGTAAAATAGTACTTAACGTTACATTTTTATTCTGTTTTGATACCTTAGTCGTTAAAAATTAACGGCAATGATGACGTTTATCATTTTTAATTGAATTAATAATAATTTTAATCCTAAAATTTATACATTTCTATCAATTAGGTCCAAATTCTATCAATTTAATCATCACCTTAAATATTTGAGTTTAAACAACAAATTTTCCATTTTTTCTTTCTTCTTTCCGATAACCCTAGTTCCTCTTTTTCTCTTAAGCTACTATCAATCCTACCTTGCATCATCGGCCGTCGTTTGTACACTCTTTAAAGTTAATAAAAGCAAGTCCTTATAAGCTTGAAAAAAATAGAATCCGTAAATCAATTCAAATAGATAAGGGAGTTCCAAACCAGCAACTAACCCTTTCTAATGTTCTAAACGAAGGCAGTGCAAGTGAAAATTACATGTTCAGAGCAAAAGAGTATGTTTCATCATCAGATTTGGGTGAATGTGTATATTCCCAAGATAAGGCCCGAAAATTTTCTAAAATGTATCGATTATGAATAACTCTTTAGTAAATAACAATTCTTCTGAAAACCCAGTTTCAAAAACTGAAAATTTAATTTACGGTTAGGAAGTGAAGGGATTCGTCAGAGGGTGGAGGCTTTCTCAGAACCTTCATATTGAGTAAATGTTTGGCTGCCGAGAGAAGTAAGAAATAAAAAGGGAAAACTCAAAAAAGAGGCAAAAATCGATAAAATTCATACAAAACAGAGCATGGAAAACAGGTTATTTGAAGTGCAAACATAATCTCAGAGTTTTCCCCCCTTAAAATAGTCTGTGTTCGTTGCATCTTCTACCTTATAATAGTCTCCGACAACAACAACAAAATAATAAACCAAAACAAAAAAATATAGTCTTTTGCTCTAAACCTGTAGTTTTCTAAAGATTTTGTCTTATAAATATGGCAGATGATTCGAATAAAATCTTAATAATATCCATGTTCGATTGCTTGTGGACTAAACTGATAAAAATATATAAGTATTTTGGACTAAAGCTATAACTACACCAATCCACGTCATAATCTCCTTTAACTTTCAACGATCAAGGTATTAAAATAAAAATAAAAACGTAATATTAAATATTATTTTGCCAAAAATAATAGGTGAATTCCAAAACAGAAATACGGCAATAAGTTGAGCACTAAACATGCAGTTTACCCTTAAATATATGTAAGACAAGAATTGTTAATTATATATTTACGTAAACGACTCCTAATTTGCAAGTATGCAGGAAGGGTCACCGCAATAGGCTTATCTTTTACCGACCAATTCACAAAACGATGCCTACTCTATTTATTGGTTTCCTGCTTAACTCACATGAATTCCATCCCATATAATAACACTTAGAGGTGGGGATGAGAATTAGACAGCGTTTTTAGTCACTGGTATAGGAATTTACTTTAATAAAAAATGGAGAGGTACTATATTTTTATATTAAGATTCGAATTTATACAAGATAAATAAGGTGATATAAGTATTTTTAGTCATTATGCCAATTAGTGAATCTTTTGTATGCAATTTTATTGGTCAACTAATTCAAATATTTTTTGTAGAGATTTATTATAGAGACGATCATCTCAATCAAATTTTCTTTATTCACAACATCAAAATTTAAAATTTTGACATTATCTAAAAAACAACTAATTGTCTAAAAGATCTAACGATTTATCCCATTAAACTAATTAAATTGTTGACAACAGTTTTTTTTATATCGTAAGAGGATCTATTCATATGCATATATAAAGGATTCAACCATTGCCATTTTACTAAAATCTTATTCGCTATTAAGTTGGCAAGTTTGCAAATCGCTTGAGAGATGAATTAGTTTTTCTTCTACTTATTTAATACTCATTAATTTGTAGATTAGTTTTTCTTCTACTTATTTAATACTCATTAATTTGTAGATGCGCTTTCCCTATAAACTAGTAAGTAGGTTGTGGACGCTGCCTAATTCAAAGCAAAAAATAATAATCAAACACAACAATTGGTTTATGTAGTTGAGATTGTCTTAATGGAATCAAGTTCAAAGAATAATCCACTTCAAAACCAACGGTGCAAGATGTATTTTAAGCTTAATCACTCTCTCACATATTACAAATGTACTCTTGCACAAACAATTAAGATTATTCTCTTTCTAAGTGTTCCTCACTGAACACCTAGTGCAAACTGTTGAAACGTAAAGCAAAACACAAATAAAACACTCACAATAGTTTCTAAGAAAACACGCCCACAACCATATATAGAGAAAGGATCCGCTTAATGTAAAACTCAATAACTTTTATACTTTGTTAGACCGTTAGATAAAGGTAATAAATGATTAAAATTATTTCTTTATCCTTTTTTCTATGATAATTGTAGACTCTCTGAGTGAATGCTGGCAAAAGTGACAAAAGATATGTGTTGGAAAAGTATAAAAACGTGCCAAGATGAGTCTTTTGCGTGTAAGTATACACGGTCTGCAAGTAATACAGCTGGTAAGCTGAGTATCGATCCCACAGAGATAGACTTGGAATTCAATTACCTTGGTTGTTACTTGCCTTAAGAAAAAGGTTGATTTGAAATTGGTTTTGGAAAATAATTAAAAAGTAAAGGAATGAAAGTAAAGTAAAGACGTTGACAAGGAATGTGTTTTAGTGAATGATGAGCCTTGGCATGGAATGTCTGGTTTTCACGCTATTCATGTCGTGCCAGCCTTTAACAACAACTTGTCTTGGCATTGTTTGCCGATCAGATTCAAAATTAGCAAAGCCTCTCTCGATGGTCATTGCCCTAAATTGATCATGTAAAAACCCTTATATCTCTATAGTGTTTGTTTTTAAATAAACCAATTTGATTAAGATCCAATCTATACTCCTAAGGGGTAGATTTCACTCCCGAAGTAAGTTCATATACTTGAACGACTTCTCTCGAAGCTTCTCTCCTCAGTATTCAACAACTTATTTGTTGCCACCCCAAGTCTATTAAGATATTAATGAGCAATAGGCCAACAGTGCCAGCTCTCGCTTGGCATAGTATTTAGGAAATATTAAAGTATGCCGAATAGTGAAAACATTGCCAATGCATATTTATTATTAAAAACTAAAACATAAAAATAACGTTCAACGCAAACATCCCCCACCAACTATGAAATTAGTTCATAGTGAGGGACTTAACCAAAAAATCACAAACGTTTCCCAAGTACATCATCATTTAAAACAAAATAAAATAACTTGAGAGAGAAAATGGGCTAGAATGGGTCTCTCGATGTAGCCCTTCAAGATCCAGGCTTCTTGGCCAAGTTGGTCGGACCACCATTCCTAGGTTCAGCCGGTTGTCAATCGTCACACACCAACTCCTCACTCCTATCTTCCTCTTCCCGTAAATGCTAGCTTGGTTGGTGTTTAAATAGGCGTGCGAGGAAGGGATAGGATTAGCTCTTCAAATTTTGAACTTCAACTGCCCAAGGGATAAGGGATTATCATCTTATCCAAATTTGAATGAGAGCTGATCAGGCTAGGGCTGACATCATACTGCCGACGTTGCCTTGGCACCCAAGCTTGGCATGAATCTGCCAACAAGTCTTGGCACCATCTTATCCGCTATTTTTTCGGAGATTGATCCAATTGCTATCTTTTCAGAGCCTGATCATTTCCTATTTTTTCAGGGTCCAATAGCTTCTTGGGGTGGCATCAAGTTCACTTCTCTGCCAACCGGTGCTTGGCATTGTCTAGTCCATCTATGCCAGCAGCACTCGGCATTCTCTCTGGCATTCCTTCCTGAGGTGCTTTCCTGGGCCAAATCCTATGCCAAACCTACAAAATTGCCAACAAAACAACCCTTCACACTGGCATAGACAAAACTCTAAACTCCTTATGCAAATGCATGATTCTAACATCCTAATGCAACTAAATATACCTAAAAACAAGCAAAAGCATTGTAAGATTCACATTAAAAATAGTACTTTTGGAGAGGTAACACGCCCCCAAACCTAACTCATTGCTTGTCCTCAAGTAATGCAAACAAAATAAAAACAAAAGCTGTGAAAAATGTACCTCGACAAAATTTTGGTTGAATGCCAACATATGCTGGCAAGCATAATTTGGCTCTATTTCTGTCCTTAATATCTCAGCGTAATAATGCCAAGCAGGTAGTAATTCAAGTGCAACAATATAACTCTAGTCAAAGTTCATGAAGAGTGCATGAGTGTAGGCAATATGCATCAAGTTTCCTTTCACCCCCTTAGACAAATTTTACTACCTAAACTCAGATATATATATATATATATGTATTTCATCATTTTTTTCTTTGCCAAGGGTTTCTTGCTGACATTCATTTAAGTTTGCTTCGCGACACTATTTAGCGTGAGTGATAAGAGGGAGCATACCACGAATACCCACCTTAATCTAGACATCACTAGGCTTTCTCTTCAACTCATACCTTAAGGTTTTGGACTTAAGAACTAAGAAGGAACAAACCATGAAGCCCCAAGCAACTTATTACCCTTAGGTAAAGGAGAGTTCTTTTCATTTTTTTCTTGCCTTGGCAGAACATTGCTGCCTTATTTATTTCTTTTTACCCTAGCATCATTTCTTTTCTAAATCTGAGCATAGTTTCAAAAAGTCAAAGTTTACTAAGGAACTAGATACATACTACGTGTTAAGTGTACGTTCAATTCCCTAAACTAGAGACCAATTGCCAAGCAAACATGGCATACTACGCTGCTGGCATGGCATGACAACTAAAGATTAAAATTTCCTCATTGGACAGACACCTAGATCAAATTAAACTTGCTTAACAAATGCTAACATTTTTCAAAATTAAACTGAGGCAAAAAAAAATTTCTTTTTTTAGTGGTTCGATATACATCTATCTAAATGACCTAAATGGCATGACAACAAAATTTAGACATGAAATGTATGGCATGGCATAAATGTGAGAAAATGCACACCCCCAAACCCAAGATGTGCATTGTCCCCAATACATGAAACAATTCATATATACAAGAAAAATAGAAAAAATTAAAAATGCATGATCTTGTAAATGCAATAGAATGAAATGTAAAGGAGTTTAAGAAGAAGATGACTCCCATTCGGAGACTATTTGCCGTGTGGCACGAGTTTTTCTTCTCACAAATGGCCCTCGATCAGGGGCCATGTGCTTCTTTCTTTTAAGGCTGAATTTTGAAATGTAAGTGGAGGCTCCAACTTCCTCTTTTTTCTTGGCAGGCTCCGATGCAACAGGTGCATCGGTGGCATCAGATGGCGTGTGTATAGCAAGTGTCACTGGCGACTTGGCTTTGGTTTCCTTTGTTTCAGATAAAGAATTAGAACTGGCAGACTCGATTTGAACCGGAGACAACGGGACTGTGGCATCAGACGGGGTATGAACTGGACTAGCTGGCATGGCATTGTCGCTGGTAGAGAGCTCGGCAGGGAAGTTTGGAAACTCTGGCACAAAATTAGTTGATAATTTTGTAAGAGCCTCTCTGATCACAACATCCCTGGCCTGGATGTAATGTCGCATCTTGACATTGAGCTCCTCAGCCTTTTCCAGCTTTTGGAGAATAATCTCCTGGCGTTGGTGAATTTGGGACTGCATTGCCATTGAATTGTTTGGTACAGTTTCTGGCATGGTTGTTGGCGCGGCCCTTGAATCCTTGGGCTTTGGCGTGGGTGCCCTTGCCTTTCCCTTCCCCTTGTTCTTGGGCTCGGCAGCAACAAGATTCCTTCATATAGTAACAATAATTGTTGTTCCCTTGATCGTTTGCCCTTTATCCGTATCAAGCCTTGGAACATCATGGAGCATACAAACGTTAGAAATCAACAAAGGGAAAAACAAGCTGTCAGTACCTTTCGCTGCGCACTTGTAAGTTTCCTCAACAATGAGCTTGCCAATATTAATTTTGCACCCCATAACAATAGAGTGCAACAGGATCATCCTTTCTTCTGACACGGTCTCGTTATGGGACGTGGGCATCAGATTCGCCTTGAGAAAGTGATTCCATCCTCTCCATTAGGGCTTCAATGCCAACCTCTTCACCGTATGATGCCCCTTGGATGACACTGTCTATGCCGTACCAGGCTCGCACAGATATGCAAACAGCCTCTTTCTCTTGGTAGCGTTCATTGAATCAACATACTCAAAATACCCATCTCCTGCACCATCCAACTCAAACATATTATTAATATATCCTTCATCAAAACGAACACATTTACCTCTAATCATCAAGAATGGCGAGTCCTTGGTCACAAGGTACGCATAGAATTCATGGACGATTATGGCATAAACCTCTCATTTTTGCTGGAAAATTGAGTCCAATTGTGCAAGTTAATCATAGACGTGAATTCCGGAGGGAATCCATTGTTCGTCTCTGTGTTGAGGTCGAAGTGCTTCTCATAGCAAAAATTCCTCGAGGCAAAATTGGATTCAGACTTTTTCTCGATCTCTTTGTTGAAGAATTGCTTGAAGGGGATAGCGGATGAAGCCATTAAAACTCGTTCAAGGAACTTGAAACGATGTTGAAGATAAAGAAAAAGACGATTTGGGTTTTGCACTTGCTTAGCGAAAAGGAAGTAAAAAGTGGAAGAGATGTTTAGTTTCTTTAACCGGCAATAATGAGAAAGTGAAAGGTTTTGGGTTAGTTGAGTATTTTAATGGGATTAGTAATTAGGGATAATGATGGGAAATAAAAAATATTAATTTAAAAAGAGGTGGAGTGATAAGGTTGAAGTGATAAGGTGATAGGTGATAAGATAGGGTAAGGATTGGATTGGATTGATAAGGTAATTGAGTTGAAAATTTAAATTTCAATCGAGATTTTGGGCAGCTAGGGTTTAAAGTCAAATAAAAACAACTATCTCTCATATTGAATGGGCTGGTCAAGCTAGAGTTTTTCTCATTCTTCCAAATTTAGCACCTCCGCATGCCAAGCTATTCTAGCACTATGTCTGGCATATTTTTCTATTGAAGTGTTAGCCACTGGCAGTGTTCCTGGCATAATGAATCTGCACAACTCAAAGGAAACCTTTCAACACAGTAAAGGAATGAAAACATGAAACTTAAAAAGAAAGAAAAGCAATTAAAAACCTAAAAATCTAAAAACAAAGAAAAACACTAACCTAATATTTACAAAAGTTTAAACTTGATGGTGTTTTCATTTTACCTCTGCCAAGAGGATCACCTCTTTGGCATTGTTCTAATCACATTCCATGCAGTGCTTCAAACGTTGGCCATTCACCTTAAAGATTTTACCCGTCTTCAAATTCTTGATGTTCACAACTCCATTAGAATAGGGCTTAACAACTTCATAAGGGCCCGTCCATCTTGATCTGAGTTTCCCTGGAAACAACTTAAGCCATGAGTTGAATAACAAAACACGTTGGCCTACCTTAAACTGTCTTGGTTATCCTACTGTCATGCCAACGTTTTGCTTTTTCCTTGTAGATCCTAGCATTCTCATAGGCTTGTATTCTGAATTCCTCCAACTCATTTAGGTCTAGTAACCTCTTTTCTCCAGTAGTTCTACATGCCATGCCAAGTGTTTTGATGGCCCAGTAGGCTTTATGCTCAAGCTCCACTAGCATATGGCATGGTTTGTCGAAAATAAGTTGAAATGGTGACGTACCTAAAGGGGTTTCAAATGCAGTCCTGTAAGCCCACAATGACCCATCTAGTCTCAAGGACCAGTCCTTTCTTGATGGATTAACAGTCTTCTCTAGAATTTTCTTAATCTTCTTATTTGAAATCTCGGCTTGCCGATTTGTTTGTGGATGATATGCCATGGCAATTCTCTGTTGTATACCATACCTTTACAAAGCTTTAGAGATTAGATTACACTTAAAATAGGTGTCATCATCATGAATAATCACCCTAGGGGCGCCAAATCTAGTAAAAATTTATTTATGCAAGAACTTGGCAACAGCCTTGGCATCGTTCGTTGGCAGAGCAACAGCTTCTACCCACTTAGATACGTAGTCAATAGGCACAAGAATGTATACATTACCGAATGAGGGTGGAAAATGACCCATAAAGTCTATCCCCCATACATCAAATAAATCCACATGCATAATGTTTTGAAGCGGTAGTTGGCGTCTGCCAGAGATGTTTCCTGTCCGTTGGCATCGATCACATGCCTTGGCCTTATATAGTGTAGGCCAAAAGAATCCTGACTGCAATACCTTGGCAGCAGTCTTTACCCCAGCAAAGTGACCTCCATATGGTGCGCCATGGCATAGATGCAATATGCTATGTTGTTCATTCTCAGGCACACAGCGACGGATCACTTGGTCAACACATTGTTTGAACAATATTGGCTCGTCCCAATAGTATTGCCTAACTTCCCGCAAGAACCTCTTCTTGGCATTGTATGCCAAGTCTGGTGGCAGAATTTTACTTACCAAGTAGTTGACAATGTCAGCATACCATGGCACGGCATTAACTGCAAGCAAATACTCGTCAGGAAATTCATCTCTTATAAGATTGGTCTTACCATCTTCAAGATGAAGCTTTAAACGTGAGAGATGATCAACTACTAGGTTTTTACTGCCATTCTTGTCTCGTATCTCAAGGTCGAATTCTTGAAGTAAGAGCGTCCATCAGATTAGTCTGGGCTTGGCATCCTTCTTTGCCAAGAGATACTTCAATGCCGAATGATCTGTAAACCACAACTTTGTTACCAATTAAATAAGATCTAAATTTGTCAAAAGCAAATACAAACGCAAGAAATTCTTTCTCGGTCATAGAGTAGTTCAGTTGTGCTTCGTTCAAGGTTCGGCTGGCATAGTAGATGGCATGGAAAACCTTGCCATGCCTTTGTCCCAAGACTGCTCCAACGGCATAGTTGCTGGCATCACACATGAGCTCGAATGGCTCATTCTAGTCTGGTGCCACAACTATAGGGGCATTGATTAACTTTTCTTTAAGCTCCTGAAATGCTCTCAAACAAGAATCGTCAAATGCAAAAGTGGCATTGTGTTCTAACAACAAGCATAAAGGTTTAGCAATTTTTGAAAAGGTTTTAATAAAACGCCGATAAAAACCGACATGTCCTAAAAAACTTCTTATACCTTTAACACTCGTTGGAGGCGGTAGCTATTTAATTACCTCAACTTTTGCTTGATCCACTTTTAACCATCTCTTAGTTACCTTGTACTCGAGAATAATGCCCTCCTTCACCATGAAGTGGCATTTTTCCCAATTCAACACTAGGTTTGTCTCTATGCATCTCTTCAAGACTTGCTCCAAACTCTGAAGGCATTCATCAAATATTTTTCCAAACACTAAGAAATCATCCATGAACACTTCTATGTCGTGCTCGATCATATCAGAAAAAATAGACATCATGCAACGTTGAAACGTTGCTGGTGTATTACATAGGCCGAATGGCATCCTTTTAAACGCAAACGTCCTATGTGGGCATGTGAACGTAGTCTTCTCTTGATCATCAGGAGTGATGACAATCTAATTATAACCTAAATAACCATACAAAAAATAATAGAAAGCTTTACCTGCCAACATGTCTAGCATCTGATCAATGAATGGCAATGGGAAGTGGTCCTTCCTCGTGGCATTGTTTATCCTCCCATAGTCTATGCACACTCTCTATCCTGTGATTGTTCTGGAGGGGATTAACTCAGTTTCACTGTTTTGTTCCACGGTCATGCCACCCTTCTTTGGTACGCATTGCACCAGGCTAACCCAAGAGCTATCGGAAATGGGACATATAATCCTGGCATCAAGCCATTTTATGATCTATTTTTTCACTACCTCTTTCATGCTTGGGTTTAGCCTTCAATGGTCTTGGCATGGTACTCCTCCAAGATAATCTTATGCATGCAAATGGTTGGGCTAATACCTCTAATATCTGCCAAGGTCCACCCTAATGCTTGCTTATAATCGTGTAACATTGTCAACAATCTTGCTTCCTGATCATTAGTGAGACCAATGGCAATGATCACCGGCAGAGTTGAGTGTTCACCTAAATAAGCATACTTCACATGATCTGGCAGTGGTTTCAATTCTAACGCTGATGGCTCCTCAATTGATGGTTTAGGTGCCTTGATTTCTCTGCCAGCCAACTATAGTGGCTCAAAATAACTCGCCTCTTCAGCCTCCAAGACTGGTTCTTCAAACATATCGTTATTCCATCTAAATTGTTGGCATCAAAATTTGTATCCTGGCATAACTGTGCCATGTCCAAAGTGTAAATGGACTCTATCATCTCCTTTGCTTGGCACTCATCAGGTTCATCTGCACATTTCAAAGCTTGAAACATATTAAATGTAACATGCTGATCATTCATGGGCATTGTTAGTTCCCCTTTATGAACATCAATCAAAGCTCTACTTGTGGCAAGAAAATGTCTCCCCAAAATAATCGGAACATTAATATCAGCCACATAATCCAAAATGCTAAAATTAGCTGGAAAAATAAATTTGTCTACCTTTAGCAACACATAATCAATCTTACCCTTGGGATGTGCATAGGATCGGTCTGCCAGCTGAAGTCTCACTGTGGTAGGTCTTGCTTCTATGTCAAGCTTCCAGAAAAATGACATTAGCATAGTTGATGCTAGCTCCTAGGTCACACGGTGTCTTGCTCATGAATTTGTTACCAATGGTACAGGGAATAGTGAAACTTCCCAGATCTTTCAGCTTTGGTGGCAATCGATTTAGGATCATGGCACTACATCCTTCGGTTAGAGCTACTGTTTCAAAGTCTCCCAACTTTCTCTTTTTGGACAAAATGTCCTTCATAAATTTGACATAGTTGGGCATTTGTTCAAGGGCTTCTACCAATGGAATGTTGATTTGCAATTGCTTAAGAACCTCCAAGAAGCGCTTGAACTACTGATATTGCTTATGCTTTTGAAGCTTTGCTAGAAATGGTGGTGGCGGATAAATCCGTGCCTGTTCTACTGGCTTTGCCAACACAGTGCTGGCATTAGTTTGTTTGGCCTCGGTGTTGGCATCAGTGTGCTGTGTGGCATCGGTTCTGGCATCATATGTTTTTGCTTCCTTTTTCTCTACTTCTCTGGGATTATCTGCTGGCACAGGCTTTTCAACTTGGTAACTAATTGGCTGCTTAGCAACCTTCTCCATCTCGCACTGCTTACCACTCCGAAGAGTTATAGCTTTGCATTGCTTATTGTCTTTGAGCCGAGCATCTTCTGTGTCACTTGACAATGCTCCTTGGGGTCGATTGTTGAGTGCACTAGCAACCTGCCCAAGTTGAACTTCAAAATTTCTCATTGATGCCGCCAAACTCTAGACTATGGCATCATTCCTCTCCATGTACTCTGTGAGTGTGCCACCTTGGTTAAGTCTTTGCCCTTGCTGAAAATTATTTGGGCTTTCTGTGGCATGGCATTCTGATAGAATACTGGCATGGCATTGTTATTCTGCCTCTGGGTATTCTGGCGCTGGGCATTGTACTGGTTACCTCCCTGATTTCCCCATGCTAAACTAGGGTGTTGTCTCCAACCTACATTATAAGTATTGGAGTTAGGATTATAGTAACGATTAACATTGCCAACAAAATTTACCGATTCATGGTTGGTAGGGCATTCATCCACATGATGATTCTTTCCAAAAATTGTATAGAAAGGATCTAATACTTTGACTTCCTAGGACTCGTTGTTCTTTTACAACGTTCTTATCATCCTAGTAAGGTTGGAAATCTCAGCATTAATGGACGTTAGTTCGTCAACCTGAAATCTCCCATTGGTTTTAGTTCCGGTCCCAAGTCTTGCATTAGGATATTCAAAATCATTTATTGCAAACCTCTCTAAAATGTCAACAACCTCAGTATATGTTTTGTCAAGCAATGAGCAGGATGCTGAAGCATCAACAACAATCCTTGTTCGTGCGTTCAGTCTATTGTAAAAGGTTTAGATCTAGGTCAAATTCATGAATCCATGCATAGGACACCTTTGCTCTGTCTCTCAAAGAGAAAGTAAATAACTTCAGCTTCACGGTATCTTCAAGTACTTTATTTTGTTGAAATAACTGGCAAATCTCCATGAACTGCTTTAGACGTTGCCTCGGATCTCCAGTGAGTGCTCCATCAAACTGACCTATATTCAAAAGAGTTTGAATCATTACCGGCTTAAGTTCAAAATTGATTACATTTACCTATGTGCCAACAAATCCTGGCATCAAATTGTCAATGGTTGGTGTCGAATGTTCTCTAATAGGTCTCTCATTAACAACTGGGACAACATGTGGTGGTGGTATCTCATTGTTGAGTGGATTTCCTCCATTGTTCACCACACCATTCCCTCCATTACCTTGGTTTTGCATCTCTCGAAATCTTCTTTTTAACCTCTGCAAGGTTTCTCAATTTCCAGATCGTATGGCCAACTGTCTACCACAGGATGGATTCTGGTCATACACCGACAAAAATAAAAAAATAAAAATAATAAAAATAAAGAAAGACAAGTAAATATTTAAAAATAATTAATTATGTTGCAATCCCCGACAACGGCGCCAAAAACTTGTAGACTCTTTGAGTGAATGCTGGAAAAAGTGGCAAAAGATATGTGTTGGAAAAGTATAAAAACGTGCCAAGATGATTCTTTTGCGTGCAAGTATACACGGTCTGCAAGTAATACAGTTGATAAGCTGAGTATCGATCCCACAGAGATTGACTTGGATTTCAATTTCCTTGATTGTTACTTGCCTTAAGAACAAGGTTGATTTGATTTGAAATTGGTTTTGGAAAATAATTAAAAAGTAAAGGAATGAGAGTAAAGTAAAGACATTGATAAGGAAGATGTTTTAGTGAATGATGAGCGTTGGCAGGGAATGCCTGGTTTTCACGCTATTCATGCCATGCCAGCCTTTAACAACAACATGCCTTGGCATTGTTTGCCGAGTAGATTCAAAATTAGCAAAGCCTCTCTCAATGGTCATTGCCCTAAATTGATCATGTAAAAACCCTTATATCTCTATAGTGTTTGTTTTTAAATAAACCGATTGGATTAAGATCCAATCAATACTTCTAAGGGGTAGATTTCACTCCCGAAGTAAGTTCATCTACTTGAACGACTTCTCTCGAAGCTTCTCTCCTTAGTATTCAACAACTTATTTGTTGCCACCCCAAGTCTATTAAGATATTAAGGAGCAATAGGTCAACAGTGCCAGCTCTCGCTTGGCATAGTATTTAGGAAATATTAAAGTATGTCGAATAGTGAAAATATTGCCAAAGTAGATTTATTATTGAAAACTAAAACATAAAAATAGCGTTCAACGCAAACATCCCCCACCAACTATGAAATTAGTTCATGGTGAGGGACTTAACCAAAAAACCACAAACGGTTCCCAAGTACATCATCATTTAAAACAAAATAAAATAACTTGAGAGAGAAAATAGGCTAGAAGGGGTCTCTCGATACAGCCCTTCAAGATCCAGGCTTCTCGGCCAAGTTGGTCGGGCCACCTGATAAGTGTTCAAAAGTATTATTTTTCTTACCCTTTTTACTCATATTATTGTTAGACATAGGCTCATATTAGTTGCATAATTAGCCATTCATGCATTAATCCATGTTTCCTTCCATTGTTGAGCTTGATTTCATAACTTGGTAGTTTTTGTGGGAAAAGATGCTGCTTTGGTGTGTTTTGTGTGTATGTGCAGAATCACTTGCCAAAGCAAGGCTAGAACTAGTTGCCAGGGTATGCATAAAGGAGATGTCGAGCTAGTTGCCAGGGTAATGCATGAAGGAGATGCCGAGCTAGTTGCCAGGGCAATGCATGAAGGAGATGCTGAGCCAGTTGCCAGGGCAATTGTCGACAAAGAATAAGGTGATATGGTAGTCGAAATTGATGACTAGACAAGCCCAAGATGACGTGGAGCAAAGCTAAATCCCAAAGGAGTTTGATTTTCATGAAGAGGTTAAAGAAGAATTAAATCCTAAGAAGATAGGAGAAGTTCTAGAAGGAATATAATTATAATAAAGAATTATATTCTTTAAAGATAATCTAATTCCAACTTAACTTCCTCATCAAAGAAGGACTTTAACCTAGCCCTATAAATTAGAGGCCATGCCGTCAACTCCAAGGGGGGAGAGAAGAGAGAATTTTCGACAAGCTTCAAGGGGAGATCTCGACAAGAAGGCTTCATCCATCCTTCATCTTTTTTCTTTCTTGTTCAATTAGGTTCATGCTAGGAATTATTTATCTTGTGTTTCTTTGGAACGTAGCCATGAACTAAATCTATTTGGCTAAGGTTATTGTGTCTTGTAGTTTTGAGAAACAATTGGATTTTGTTTAGGTAATAAGAGTTTGCACTTTTCTATTCAAGGTTTATTCATTCTTGGTTCTTATTCTTGTTTGCGGGTGAATTGGGAGAGGATCTCGTAACTTCATCTATTTACCTAAAAACAAGCAAATGCATCGTAAGATTGGCATTAAAAATAGTACTTTTAGAGAGGTACCAATAATCTTCACATTTTCTATTGTTAAATCTCAATAATCCATTTACCTTCATCAAATGGTCCAAAAGATGTGTAAGAGGATCCTCTCTCTCTCTATATATATATATTTGTGTGAGTGTGTGTGTGTGTGTATATATATATATATATCGGGTTTAGATTTCTTTCGGTTCGATTTTTTATTTGGGTTGTTTTTAGTTCAGTTCGACTCAAATTAGGTACATGTTTTCGGTTAAGCTAAAATTCAGGCCAGTTTATTTCGGGTTTAGGTCAAATCAGATCATTATGTTGAGTTTATATCGGGTCTCAGATCGAGTAAATTGACCATGTATGCTTCACAAATCTTTGATGTTATTCTCCTTCGGATTGGATGATGGTTTCGTGCAAAAATTGTTCTCTATTTTTTTCTTATTTTCATTGACAATAATAACATCTATTTATAGTTGTAACATGTAATACACCAATATTTGGTTAGTGACTTGGTTTTAGTTCAGTGATTAAAATGCAAACTTCAGAGTTTGGTGACTAAAGTGAAAATTGGGAAAAGTTTAAGGACCAAAAATGGTAATTTTCCCTAAAATATTATTTTATCCCATAAATGAATAGTTTATCAGGTATAAGAATTTTTGTGCGGATCAGATTTTTGGTACGAGATTTCTATTAAATGTTATAATCTGATGAAGTTTTTGATAATTTTTTATAAATCGTATCGAATAAAAATTTTAGAAATTTTTTATTAAAATGGTATATTTGAGGATAAATAAGTCATTTCACACTTCTAAGATATTTTATTTATGTGTTGAAAGAATATGAACCCTTGGATCTAAAGTGATTTTTCCATGTTTAATCTCAATCGTTGGATCTATGAGGACAAGATTGGAATTTTGATTGTTTCAAGGGCAAAGTTGTCAACTACCAATGGAAGATTAAATCCTGATTATTATATGATAGATTTTGACAAGGGCAAGCTTTGGAGCACTGAATATTAAGGGTAAAATAGTCATTTGGCTATTAAGAAGATTTTTATTTGTTATATTAGATTATTAGTGCCATGTGGAATAATTAGAAAAGATAAGACTTTAGAAAATTTGCTCTTCTTTCTCTACATTGCCGTGAGGTTTACAGAAGGGAAAAAATTCATGTTTGATTTTCAAGCATTTGGAGTTGAATTCAAGGTTAGCTCATGAAATAATAAATTATTCTCTATTAAATTCTCTTTCATTTGGTTCCAATTTTACATGGTTTTCTTGCTTCTAAGTTGAAGTTGGTGATTAGGGTCTATGAAAAACCTGTTGGGTTTTTTGTTTTAAGGCTCAATTATGTTGGAAATGTTGTTGTGATGTTGTTTCTGTGCTTGAAATGATAAAAAAAATTCATAGAATTATATAGAGGGCTATTCGGTTATTAAGAAGAAGTTTAGGAAAAAATTTGTAAAAAAATTATTTTGATGATGGAAATGATTGGAATGATGTTTTCAATGTTCGATTATTTCATTTGGATGAAGAAAACATCATGTTGGGACTATATTGTGAGTTTGGCAATTAGGGTGAAATAAGTGAGAATTTTGAAAATATTCAAATGTTATAGTTATGTTGTTTGTCATTGTTCAATGATTGTTTTGGTGTTTAAATTATCAAATTTGGAGGTCATATATGAAAGTTTCAAAATTGGATCCTAAAATTTAGGATATATAATTTAATATTTAAAGTGAAATTATCAAATAGTTGATTGCCATGTGTAATTCAAGGTTGGAATAAAGTGTATGAAGCCTTGTTATTGCAAAGTAGTATTTGGTTGAAAATATTGAATTTTCCAATTTGATATGTACATGTATTAGTAAGGTTTGGACAAGTACTCAAGATTTGCTTGTGTTATGTATTTAATATACATACAGATAACAAGCAAATCCAGGACCAATCGGGTGAAGAAAGAAGATAAAAAGTGTGGTCCAGGCTTAGCAAGGCTATTAAAATTTTTACTTCTATAAAGTGTTCAGGTGAGTGCAATTGCATATATGTCATAATATATTTATGTTTTATATATAATTGGGATGGCTTGTGATGAGCCTACCCGAATTTTTATTGTCAAAGGTATAGTTGGCTAGCCATTGAGTCATAAACAGTTGTATAAATATTCTTAGCACTACGGTGCAATATTTATGTATACTTAAAGAAGGTTGGATATACGGAAGTACTTCGGTACATATTAAAGTAATTCAGTACAACTTTCATATATACTCAAGGAAGGTTGGGTATACGGGGATGACTCATGTACTTAGATTCTCTTATTCCAAAACTTTGGGCTAAACAAATTGAAAAACATGATGGTAAGCTTGAAAGCTTGTTGATATAAATGGCAAAGTTGTTGGCAAGAATTAAACTTACTACATTTATATATGTTAGTACATGTGATTCTACTTATGTTAATATGCATGAAAATGGTAAGGTGATTATACGCATTGTTATTTCTTTACAATGATATTTATGTCAAATTGCACTTGATTATAGATTATTGCCTCACTAAGTGTATTCTTAGCATGTGATGATTTTCACGCATAGGTCAAAACGAAGCTCAAGAGGAAAAGTAGCTGGGCATCATCTACATATTGTGATAGTATATTACTATATTCACAATAATGACATCTATCCTTTTTACATGGATATACTAGCTGACATGTATAATAGTTATCGATAGATGGTCTAATGATTTGTTATGGTGTGTAATAACTTATAATTAAAACATGGTTGACCTAGTAACTTATATGTTGCGGATGTTGATCATAGTAAGTCTAATTATGTTTTTAATGTATGTAGGACTAAGTTATTAGTAACTAATTTGTTCATAGTAGAGAGAGTTAAAATTTGTCCATAAGTTATGCAAATGCAGCGTGTTTGAAAAATCAGTATAAATTCCCTAATTTGGATTAGAAAGTGAATCTTATATCTATAAACTGGAGATTGAGTCTAGTTTATTTGAAAAAAATGATGATTGACTTCGAGGTCTGTACTAAAAGATATGAAATTTTAACCGATGAAAGGTCAGAAAACAGGGCAGCAGATTTCTTAAAATCTTGTTGTGAGTTTAGGAATTTATTTAAAATTTTGTATAATGAATTTGATTTATTAATTCATATGTTTGAAAGCTTAGTGAATATAATTTAATTAAAAATATACGGAATGAATTTTTGATGTCTATAAAAATTTATAAAAATTCTTATTCAAGGACAGTGCAGGCTGCCAATTTCACTATCGACAATGGAAATTGTTTTAACTTAGTTTTATGACATCACCAACTCGTGTTCGAGGACCAAATATGAGAAGGGGGTGTTACATAACGTCCTAGAAAACGGGCTAGAAGATTCGAGCGAGTTATCGAAATCGAATTAGAATTTTGATTAGGCTTTAGCAAATTAATTAATTTTGAAAAATAATATGAGTTAATTACATTGGTTTTCGATAAATTTATCGTGACAAATATTTTTGAAAAATATATTTAACGAGTTTATTAAATGATAAAATTTAGTTTTGAGTAATTCTTAAATGGGTCGATATAATATTAAATTAAAAAGTGACTATTTTGCAATAATTGTAAAATATTAGTGATGACAATATTGTAAAAAGAATTAAAGTGATATTTTTATTGAGATTATTAAACCAATTACTAAATATATCTTTTCCCTCTCATTTTTAACAAAAGAAAATGACGGTTATTATTTTCCCAAAGATGAAAAAAAAACATATATAATCTTTTCTCTCATTTTCTCCTTAGAATTTGCCAAACACACTTTAAAGAAGTTTGATTTTTCTTCTTGATTTTCATTTCTTTGATATCCTAAATGATTTCTAGACAACAATCTAGGAAGAGCTAGTAGTCTTCATCTATTTTTCTTGGAATTCACGTTCAAATGGAGGAGATGGTTTTCAACTTCCATTTTTCCTATCAATTGGGTAAGCTTTTGATTTTTAAAGGTTCTCTAATTGTTTTTAATTGATTATCTATAATTTCTATTGGAGTTTATAAATTAAAACAAATTTAATTTGATTTATTTGGTTTTTGTATGATAAAGGAGTGATTGTGATTTGGTCGATAAAATCATGATGTTTTAATTGGATTAAGAATTAATTTTATGGGTAAGATGAAATTTAAGCTCAATTTTAAGAAATTAATATTGGAATTACTTGAATTGGTTAAGTTTAGATTTAGATTCTTAAATGGGGTGTTTGGTAGAATGATTGATTGAATTATTTGATCACATATTAAGGAGCACCAATTATATTCTCTGAAACCCCGTAAGGAGTTGTATCGTTAAAACAGGGGAAATTTACGTAGCCAAACCTGGGCGTGAGCAGGGTGTTGTGGCCATCCTATATATAGGGCCACAATCGAGTAGTTAGGAAGTTGTCCTCATTTTAGTCATTTCAATGTTTTAGGGAAAAGTATTTTCTTTTGAATTATTTTCTTAGCTAGGAAAAAGTGTTATAGTTTCAAGCATTTTAAAGTTATTTTCGCATATATATAGGGGTGGAAAGTCGGTAGAGTTTGGACTGATCCACTGGTTAAGGTACTTGTCCTACATACACCATCAAGGCGACCCTACCGCCAACTACTCAATATGTGGGTGAATTTTCTTATATAACCCGATACATTTTCTTTTAATAAAAATAAACCTATTTTCTTTCCTTCGGGGAAGTTGGGGGTCGATAGTGTGCATCCATTATGCCCTACAGTTTTGACTATTGTTTGAATGACTATGTTGTAGCGCAAGACTAATGTATTGTTTTCTGATCTTGAATAGATCTATCGAGAGGAAATGCTGACTTGGTCAAGAAGTATCATTTTCAAGTGGCGCACGACTTAACGATCGAGTAAATTGAAGGCTAAGTCCGTGACACGTAGTATCAGAGCTGAGTAGTGTGTTCGATCAAAGCTACGGTTCTACTTCATCTTTACCCTAAGTACAGAGGTGCGTATTAATTAGCACAGAGGTGCTTATAGGATAAATATAGTAGAATCAACGCACAGAGGAAACTCAGCAGGAGTTGACCTAAACTATCAAAGATTTTGGTAGTAAAGCCAAAGATGCTCTAAATCACATGAAGTTTGAGATAGATGAGATCAAGGCTTGGGTTAATTTGATGCATATAGCTATGGGCAATTCAATGATAGTTGATGAGGGTCCGAGGACTAGGGTTCTTGAACCTCAGCGATATGAAGGGAACAAAGATTCCAAAGAGCTCAAAAATTTCTTGTTCGACATCGAGCGATATTTGTGGGGTACGTACATTGAAACAAATAAAGACAAGGTCTCGGTGGACTTGATGTATTTAACAGGGGATGCCAAGTTGTTGTAGCGATCCAAGTTCATCGATGGTGTTTGTTTCTTCAAGACGTGGGAAGGGTTAAAGAAAGAGTTAGTGAGCTCATTCTTCTCGGAGAATATAGAGTATAATGCTCGAAAGAAGCTAAAGGATTTGGCGCATACAAGGACTATTCGAGATTATATGAGGGAATTTGCTACATTGATGCTAGATATCAAGGATATGTCTGAGAAAGAAAAGGTGTTGTTTTTTCTTGAAGGAATGAAGCCATAGGCTATACAGAGGTATAGAGACACAGGGCTGAAGATGTAGTAGCCACTATGACGGCTGCCGAACGCCTCACTGATTATATTTACAACTCAACTAAACATAAGGTCGCAGTACCTGGTGTGAATAACTTTCCCGTGGGCAATGGGATTATAGTGGCTAAGAAAGACAAGCCATCCAATTCGAGAGTTGGGAAAAGGCCTTTCAACATAGATCAGACTCAGAATAGAGGGAATAGAGGCTCTGGACGAGGTAATAGGCAAAGTAGTTTCCCCTGATTTGTTTTCTTTGTAAATGCCCTAATCGGGTGACCGAGTGTGCACATAAGGGTGCGTTAAAAGCTATGGAAGTTTCATCTTTATGGGTAACTCAAGAAAATCCCCTTACAGAGAATAGTGTAGTGGAATTGTCTCAGATAGGGTCCATTCGTTTCTTGACAGTGTTGCAATCTCAGTTGAGTAGTTTGAAGAAAGAGCCAAAAAAGGGGGCTTGATGTACGTAAATATGGTAATATAGAGGAAGACGTCGTGGGCCCTTGTTAACACTAGAGCCACTGATACCGTCATTTCACCTATGGAGGCAATGAGATCTGGGCTAATAGTAGCCAAAGGTGCTGGACAGATGAAGGCAGCCAATTCGGTGGCTTCATCTATTTATGGGAGCTCTAAGAAGGTGATGATCAAGTTGGGTCCATGGGAGGGGAGTGTAGATTTTACTATCACATCTATGGATGATTTTGTTATTGTATTGGGGTTGGATTTTATGACATCGGCTTAGGCGATACCCATCCATGGTGCTCGTTGTTTGATGTTCTTGGGAGATTGTTCGTGTGTAGTGTCTACCATGATTGTTCCATGAGGTGGTAAGAAGATATTATCGGCAATTCAATTTAAGAAAAGGGGTAAAGAAGGAAGATCATTTTTTCCTGGTGTTGCCGATTTGTAGAGAAGACTCGGCTGTTGGGATATTGTCAAGAAAGATTCATAAGGCATTGGCAGAGTATAAAGATGTCATACCGGACTAGTTGCCCTAGGTCTGCCACCTCGAAGGTCTATGGACCATTAGATTGAAGTCATTTCAGGTACTAAACCTACTGCTAAGTACCCTTATCTTATGGCTCTGCCTAAATTAGTTGAGTTGAGGAAACGGTTGGATAAGCTACTCGAAATTGAGTTTATTTGGCTGTCCAAAGTGCCATTTTGGGCACCAATGTTGTTTCAACAGAAGCACGATGGGAGTCTAAGATTATGAGAGAACTGCCAAGCCTTAAACAAAGTGATTGTTCAGAATAAGTATCCAATCCATTTAATTGCTGACTTGTTTGATTAGTTGAGTAATGCCAATTATTTTACCAAGTTGGATCTTAGATCGGGGTATCATCAAGTGAGAGTGGTTGAGGGGGATAAAGTGAAGAACACGTATGTTACTCAATATAGGGCATTTGAGTTTCTTGTGATGCCATTCGGGTTGACCAATGTGTCAGCTACTTTCTGTACTATAATGAATTAGGTGTTTCGTGACTATATTGACAAGTTTGAGGTCGTCTACCTGGATGACATTATAGTTTATAGCTCCTCCTTAAGGAGCATGAAGAAAACCTACGATTGGTGATGAAAAAGCTCAGAAAGAATTAACTCTTTGTAAAGAGAGAGAAGTGTGAGTTTTCTCAGAAGCAAGTTTGATTCTTGGGTCATGTCGTCAGGTAGGGTCATATTCAGATGGATAAGGAAAAGATAAAAGTGATCCAAGACTGGCCAACTCTAAAAAATATTAGTGAGCTTAGATCTTTTCTTGTCTTAGATAACTATTATAGAAGATTTGTGGAGGATTATTCATGAAGGACAGTGGTGGTTATCGATTTATTGATAAAATGGGAAAATGGGTATGGTCCAAGGAGTGCCAAGAAGCTTTCAAAAAGTTGAAAGCTGTTATGGCGAGTGACCTAGTTCTAGAGTGAAGACTGACGTGTCCAACTATGTTATAAGAGGGATACTCATACAGAATGGCCACCCAATCACCTTTAAGAGTCGTAAGTTAAATGTGGCATAAACGAGGTTTACAATACAAGAGAATGAACTCTTATCTGTAATTTATTTTTTGAGGGCTTGGATGCATTATTTGTTGGTCTCAAGGTTCATTGTGAAGACGGACAACATAGCTGTTAATCATTTTCTTACTCAGCCTAAACTAACGGCAAGACAAGATAAATGGCAAGAATTTCTAGTTGAGTTTGATTTTGAGTTTGAGCAAAAAGCTAGAAAGAATAATCAAAATGCAGATGCGTTAAGCTGAAGGCAAAATTTGGCGGCTCTTAGAAGAATAGCTCTGATGTCTCTAGTAGGGTAACCAACAACATCCAAGAGCTGATAGCAGAGAATATGCAAAAAGACCTGCAGGCTGTTGCGATGGAAATGATAAAGAATGATCAGTCTAAGGCGTTCTTGAGAGAGAATGGAGTGTTGATGACTAAAGTGCCACTGATGTTTGTTACTCGAGCGGGAGACCTTAGGAAGAAATTATTTCATGAGTGTCATGATACGCCTTAGGTGGGATACCAGGGTTGGCGTCGTACCTTTGCCTTGCTGGAACAGAGGTATTACTGGCCACATATGTGTCATAATGTTATGGACTAAACTAAGACGTTTCTTATCTATCAAAAAGATAAAGTGGATCGACAAAAGACCGTAGGACTTCTGGAGCTCCTACCAATGCCAACAAGACCTTAGGAAAGTATTTTTCTTGATTTTATAATGAGCTTGCCTTGAGTGGGGGATCTTGGGGCCATTTTCGTGGCGGTAGATCGGTTCTCCAAATATGCTACATTTATTCTGGCACCCAAGTATTGTTTTGAAGAAAATACAACCCAATTGGTTTTCAAGCATGTGGTGAAGTACTGGGTGTTCCACAAAATATAGTCAATGATAGACATGGGCAGTTCACAGATAACTTTTGGAGAGAGTTGTTCAAGCTATTGGGTTCTCAATTGAATTTATCTTCGAGTTACCATCCTTAAACAGATGGTCAGACAAAGAGATTTGGTAGGTTATTGGAAGAGTATTTGCGGCAGTTTATCCAGGCTAACTAAAAAATGGCCTTTGTTGCTGGATGTTGCACAACTTTGTTTTAATGCATAAAAAAGTTCAGCTACTAATAAAAAAGTCCATTTGAAATCGTGACAGGTCAACAGCTGTGACTTCCCCACACTGCACTTGAGTCTTATCGAGCAAAGGTGGGGAACAACTACTACAAGATCAAGCCTCCCGCATGGATGAAAGTTCATCATGTGTTCCATGTAAGCAATTTGAAGCCTTTCCAAGAGGACCTTGTAGATGCAAGTCGGGGGGCAGACCAACAAAGAGCTTATTTGCACCAAGCCCTTATCGCAGCGGAGAGTAGAGGAAATCCTTGTTGATAAGATCATTATCGTATCCAAGAAGAAGATGATCTGTGAGTACTTGGTTAAGTGGGAAGGCCTAGAACCTGAAAAGACAAGATAGGAGAGAGAGAACGTGATTTGAAGGCTTTCAGGTGATAGATTGAGGAGTTCTAGACGATGCAGTCAACGAGGATATAAAAAAAATAGGTGGGGAAAGATGTTGTGGCCAACCTATGTATAGGGCCACAATTGGGTAGTTAAGAAGGTATCCTCATTTCAGTCATTCCAATGTTTTAGGGAAAAGTGTTTTTTTAAGTATTTTCTTAGTTAGGGAAAAGTGTCATAGTTTTAAGCATTTCAACGTTTACTCAGGTTATTTCTATACAGTTATTTCCGCATATATGTAGGGGGTAGACATTCGGCAAAGTTTGAACTGATCTACTGGTTAAGGTACGTGTCCTACACACACTATCGAGGTGGCCCCTACTGCCAACTACTCGATGGTATGGGTGAGAAAGTAAAAAGAAAAATAGTTTTTAGCTAAGTGATAATCGGGGTTATTAATTAGAAGAGGGAAATGGTTGGGAAAGTTTAAAGACGAGGTTTAGTAGGGATAATGATAAGTTTGGCAGTTATGTGTGTTTGGGGATGAGATAATGATAATTTTAAGGGGTAAGGATGAGGTGATGGCATGGGAAAAAATAAGGGTAAAAAGTGGTAACGTTGAAATTTGAAATTTAAAGATTTACCCTAGACAGCTAAGGTTTCCCGCTCTTAGCAAAAATTCTTCCTCTCTTGGGCCTTACTCACGCGAAGTCCATACGGTGCATGATGTCAAATTTCCACATGATGGGCCCTTCTTTGGCATATTTCCCTGGTAATGTATTCTATATTAACACTCACAAAAAAACCTTTCAAAGTAAAAAAATAAAAAATAATAAATATACTGAAATAAAAGAAAAAAAAAACTAACCTACTATGTACAAAGGTCAAATGGTGATGAAATAACTTACTGATTTTTTGCCAAGAGAATAATTTCCTTGGCATTCTCATGGCGTCCCTCCAGATAATGCTTTAACCTCTGGCCATTTACCTTGAATGTTGTCCCTATTTTCAAATCCTTGATATCGACTACTCTATGAGCAAAAGGCTTGACAACTTCAAATGGTCCTGACCACCTGGACTTTGTAAAGCTTGACAATAGAACTCATTGCCCAAATGCAAACTGCCTTGGAAAAATTATGTCGTCATGCCACCTTTTTATTCATTCTTTGTAAAGCTTGGCATTTTCATAAGCCTTTGTTCTGAATTCTTCCAGTTTGTTCAAGTCTAATAAGCGTTTCTTACCAGCAACCCTACATTCTATATTAAGTTGTTTGGTTTCCCAATAAGCTTGATGCTCTAACTCCACTGACAAGTGGCATGACTTCCAAAAAATAAGCATGTATGGGGAAGTTCCTAAAGGAATTTTGAAAGTTGTTTTGTATTCCCAAAGGGAATTATCTAGCCTTAAGGACTAGTCTTTCTTTGTTGGATTTACAGTTTTCTCTAAAATGTTCTTAATCTCCTTATTTGAGATTTTTGCTTGGCCATTTGTTTAGGGATGATAGGTTGTGCCTATTCCTTGTTGGATTACTTACCTGCACAGAGATTTAGTGATTAAATTACATTTAAAGTAGGTACCTTCATCATGAATGATAGCTCTGGGGCACCGAATCTAGTAAAGATATTCTTGTGTAAGAACTTGGCAACTGCATTGGCATCATTTATTGCAGAGCAATGGCCTCAACCCATTTTGAGATGTAATCAACAGACACGAGGATGTATATGTTACCAAATGATGGGGGAAAGGATCCATAAAGTCTATCCCCCATATATTAAAAATTTCTACTAGCATGATGTTCTGGAGTGGCAGTTTGATGTCTGTTGGAAATGTTACCCGTTCACTGGCATCGATCACATGCCATGGCAAAATAATGGGCGTAACGTAGGCCAAAAGAATCCTGACTGCAATACTTTAGCTGGTGTCTTTATCCCAGCAAAGTAACTTCCATATGGTGTTGCATGGCAGAGTTGAATAATATTTTATTATTTGTCATATAATACACAATAACGTATCACTTGGTCAACATACTACTTAAACAAAAATGGCTCATCCCAATAATATTGTTGAACATTTCTCAAGAATCATTTTCTGGCATTATTAGCCAAATCCGGTGGCAAAATATTACTGATTAGGTAATTGACTATGTCATCATACCATGGCATGGTATTTACTGCAAGAAAGAACTCATTAGGAAACTCATCCCTTACGGCATCAGTATTGCCATCTTCATGGTGATGCTCTAATCGTGATAAATAATCATCTACCAAATTCTCACTCCCTTTTTTTTATCTCGAATTTCAAGATCAAATTCTTGCAACAATAGTGTCCATCAGATTAGTCTGGGCTTGGCATCCTTATTTGCCAGGAGATATTTTAGTGTCGAATGGTCTGTGTACATCACAACTTTACTACCCACCAAATAAGATCTAAACTTGTCAAACGCAAAGACAACTACAAGAAACTCATTCTCAATTGTTGTGTAATTAAGTTGGGTCTCATTCAACATTTGGCTAGCATAATAGATGGTATGGAAAATTTTGCAATGCCTCTGTCATAACACAGCTCTAACGGCATAGTCGCTGGCATAGCACATAAGCTCGGATGGCTCATTCTAATCTGGTGCCACGACGATTGGGGCATTAATCAACTTGTCTTTTAATTTTGAAACGCTTTTAAACAATAATCATCAAATGCAAAAGCGGTATTTTGTTCTAAAAGTAAGCATAAAAGTTTAGAAATTTTTGAGAAATCTTTAATAAAACGATGATAAAAACCTGCGTGTCCCAAAAACTTCTGATACCTCTAATGTTTGTGGGTGGTGGCAATTTTTTTATTACCTCTACCTTTGCTTTGTTTACTTCTAGTCCTCTCTTGGTCACTTTATGTCAGAGAACTATTCCCTCATTTACCATGAAGTGGCATTTCTCCCAATTCAGGACCATGTTGGTTTCAATATATCTTTGTAAAACAAGTTCCAAGCTCTGAAGGCATTCCTCAAAAGTTTTGCCAAAAACTAAGAAGTCATTCATGAAGACTTCTAAATTGTTTTCAATTATGTCTAAGAAAATTGACATCATGCAACGTTGAAACATTGCTGGAGCATTACACAATCCAAAGAGCATTCTTCTAAAGACGAATGTCCCATATGGACAAGTGAACATAGTTTTCTCATGATCTTCTGTAGCAATGGCAATCTGATTATAGCCCAAGTAGCCGTTTATGAAGTAATAAAATGCCTTACCTGTCAACCTATCCAACATCTAATCGATGAAAGGCAGTAGAATATGGTCTTTCTGGGTGGCATTATTTAGCTTCATGTAATCTATGCACACTCTTCAGCCCGTGATGGTTCTTGATTGGATCAACTCATCTTTGTTGTTATGAACCACAGTCATTCTACCCTTCTTTGGCACGCATTGCACCGAGTTGACCAACAAGCTATCAGAAATAGGATAAATTATCTCGGCAGCCTTCCACTTTATGAATTCTTTTTTGACTACCTCATTCATGCTTGGGTCCTGTCTTCTCTAGGCCTTGATTGTTCTGTCATGGTAATCTTCTAGAATAATTTTGTGCATGCAAATAGTCGGGCTTACCCCTCAAATATCAGCTAAGGTCCACCTAAGAGCTTGTTTATAATTGCTCAATATCTCCAACAATAACTCCTCCTGATCATTAGTTAGATCGGCAGAAATGATTACTGGAAAAGTTGAGTTGTTACCTAAGTAAGCATATTTGAGGTGTTTTGGCAAAGGTTTTAACTCAAATTCTGGTGGCTCCTCAATAGATGTCTTGGGTGCTTTTATTTCTCAACCAGCCAACTTTAGTGTCTCAGGTCTCCCGAAATAACTCACGATTTTATTCTCCAAGGTTGGTTCTTCAAATTCTTCACTCGTCTTGTCTCCATTATCCAGTTCTCTGGCATCATCATCTAGTTCTTAGAAAATCTGTGCCATGTCTACATTAAAAATGGATTCCATCATCTCAACAACTTAGTATTCATCAGGTTCATCTGCACACTTAAGAGCTTGAAATACGTTAAACATAATATGTTGGTCATTCAGGTTTATAGTAAGTTTACCTTTTTGAACATCAATTAAGGCACTACCGGTGGCAAGGAATGGTCTGCCCAATATAATTGAGACATTAACATCCGCCTCATATTCTAAAATGATAAAATCAGGTGGAAATATAAATTCATCTACCTTTACCAATACATCCTCAATCTTACCCTTGGAATGTGCAAAAGATCGATATGCTAGCTAAAGTGTTACCGTAGTAGGCCTTGCTTCAATTCCAAGCTTTCTGAAAACTAACATTGGCATCAAATTGATGATGGCTCCCAGGTCACACAGTGTCTTACCCATGAATCTATTGATTTTCTCATAATCCTTTACAAGTTCCACGACCATCTGTTCAATTTATGCTGAGGAACATCGAAGCATCACAACAACTCTGAGAAAATCAATGTTTGTCTTTCAACCGATGACAAGTCAAACACTCATCACAATCTCAACATACGGCTCCGCATTGATTCCTGAACACGTGACGAAAGCTTGGTACCAACTGTCGCTCTCAAAATTCACCATATACTGACCACTTTCCTATAAAGGAAGAATATCTTACTTTGATATATCTTTTTCTCTAAGGCACCCATAACAAGATCTCAAAGTCCATCAAACCCAATTCAATCACATCATTGTGTCCCCTTAATCAGAATCAGAAGTCAATTCCCATGACTTTCAAAGTAAATTAATTTTTAACTCAAACTTTAACCGATAAAAATGCGGGTACCGGTACTAATCGATCAGTACCAACACTAGATGAATTGAGTATCGGTACTGTATAGAGCTAGCATCGGTGCTCCCTTACACGACCATCACTTGTGATCTTTGATCGCCCTACATAGGTAGCATGATACTCTAACTCGAACTAACTTCGTACAATTCATCTCTTATCAAGATCACTTACCTAGGTGGTGATTACGCGATCAACAACTCTTAATTACTTTGACTTGCGTCGTTGTCCAAAACTCAAACTCCTTAAAGATCGAGCACCTGAAGTTTACACTGTTGATGCGAACACAATATTCCCACTTTAACACAAAAATACAGCCTTGATGATACGGCAAAATATCCTCGACAATTTTAAAATCTTATTCCAATTTAATTGGTTCGAAACCACTATCACAGCGTAGCGGTCCCACGCAGCTAAGATCTCCACTAATATTCTTCGGCTGCCTCAAGGAAACCGTGATACAAAACAAAAGTATTTATGAAGTCTTCAAACCTTGATTCCTTACTGATCACACGGTAACGAACCTCTCTCTCACGCACAAGGTTCTTAAGGAAATTATATTGTCAATATTCATATTTTCATATTCCTTGTACATTACACGTGTCACGTAAAGCATCAAATTACATTCGATAGACAGCACGCTGGCCCATACCTTATTATTGCTAAAAACCTCAAACATCACTGTAAGCATCCAATATTACCATGACACGCCCAAAAGAGGGGAATTCTCATTCCAAAATTCATTTTGAAACTTTAATCCTTTATCACTTCAACCACAACTATCTTGTTCTCGAACCAATCTCGAAAAAGCACACAAATACCTCACAATTGGTTAAACGAGTCATGCATCTTGTGAGACACGTAACGATCTTCTACTATCACATGACAACTATCTACAATTTAATCATCACTTCAACGAACCAACTTCTTACTAACGAATAAACCTGCTTCTCCCTTGGGTGAAACACTCAGATAAAAGAAACCTCCTTCAAGTTGTTCATTCGCAACTGAACCTCTAACTTTCTCAACTGAGTCGGTGTCTTTCGACAAAGGTGATGGGCACCGACGTCTAACTCGATCTTACCTCAATATCCACTAACATTCTTGACAGGGAGAAAGTCCTGACAACTCCTCTAAAAGGCATAAACAAACACGCTGACAATCTAAAGCCTCATAAGTGTCGAACTGCACACATTAGCATCTGTCAAATAGTTAAACATGTCTCACAACCCCGTGTGTCACTCTCAAAACAATAACCACGTAGATCAGGGTAGAGGGGAAACGATCCAAACATTCTCATTACCAAAGGTTGGGTTTCCTCAAGGTCTCAAAGCCTCAAGCACAACTATCGATATTATGGGCTCGCATCACGTTTGATTAACCAAAACAATTTCACGGTTCTACAGCTCCCAAGAAGGTAGCTCTCTTTCGAACCTGTAGAACGTCTAACTTGGCCACACTCTGAGAAATAGTGGATCCCAAATCTACTATCTCTAAGAAATGCCTTCACAAAGGGCGACGACACCTCCCAACTATCAACGAACTCCATTTTAAGCAAACAAAAGGGTCCACCACCCAACGTACATCCACTGACCGATTCAGGAACAAATCATATATACTCGTGTCACAACCGTTATTCACGTATATAATGATGAAGATTCCTTGCCATAAACTTTCATAACGCATCTGAAGGCTCCAAAACAATTACACCATACAATAAGAACACCATTTAGATGGCGGGAAGAAAACACATCCTCGACTCCGACATCATTTAACTAACTCGTATCTCAACAATCCAAGGTGACTTCACCCTCGAAATTGCTCCCATGAGCGGTTTAACACTTATCTTAGCCCTCTCGGCCACAAACATAACCATCTTAACTTCGCAACATTGAACGCACCATCAGGATTCCAGTCTTAAAAGTACAAACTCAATTTAAGGGCTTGTATTCACTAGACATCTCACCATAACACCTATACCACCCTAGGGTTTTCTAAAACCGACTAAACCTAAGCTCTAATACCATTAATATAACACTCTCTACCCGGATGTTACATTTGGGCCTAAAACCCAAACCAAAATTATAAAATTTCTCAACTTGGTTTAGCCCAATAAAATACTTTTCAAAAATATTTAAAGCCCATGATTCAAAATAAATGTATAAACAATTAAAACGTTACAAAGGAGCTCCAATTAAATAAAACATTTAAACATTTGACTTGATTAATACAAATTCAAAATAAGGATTACAGACTCATACTCGTAAGGTTCTATGAACACACAGGCCACTAAATACAAGTATCATACTCTGACAACATCGCTTGCTGGAATCCCATACAAACAGTGCTCATCGGTGCTACGATCAACCTACGCACGTAAACAATAATTTCGAGCACTTAGCCTACAAAGCTCAGTGGTACACATATACTCTACTATACTTTATGCTAATTATAAACATAAGCATGCAAGCTAGTACGAGCAATAAGAAGAGATAAATAAACATGTGGCGCTACCGTTAGCCGCCTAAACACATGCTAACATCATAGCAATCATCAATCATGGCACAAAAGGTCCAACCATACCCAAGATCTCATCAGATCACCAAGGCAAAAACAACATCAACAATAACAACACAACTCTGGAGTGAGGTCGGGTGGCAAAGCATCGGTACATATACTTCGGGTGAGGCCAACTCACATAACATCAAAACATACACCCTGGGTGAGGTCGGGTCACATAGCATCAGAATATATAGCCTGCTCGGAATCATCCTCGAGCATCTACACTCTGGGTGAGACCGAGTCACATAGCATCGGAATATACACCCATACTCGGAATCTCTCCTCGAGTATCTTCAAATAAGGCCCAAGTCACATAGCATTAGTAACCTCCATTCGGTATCTCAACCATGGTTTTGCAACACTCTTTCACTGGATATTCGAATCCCATCAATCAAGAAGATCCAACCTATCAAATGCCTACCCAACATACAAGCAACGCGATCTCAAGGATCCCCTATTGTTTCTAATCATCAACATATTGTTTATTATACATTACCGAGTTATTAATACATTATGGAGAAGTACACATTTAATCTCATTTATCAAGGCATAGTTCAATTATTAATATTCAGTATTTACCCTTATCTTAGACCGACATTTTAGACTATCTAGTTCAGCGACATTGAAACTCTAATATGAGTATTGATACAGTACCCCTGGTTAAGAGTACTCACACGCATAACGCTACCAATTAATTTACTGGAAATTCTTAATTTTTATAAGTATTGGTATGGTCCCACCTGTACCGATATAACCCTAATCGCTTATTGGTATAGACAAAGCTCGTATCTATACCCAACTCACGGGTTCGTACAATTTCTTTAAATTACGGTGTTATAACACCTATTAGGTCCCTCAAGCTTATGAAAGGTATTAAAGTACGTTGCTAGCGCATTTAATTAGTTATTACCACTTATCAGCTTTTTACCCATTTAATCAAATATTTATCAGTATTGTCTTTAACCAATATTCAATCGAACATATTAATTTATCCAGCTAACATACAAGGCATCATCGTATATCAATCATTCAACCCATCATACAATCAGATAATCATACGGATATTCAGACAACCCTACACAGTCTCTAAAGCTCACAACAGACTCGATCATTCTCAAGCTCATCAAGCATTTCAATAATTACCAAGCCTCAAACTAACAGTATCAACACATGCTTATTACTCGTCTCCTAATTTGCAACCACTAACATGCAAATCCATTACGCTTATAATGGTCATGAAGCATTTTAGAGTTTGAGGTGTACTAACCTTAAGCCAATATCGCTAAAATCTTTATCCGAGCTTTCCGAACAAACCACATGATCTGATGTCCAAACCCAAACAACCCTCGTATATCAACAAATATGAAAATACATTAATTTCATGTATCTTCTATACTACTCACAAGGTCAAATACGTAAAAACAGCTTATTGGGTTTGAATTTGGCAAAACAGACTGCACCATTGGACCCGAAATGTCGAGAAACCCCCGTGTAGGGTCCCCCAGAAAAGGTCAACGACCGGTCAACGCCCTGGTCAAGCTGGCCAATCCAGTGCAACGCGGTAAACCATAACTAGCGTGCACCTGCGTGGCCTGATCTAGTATGGCGCGACCCACATGAAACTAGGTGCGGGATCCAGTGTGGCGCGGCTCACGGGCTCAGCATGCACCCGCTTCGGCTGGCGTACGCCCACTCGCATAGGAGGTGCGTGGTGGCGCGTGAGCCCTCCTCCGGTAGCCAGACGGTTGCGGCAAGCTCCAGTCCTATTGTTCTTTAGCCGCTAATTCTGACGGTGGCCTCCGTTTGTGGCTGTGGTGACCAAAACGTGTTGAACGAACTTCTCCAGAAACTTTCTCTTCCTCACTCTAGCGAACGGCGGCTCGGACGGTGACACGGCGACCACCGTTGGACTCGTCTCGATGAGACCTTCCCAATGGTACTGACGGTGTCGTGCACGAAAGCTTCGATGGCCGTAGATCGAGGTTCGAAGCCTTCCCTCTTACTTTTTCTCTCTCCCCCAGAATATTTCATTTTTTCCTTTTCTCTTTCCCCATCACATCATCAGCCCCTTTATTCAAATTATCAAACTATTGTTATTTTTTCCAATCAAATAAATTTACACTTTATTAAATACATTTTTTCCTTTTTACCCCTAGGCCCAATTATTTATTCTTAATTAGGCTGTCAAACATAAGGCCCAAACAAATTGGGTCTGAGGCCCAATTTACAAAAGTCAAAATTTGGGTTGTTACAAAGTTAGCCGGCCAAAACGAGAGTTGTCCCAATGAATCAAAAAATGGCATCTGATACCATGTTAAAACTAACCCAATATGAAAAATTACTATTTTCAATTAGAATTAAGGAATAAGATTACAAGTCTAGTTTATATAGCACACAGCTAAACTAACACTGTAACTAACACCTAACTGCTATTAACAAATTGTAAATTAACTATTTTGTACAAGTATACATCTCAACATCCGACATTGTTGATGTTGGTGTATCTTGTTATGTCAGCTGTTGGGGTAAATAATCGTGGCCTAACATTTTGGGCATCTGGGAAGTTTAGGTGATTTCAAAAACCAGTTTAGTGGGTTGAAGTAATAGGCTGAGTTACATGTGAGTTGTTGATTCAAGTTCCTAACAAGTAAACGTGCTTTCTTGTAAGAATCTATGTTTCTGTTTAAAATGTCAAATGTTGTTGATTCAAGACCTGAGCACACGTTTTTGCTCTCAAAATACCCTCCAAACATTGTTCAAATGCAACCATGGCTGGCGGCTTTCTGCCCATATGAGAAGATGTGAAACGCTTATGATCACCATGAAGCACAACTCGTTGAACATCAACAATTATCTTTCAAAATGATGTGGTTTTACACATTGGGTGATATTTTTGCCATCGAACTTTATTTTCCGATAAAAAATTTTGGAGTATAATGATAAGTTACATTATATTTTCAAAAAGAGAGCATATTCTTAAACACTAAAAAAACAACATTATTAGAAGAAACCATTATAAAATCTGAACACGAGACATTGGAAATAAAAAATAATAATCCTACTATACATCTCTATTCACGTTTCAGTATCAGGCATTTAGACATTTCGCATTTTTTTTTCAAGTTTTTAAGTCGCTGTGGGATAGATTGAAATTTCAATGTCAGAATAGGGACAGAAATTCACGTGTGATTACTCTAACGACACCCACAAAAGCTACAGATTTAAAACTTTGTTCTTTTTTTTTTGTTTATGTTGAATCAGATTTAAAACTTTGAAAGTGCTGATTTGTGGAGGCCACGTTTTCCCATGAGAAGTCACATGAGTAAACCGAAGTTTGTGCAGATTTATAATTACCATATTAGATGAGAATATGTAGATACTTGTCTGCTTTCTAGACCAAAACTCAAATAAATCACAGCATATTGGCGGCCCTGAGGGAAGTTTTAAACAAGCAGGTCCAGGGAAGCTTAAAACTGTCATACAGTAAAAAAAAAAAAACTGTTTTTGGTACCAAAAACCACCACGTCTCGTGGACAAGGGGAAGCCTATAAGGATTCAGGCAATTGTTGTTTAGGGTTTTATCCAATTCTCATTCAGGGTTTGTCGTTTTACTTGTAGCCTTGTTTACGGTTAGGACGAAGTCAAGATTTAAGGTTAAAGGCAAAATATAAATATTTGAGAGTATGGATAAATTTATTAATAATTTAATTTTTTTATATATTAGAACAAAAGAAAAAAAATTGTAGATTGGAGAGGCAATTGTTCCTCCCACATACCTCCGTCCCTGTTTATAGAGTTGACATAATCTAGCCATTCCTCTTAATCCCCTCCCCAAATCCATGCCAGCTTAAATAAAGAAGCCACGTTAATAACCGTTTGTGATAACCCTAAAAAAGTCGCATTAACATTTTTTTAAAGATATAAGGGTGTTTTGAAAATCTTCCTCATAACTCAATAAAATCAAAATTCAATGATCGAAATATTAATGATAATTTATAATCGTAATAATAATTTGAATTGACTGTCCGCATTAATAACTGTTGGTGACAATGCTGAGCTTCGCGCCATTGTCCCCAATCTTTTTAATTAAAAGGTATATAGGGATATCTGGTTAATTAGACCCTATTATTTTCTTTATTAATTATAGTTTTGAGTTGATATTCTAATTTCGTTCATAATAACAAGGCTAAATGCAAAAATTACATGGTTAGATGTTTTTTCAACATGATATTTATTTTTTTATATTAGTGCTCTTTAACGTTTTTACTCCTTATCTATTTTGTCTCGTACTGTTAAAAGGTTGTTAAAAAATTTTAACTAATAAAATCGTGCCACATTAGTGCTCTTTGACCAGGTCAATTCACTTGAATTTATTGAAAAGGTAAATAATATTTTAAGTCTCTCAGGTTTTTTTGTTTAATTTAGTCACTGAATAGTTTATTTCTGCCTAAAATGGACCTATATTGATTTCTAAATTTTATAATTTATTCTAATATTTATTATTATTGATAATATTATTTTGTTTAAATATTAATTCTTAATAAAAAATAAAATAAATATTATATTTAATAAATTGTCTCTAAAAACGTAATTTTGATTAAAGAAAAAAATATCGGTAAAATTCAATTAAATGAATTATTTTATATTGAATAACTCAAAATATAATTACTAGATCGGGATGATTTTAAACTTAGGGATACGTCATTATCTACGGGTGTATATTATGGAATTTAATCTGCAAAAACAGCTTTGCTTTCAGCAATTTAAATATGAAAAAGACACATATACGTTTTAATCTCGAATTCTGCTGCTGGTGGTGGTGGTGGTGGAGGGGTGGCGGCGGTGGTGGTGGAGGGGGTGGCAGCGGTGTTGCTATTTCATAATATTTTTTCTTTAATGAAAACTACCTTTTTACTCATTTTTTTAACACGAGAAAATGAATGGTTTATTAAATATAATATTTAATTATTTTTTATTAAGAATTAATATTTAAATAAAATAATATTATCAATAACAATAAATATTAAAGTAAATTATAAAGTGGGTAATTTACACCCGTGGTCCCTTTTGTTTGGGGTTTTTCTATTTTGGTCACCCGAATTCAAAAAAGATCATTCTTGTCACTTACGTTTTGAATCGTATCTGTTTTAGTCCTTGGACCGTTAACCTCGTTAATAAAGAAAATTAATTTATGATTTAACCCCAAACTTTTAAAACTTTATTTTTTACCATCTTCTCCAAACTTCCGCACTTCCATTCCCTTCGACATCAATAATCATTGTTCGAAAAAGCCTAAGCTTTTGGACTTCTTCGGCACTGTCTTGGGTTACATTTAACACTGGAAGTAAATGGAGGCTTTTCTAACCGGACGGGGGCTAAACCAGAGATTGCCAATGGAATATACATTTTTGTTTAATACTTAGATGCTATTTTAATTTTTTTTATTAATTTGAATTCCTGTTGCCTTGTAACGTACACTAATCAAGCCAACAAGCTTTTATATACTTTCATTAACATATACAGAAAGTAAATACAAGAATTTCCCCAGCACTGAACTATTCACTGGCTTAAACATTAGAACTCATCGGCAGAATAGATTGACTTTAAATATTGAAGTATACACTTATGTATATTATACACATCCGTGTTTGACATCACACTCGAGTTCAAGTAATAGTAAAAGACAGCTAAAAACAAACTTAAAACTGATTTTTGCATTCAAAAATCTTATTTACGGATTCGATCGGGATAACCCTCACTCCTTTCCGCTTAAAGAAATACACATACTAAAGAAAAAAGCACAGTTAACTTGTAATCATACTGTTTTCCGCAGTCAGATGTCTAAAACCAATGCTGATAAAAGAGATGCACAGTTTACTTGTAATGACACATGAATTGCTTAAACAAGAAACACAAATCCATTAACTAAATCAACAAAACGATTCTCTGCATTTCATTTTTTAAAAGTTGAAACAAAACCATGTGTTCCGAGTTTTTAAACAACAAAGACCCTTTGAAAGAAACTTCTAGGCTACATGCTACATATGAACAGAGGAAAGGGGGCAAAAATATGAATACATGCGTGTATCGATAACTAGGAAGTCCTAACCTTTGTCGAGCCTGGCTGTTGTGTGAAATGTCCCACCAAAGATAATACGACATGATCAATTACAGCTAAAACAAAAAACAATTAGAGATGGAACACGATATAGATACGGCTGGTCGGTATGAAACCAGGCGTTTAATTGATGCAATCAATCAAATCCGATGTGGAATGTCTTCAAAACATTGCTTGACTACTCTTGTCGGATCCAAGGGATGAAAATGCAGCAGCCCAATCTTGTCTAGTAGATTCAGGCACTACTTTGTTCCCGAGGAAGGCAGTCCAATAGTCCGCTCAGGCTCCGTCAATAACCAATCAACTTTCTCTGCCACATTAACAAAATCAAAGTTCAACGGCTTTGTTTTTTTATTAGACTTCTTCTGTTTGTTTCCAGGAGAGTTCCCTGTAGACTGGAAGAATGAAAACAGAAGACAATAGCATCCAAAAACAATAACCAACACTGAATATCTTTTCTCTTTCTTCTTACAACCTACCTTCTGATACTTTTGGTTGATAACCATCAGCAGAAGTCCTTGGAAGAAGAAATAAGTTGCCTTGTGAAAATGATAACATCGCCATCAAATGCAAAACTGGCAACACCTCATACCAAGCATTAAACATCGTTGTTTCCTACAAAAAAAACTGCTTTACATCAAATCTGTATTTCTCAAAGAGAAAAGTGACCAAATAATAAAAAAAACAAAAACAAATTAGCCTAAACCCACAGTCTCACGATCAATAGATTATTACAAAGTTCATCGGCTCATCAATCTCAAATGATCAATATTAAGATATTTGATATACTTTTGCTACAGATGAAGTTTCTTTTAATATTGATCCGGTCGTTGATGATGACGCCGATGAATTTGAAATTGAAGGAGAGAATCCTCTACCTCCTGTTGTCGGAATGGAATTTGATTCTTACCAGGACGTATATTACTTTTACAATTGTTATGCCAAGGAACAAGGATTCGGTGTTAGAGTAAGCAACACATGGTATCGGATGAGCAAAGAAAGATACAGAGGCAAATTGAAGTTGAGCTTGACCACTTTTTTGAATAGTGGTTATTGATGTTGAAGGGAATGGAAGTGCAGAAGTTTGGGGAATATGGTAAAAAATAAAGTTTTAAAAGTTTGGAGTTTAAATCATAAATTAATTTTCTTTATTAACGGAGGTTAACAAGGACCAAAACAGGCACGATTCAAAACGTAAGTGACAAGAATGATCTTTTTTGAATTCGGGTGACCAAAATAGAACAAACCCCAAACAAAAGGGACCACGTGTGTAGATTACCCTTATAAAATTTAGAAACAAATATATGTCCATTTTAAGCACAAATAGACTTTTCAATGACTAAATTGAACAAAAAAACTTGAGGGACTTGACAAGTCATTTACCCTTTCAATAAATTCAAGACGGTTAACCTAGTCAAAGAGAAATGATGTGGCACGATCTTATTGGCTGGAAAAAATTTAACAGCTCTTTAACGCTATGTGACAAAATGGGTAACGGGTGAAAATATTAAGGGCACTAATGACAAAAAAAACCAGTAAGTATCAAGTTGGGAAAACAAGTAAACTTTAGAGGGCAATTTGTGTATTAAGCCAGATAACAATAAAAAATCTTTATAGTCAGGGCTAGATTTAAAAATTTAAACTTGGCAGTTCGTTAACTGATGTAATAATATAGGACCAATTTACATCGGTGTAATAACTAATGTCGTCCCATCTTGGATGGGTTTGAATCTCAACATTTGCCTTGAGAATATAAATATCTCTCTACTTAATCAAAAGAAACATACATCGATGTAATAATGTATTGATAATGGGCAATTGTTGTTCAAGTAGGCATGGTTTATAGTTGTAAACATATTGACATCGAAGAACAAACCTATACATATGTAAATATGTTTGAGTGATTAGAATTATCTTACACCGGTATAACTGTTTTTTAGAGAGTAGAAAAAATTACTGTAGTGAAATTAAGCATTGATAAGTTGCAGTTGATGTGGAAGCAATTATGAATTTTAGATTTTAAATCTGATTTGGGATTTTAGGGTTTTTAAGGAGATTACAAAATCAAAGTTATTTTAGGTTTCAAGCACTCATGTCGATTACAACTTATCGAAAATAAAATTTTAAGAAAAATTTAAATTTTAAAATGGTTTCAATCGAGAACGTTTTTTCAAATGAAGAGGGTTAGAATATTAGAAAAAAATATATTTTTTAGGTAAATGTGTGTATTTGATAACTAAAAATTATTTTATTACTTTGTAATTTTAAGTTAATTTAATTTAATTTAATTCCAATTATCTTTAAAATTTTAAATAAAAATATTGGTTAAATTATTTGAATATTGTCAATATATTTAACCAAAAAATTTTAACGAAATTAACAAATATACTTAAAATAGGTATCAATAATAGATTAGATATTTTTTTTACCAAAAATAGTTTAAAAACTTAAACAAAAAATAAAATAATTTGAGTGTGATTTTTCATTTAAGAAAAAATTTAATTTTTTAATGATAGATAAAAAGACCTAGAGTGCACAAAGGTGCATACGTCTCTGATTACAGCACAAAGTTAAACCCTTTTATTTTTTATTAGTAATTATAATTTATTTCTCGAGTTGATTTTCTTACTCTGTTTATAATAATAATAATAAAAAGATTATAAAGTCGTTGAACGGACCACCTACCGTTTTGGACAGTTGGATTCTCTCCTAATTTAATTGTGGATCCAAAAACAAATAAATAGATCTGAAATCGATAATAGAAAAAAAATATATACAACAATACATAGGTATTAGGTTATATTCCAGTGCAATGAACTTACGCTTAAGCTCATGTATACCTCATATAAATCAACGGCTGAATCATCATAGAACATGTGTGTCTGCTTCATCACCATTTAATGAACAAATTCCGATTATTATTTTTTTTACCATTCATAGTATTAAACAAAGCCATAAAAATAAAAAAAGGCAGGCAGCCGACACCCAAAGTCAATTCATATGATATGATAATTTACTTGTTTCGTACGTGCAATCTTTCAAAATGGAAGAACCCACGTTTACATTGGGAAGGCTCTTGCCCCCACGCACGAATTTTCTTTTCATCTTTATTTTATACTAAGTTAGTATTGGTTTAAAATGCAAATATTTGTTTAAGTATTAAATCAACCAGATACGAAACTAAGAAGAGTGGACATGTGCTGTCAAATTTTTGATCTAATAGTAATTTATATTCTTATATAATTAAATATTAAATAAATTATATATTGTTCAGTAAAAAGAGATAAATTAAGCATTGTCCTCTAAATTTTAAACTTAAATACTTAATAAATTATTTTATTTTTAAAATTTAATCTCTTTTGATGTTTGATCCTGACTTCGACTATATTATTATATTTATATGATTAACTCAAATATTATTATTACTTTTTATTTTAAAGAAACATAAACATACCGATTAATTAATTGGGAAAAACTTAGATACACAGGCCGTATAAACTTTAGTTTACACGTGCCTTTTAGTTTTATGGGTTATAGTTTTAGTTTAGGGTTTAAGGTTTAGGGGTTTAGGTTGTATGGTTTAGAATTTAAGGTTGGTGTTTAGAATTTAGTGCATAGGGTTTAAGGTTTAGGGTTTAGTTTTAGGGTTAGGGTTAGGGTTAGGGTTAAGAATTTAAAATTTAAGTTTTTATAGTGTAAATACATAAGCTTGTGTAAAATTAATTTTACTTATCCTGTGTATCAAAGTTGCACCCTAATTATAAAGGACCCATAGCTTTTAAAATGGAGTTCGATGTATTATTCGTCATTTCGTTGGTACTAATTGCTTAATAGAACTCCACTATTTATCAAAGAAAAGGATATTTTATTCGCATAAATACCTAATAACAGAAAAAAGAAACTGTTGAAGCGACTTTTAATCCCATGAGTTAATAATGAGCTTAACCTTTTACAAAAACATAAATCATTTTTTATGTCTCTATTTATATTCTTACGTTAAAAATTAAGGTTAAAATTTATTGCTAGAGTTTAGAGAATTTAGGATATGATATTTTTGTGTGTATGATTTAGAGTTTAAAATTTAGAGTTTAGAGTTATGTTTAAAATGTAATATTGTTTAATGGTAAAACATAAAAAGAACACCAAAAGAAAAAGATAGTTTTTGTCCTTTTACAGTCAATACATGTACGATTTTTTAGAGTTTTTTCCGGATGAAATTAGGATTGGATTTTAGAAGTAACTTTCTTAAGGATTTAAAAATATTTATATCAATATATTTAGGAGTTATGATTGAATTTGACCAATATGTAAATGATTAGGGATTTAAAATTGAGTTGAACAAAAAAAATTGATTTCGTGTTCCATTTTGCTCCGTCGTTGAGTTTTTTATTGTATAAATTATGTGTGGATTGCTTTAGAATTTTATTTTAGTGTACTTTTTTATTTGTAAATCATTTTTTAAATATTCTAGTATAATTACATAGTAATATTTATTCTTTATTTTTTTGAATATGCTGGTGCGATTACATAGTAGTATCTGCGCAGTTTTTTTAGCCTTTTAATGACACGCACACACCGTGCACACTTAGTACTCGAACCCGAATCACCTAAATGAAATACATCATCCTTTATTACTGGAACCACTCAACGGGTTCTATTTGTTCTTTATTTTTAATTATTTGAAAACATACAATATAATCATTTTCATATTTATAATATTTTACTTTAGATATATTTTAATTATTAATTCAGTTATATTTTGTAATAATTAACTTTGATTATAGTCTATTTTATATGTATTACTTACAATTGTCGCGGTTGTAACTTAAAAAAAACACTTGAAAAAAATCATAGGTTTATGGTTTTAATCCTCTAATATGTTAAAAATTTGAGATTTACCCTCTTTTATTTTAATTTAACATAGTTTGATCTGTTTATTTTTTTATATAACAAAGGCTTAATAGCCAAATAAGTGCGTAAACTATACTTGTTCACTCTTAGTGCCTAAACTATTTTTAGCTCGAAATAGATACCTAAAGTTTCATTTCGGTCATTTTAAATGCTTGGCCGTTAACTACCATTAGTTTTTTAAAATAATTTTTTATTTTATTTTCTATTTCTTTTTTATTATATTTCTTAACTTAAATTTTTTTTAAAAAATCTACCTAACTTCCCTATCAATTTCGCCGCTGATGGTCACGTCGCCACCTGCCATAACTGTCTTGTTGAGATGAACAATCAATGCAAGATGGCCAAGAGGGGGTGAATTGGCAATTTAAAATTTTGGTGGAAGCAATTGCAAAGATAAAAAATTGGGACACAATAATTTATAGTGGTTCAACATTCTCAACAAGGTCTATATACACTACCTTAGCTATTCACACTAAGGATTTCTCAAATCCACTAGACTTGCTTTCCTTTTGAGGCTAAAGGAGATAACCTTACAACTCCCTTAAGACTTATACCCTAAAGTCTTAAGAATCCTCACAAAGAGAAATGCAAATGGAGCAAACTGAAAATCTCTCACAAGGTTAATTGTTTGCACAATTTGAGGCTCACTCAAACCCCAACACTTGAATAAAATGGATACAAATGAAATCACTCAAGTGGACTTACAAGATATTACAATAAAGGCTCAAAGATTGTTGGATGTGTGCTTGAATGCTTTAGACTTGTTGAATAGTTATTGTTGAAGCTTTGGAGACTTGATTTTATACCCCTTCATTCATTTCTAGCCGTTTAGGTAGTTGAGATATTTATTATAGTCGTTGGGCTGTTATTTTCCCACAATAAATGATGTTTGGTGCCCAGTGGTTTTGGTACTCGAGCTATCATATCGGTACCTTTCATAGAAGAAATAGTTGTTGCAACAAAGAGGTATCGATACGCGCGAAGCAGTATCGATACGAAGTGTAAATTTATAAGTGTTATTGGTACGGTCTGTACCGTATCGATACTAGTTTTGCTCACTATAATCCTGATAAGTTTTACACAAAAAGTCATATTGTTACGCCTATATGGGTATCAGTACGAGTTAACTGATTTTCAAAGTTATGGTTCTAATAAACTGACAAGGCAACGATCAAAAATTAAATGAGAAGATTTGGAAAATCTTTAACCCCAATATCGATACGCATGAAGTTGTACCGATACTCATAAGCAAATTTGGTTACCAAGTTTGAAGGGCGTATCGATACGGCTATACGCGTATCGGTACCCTATAGCCATTACAAATAAAACAATTTTCTAATAGCTAAAATCTGTACCGATACGGCCTTAGGCATATCGGTACTCCTGGACCAAATTGGCTATTTTTTAGTACCAATCACTTAGTAAAACTTTGAGGTTTAATATTTTGACTTAGAAATTATTTTAAGTTCCAATCCTTGACAATTTGTGAGTATTTAAAAGTCTTTAAAATTTTATATCATTTTACAAAATAGTCATTGTTATATCAAAATCAAATATAGGTTTATCAATCTCTCATTTTTGATATAACAAAACCAAAATAAATTTTTAAGTCACTCCCCATTTCTTTAAGGCTCAAAGATAATTTATTTTTGAAAATTTTATATCTCATGCTTCTCCTCCTTTTTTGTGAAATCAAAATCAATAGGGCAATTAAAGATAAGATATAAAGCACAATAACCCCAAAGATAAATAAACAACATAGATATTATAAAATTCAAAGCAACATTAAAATCCAACTTAAACTTAAAAACATAAACAAAGCATACTAATGTCATAGGAAATCAAATAAAAACAACGTGCAAAAACTCAAAACCTAATAGATAATATGCTATGAGATGGATGAGATGCAAAGCCTAAGAGTTGTCCTCATCTTCATCATCCTCGTCTTCATCTTCCTCATGATCATCACCAAGAGCATGACCACACAATTCGGTATGAAACGCGATAAGGGTCATATCTATCGAGGTTTGGTGGTTCTCAACTGAGGCAACTCGAGCATCCATGAAAGTTAAATGAGCATTAAGAGAATCAAACCTTACATCCATGGCGGCAAAACGAGCGTCTAAGGTAGCAAACTTCCTATCAATATAGGTCGTGAGAGCATCAAGGGAAGGTTGAGCAACCGGAGCCTTCGGAGGAACGAGAACATTCTCTATGGGATTGGCTTGAGCATCTCCGGGAAGATCCGCATTACGAATCCATTCTCTATTGTAGAAAGTGAACTTAGCTCGCTGGAGAGAATGATCATCGATGGGATCGGCGAGAGGCACTTCAAGATCAAAGGGAATAATCTATCCCAAGTTTGTGGAACATATAGCTAAGAGCGGTGCCATAGGTGAAGGAAGACACAAGGGTGGTATAACGGTTTTGGACAATGACGACTAACTCGGCAAACATGATTTGGGCTAGGTTTGGGCATTTTCTCACAAAAATAATGTAGCCAAAAGTCATCGACTTGGCGAACGGTAGACCACTCACCACCGAATAGTAGAAACAACCAAGTGATTAAGAGGTGAAGGAAACGCTCATGGACATCAAGCAAGGTTACGGAGCCACTATAGGTTTGACCAAAATCATTTTATTCATCTATACCATCATCATCCATACCCAAAAGTTTGACAATTTTAAAAGAATTTAGTTGGTATTTCTTTCTCATGAGATAAGACTCAATAGATATGACCTCAATTTTCTCTCGATTTAAAAACACAGGGTATTAGAGTAAAAAATAAGGACAAAATTTTTGTAAATAATGTCGGGTATGCTTAAAAAATCATAAATTTCCATCGAGTCATTAAATCGAGACAACGGAAGTTAAATTCATTAGAGCACATAAAATGCATAGAAACACGGATTTTGTAAGATTGAAATTGTTTAAAATGATCCATAGCATTAGGATATCCTGGTTTATTAAAACATGGGATAAAAAGTTGGTTTAGGTTTGGTCTTGTACCATTGTTTTCTTGATTGGGATTTGGATTGGGAACGGCAGAAATAGACCCCAACTCTCTTCTAGATCTTTTCTTAGGAGGCATGGTGAAAAACCTAAAAAGTTCAAACCACAAAAACATATGTATGCATAAACATCACATTCAATCCAATGACCAAGATAAGGTAAAAAAATATATTGTATAGTTTAAAAATATATACAAATATTAAGAAAATTTTTGGTAAAGTTAAATTTTAAAAACTGAAAAATAAAATATACGAGTATAATTTTATATTTGAACCAAAAAATTTCAGTTTTGAAAGATTTTTTGTAAAATCTTTGAAAACAAGGGTATATACACCCCAAAAATATATATTGTAACATAAAAAACTATACCAATATGAAAGAAAACGAAATTTAAAGAAAATAGGGTTTTTACCTTGAATATGGATGATGGATGAATGAAGAGATGATGTGCACAAATCTTGATGCAATTGCTTGGGTTTGATGTTGAAAACAAAAGTCCCAAAAGATTTTGAAGTAATTTGATGAAAAATTAAGAGGTTTTGAGTAGGTTTATAGAGAAACCTGACTAGGGTTTGTAATTGAAAGAGATTTAGTTTGATTTAAAGTAGGAAAGGTCATTTAAAGCTCCAACGGCTACACATACCGATACGCAAATGTGCATACCAAAATCACATATCGATCCATGACTTATACCAGTATAGGCTAACCTGTATCAAAACTCTGCCCCTGATACCCCGTATCGATATGCTATACCCCGTATTGATACGCCCTGACCAAATTTGACAGATTTGGCTTCAAAAGATCCAAAAATTCAATTTTACTCGAATCGATATGCTGATTATGATATGAGATCTCATGAATGGGCAAAAACAGATACATACTCCCCCTAACAACATGAATAGATGCATATAGGAGCAAAATCACATAAACATGTAAATGAACCAAATTCAAGCAATATTTAAGCACAAAACAAGGTTCTATGGTTCAAGAAAGGCTAGTAAGAGCTAACTCTCTCCTAAGAGACCAAAAACCCTTTTTGTCTAAATATTTGGTAAATATATCCGCTAATTGGTTCAAGGTGTTTACATACTCTAGAACAGCATCATTTTTCAATACATGATCTCTAATGAAATAATGTCTTACCTCTATGTGCTTGGTTCTAAAATGTTAGATGGGATTCTTAGTGAGACAAATAGCACTAGTATTGTCACACTTTAAGGGGATAGTACCTACATCAATTCTGTAATCTAAGAGTTGTTGCTTCATCCAAAAGACTTGAGCACAATAACTACCGGCCGAAATATATTCTGCCTTGGTGGTAAATAGCGCTACACTATTTTGCTTCTTAGAAAACCATGAGATAAGCATGCTACCTAAGAATTGACAAGTACCGGAGGTACTCTTTTTATCTATCTTACAACCTCCATAATCTGCATCCTAATAAGCATGTAAATTAAAGGATGGTTCTCTAAGATACCAAAGACCTAAATAAGGGGTGTCTCTAAGGTATCTAAAGATTCTCTTAACGGCTTGTAAATATGATTCTCTAGTAGTAGCTTAAAATCTAGCACACAAGTAAACACTAAATATGATATATGATTTACTTGCTGAAAGATAAAGCAAAGATCCTATCATAGATCTATAAAGTTTAAGATCAACACATTTACCTCTTTCATCTTTGTCAAGCTTTGTAGATGAGCTCATTGGAGTAGCTTGGGGCTTAACATTCTCCAAGCCAAACTTCTTGAGCATATCTTTGATGTACATTGCTTGATTGATGAAGATGCCATCCTTTGTTTGATTTGGAGTCCCAAGAAGAATGAGAGCTCCCCCATCATGCTCATTTCAAATTCACCTTGCATTAGCTTATCAAAATCTTGGCAAAGAAACTCATTAGTAGAACCAAATATAATATCATCAACATAAATTTGAACTACCAAAATGTCATTGCCTTTTCTTTTTATAAAAAGTGTAGTATCAACCTTCCCTTTGTCAAAACCTTTTCCAATTAAAAATTTAACAGTCATTTATACCAAGATCTAGGAGCTTGTTTCAAACCATATAAAGCTTTTGAAAGTTTAAAAACATGATTTGGATATTTTAGATCTTCAAAACTGGGTAGTTGTTCTGCATACACTTTTTCATTTATAAAACCATTTAGAAAAGCACTTTTAACATCCATTTGAAAAGGCTTGAATTCATGATAACATGCAAATGCAAGCAACATCTTAATAACTTCTATTCTAGCTACGGGTACATAGGTTTTATCAAAATCAATTCCTTCTTCTTGAGTGTAACCTTGAGTAACAAGTCTAGCCTTGTTTCTAACTATGTTACCACTCTTATCTAGTTTGTTTCTAAAAACCCATTTAGTGCATATAGTAGATTTATTACTAGGCCTATCAACTAATGTCCAAACTTTACTCCTCTCAAATTGATTTAACTCTTCTTACATAGACAATACCAATATTCAATAATCATCATTTAATGTTTCTTTGATATTTTTAGGCTTTATGTATAAGATAAATGCAACAAAGTTACAAGTATTTCTAAGAGATGATCTAGTAGTTACCCCTTTGGATGGATCACCCAAAATCACACCACCTTTGACATATTTGAACTCTCTTGGGTAGGTGACCTCTCTTTCCTCTAGAGACATGTCTTTCAAGGCTTCTAGATATGGATCTTGTAGATCTTCCTTAGGTGGAACTTCTTCTACCTTTGATGATTGTCTTTCACCATCATTGGCTTTCAAAATTCCTACATCATCATCATCACAAATATCCTTCCTCGAAAGGAAGTTATCATCGAAAACAACATGAATTAAATCTTCAACCACTAAAGTTCTATTTTTTAAAATACACGATAGGCTTTAGACTTTAAAGAGTAACCTAGAAAAATAGCTTCGTCACTTTTTGCATCAAATTTGCCTAAATTGTCTTTTTCATTATTTAAAACAAAAAATTTGCACCCAAATGAATGAAAATAGCTAATGTTAGGCCTTTTGTTTTTAAAAAGTTTATAATGAGTTTTCTTTAAAATAGGTCTAATTATTACTCGGTTGACAATATAACAAGCCGTATTAGTGGCTTCTACCCAAAAATACTTAGGCAAATTGTTTTCACAAAGCTTGGTTCTAGCCATTTCTTCTAAAGTTTTATTTTCCCTCTCAACAACTCTATTTTGTTAAGGTGTACGAGGAGTGGAAAATTATGGCTAATACCATTAGAGTTACAAAACTCTTCAAAACCTAGATTTTGAAATTCGATTCCATTGTCACTCCTAACATGAGAAATAGAGTAACCAACATCATTTTGATTAGCTTTTGAAAGTGTGATGAATTTTTCTAAAACATCATCATTTGTACTTAAAAATAGAACCTAAGTAAATCTAGATTAATTATCAACTAAAACAAATGCATATTGTTTTCTACCCAAACTCATAGTTCTAATTGGCCCAAAAAGATCTATATGGTTCAATTGTAAACTTCTACAAGTAGAAACATCATTAATATGTTTAAAAGAAACTCTTTTGTGTTTTTCTTTTGCACAAGCATCACAAATTTTGTCAAGAGAAAACTTTATTTTTGACAACCTTGTTGCTAGATTATTTGAAATCCATTTTTTCGAAATATTCATGCTTGCATGTCCTTGTTTTCTGTGCCACAACCAAGAATCATGCTCATCTTTTGTAACAAAACATACATTTAAAACATGAATGTCATCTAGATGTACCATGTAAATGTTTCCTATTCTATGACCAATATGCACAATTTTGTTGGAATCAATGTTAATAATTTTGCAACCATTTAAATCAAAAAGGACATTGAAACCTTTATCACACAATTAGCTTATGCTCAAAAGATTATGCTTAAGACGTTGACATAAAGAACATTATCAATAAGAATAAAAGAGTGATTACCAATAGAACCAATTCTTTCAATGTGGCCTTTAGAGTTGTCACTGAAAGTCACTACACTTCTGCTTTTTGGTTTTAGCTCTAAGAATCGACTTTTGTCTCCGGTCATGTGTCTCGAGTATCCACTATCAAGCTACCATGAATTTGCACTTGAAGTTTTGGCCTTGTAGCAATGCTCCCCCTACAAACATAGAATCAAGTCTTGATTTTTGGTACCCAAATCCTTTTGGTTCTATGAGTATTAGCTCCCAAAATCTTGGTTCCCTTGGGAATCCAAGAAGCAATAGCATCAACATTATTAAAAGTGATAAGTTCCTTAGGAACCTAAGCATTTCTAATTCTCTTACCATTAGAGAGGGCCTTTGGAAGCCTCTATGTTTGTAACCACCAAAGTTTCTTCTCACGTGGTTAGATTTTGAATGATTTCCTTTTCAAAATGAGGTTTCCCAACCTTGTTCAAAGAAGCTTTGATATCACCAATTTCTTTTTGGTGATCATCATGAATTTTGGAAAGTAAGTTATGCAAATCTTGATTTTTCTTTTCAAAATCCTTTTGTTTTGTTTGAAAATCCATAATCTTTCTTTCAAGTTCCAAGCTGGTTTTAGATAAGGAATCATTTTGGTTTTTCAAATCGAAAATTGTTTTCTTGTTTTTCAAAAGTGATTCCTTATACTTTTCCACCAACTCATCATAAACCACTTGCAAATCATCATAAGTTTCTTGAAGCTTATCAAAAGTAAAATCAAAGTTAGATGAGTTTGAGGTTACCTTAAGATCCTCCTCTAATGCCATGAGATGAAGATTTACTACTTCTTGTTCCTTCTCATCGGATGAGTTCTCATCACTCCAAGTAGCAACATGTGCGTTGAGCTTCTTCTTTTTCTGAAGCTCTTCTTCTTTAGTTGAGGACAATTGAACTTGATCTGTCATGGCTTCTTGCACTCATAACATACGATATGGTCATTCTCTTTCTCCTTAGACTTATTCTTGAAACCCTCTCTCCGTTGGAACTTTCTTCCCTAGTTAGATTTCATGAACCTTGTGAATCTCTTGGCTAACATAGCCATTTCTTCATCTTCTTGTTCACTTAAAGCGTTCTCCTCTTTTGAAGCCTTGAGAGCAATTTTCATCTTTTTTTCTATTTTCTTCTTCTCTATCGTCTTCTGTTCCTTTTTTTCTTCTCTTTTCTTCCTTTCTTCATAATCGCATGAGTGAGAAGAGACCCCATAAGAGCATTAAGCTTCAAGGTCTTGAGATCTTTAGCTTTGATGATGGTGGTCTTATTTGAGTCTCATGACTCGAGAAGAGAGTAGATAAGCTTTCGAACAAGCTTGTCTTCTGGAATGATTTCTCCAAGGCCTTTAAGCCCATTGATGATGATAGAGAATTAATCAAACATCTTGGTGATGCCTTCATCCGGTTCTATTTTGAAGTTCTCATAGATTAGATTGAGGAGTCCAATCTTGGTCTCCTTCACTTTCTTAGTTCCCTCATATGTAACTTCTAGCTCGTCCCATATCTCCTTAGCACTTGTGCAAGAAGACATCTTGGTGTACTCGTTCAGTCCAAGAGCACAAAAGAGAATATGCATGGCTTTATCGTTTATTTATATCTTTCTCTGATCTTTATCAGTATACTTTTGCCTTGTCTAGGGAACACATAGGTTGCCTTCTTCCTTCATCGGAATAGATGGTCTATCTTTTACTACATCCCAAAAGAGGTAGTCATTAGACTTGATGAAGAGCCTCGTTCTATTCTTCCAATAGGGATAGTTATCCCCCACTGAAATATGACAGTTTGGTGATGGATTGAGACTCTGCGAAGTGATTCCCGAAAGTAGAGGCCATGGCTTGGATTATTGATTAATAGAACACCTTAAGATCTATTCAAGAGGAAGTGAAGCCTTCCAATGAGTGTAGCTCTGATACCAATTGTAATAATGAACAATCAATGCAAGATGGCCAATAAGAGGTGAATTGGCAATTTAAAATTTTGGTGGAATCAATTGGAAAGATAAAAAATTAGGACACAAAAATTTATAGTGGTTCAACCTTCTCAACAAGGTCTACATCCACTACTTTAGCTATCCACACTAAGGATTTCTTAAATCCACTAGATTTGCTTTCCTTTTCAGGCTAAAAGAGATAACCTTACAACTCTCTTAAGACTTATACCCAAAGTCTTAAGAATCCTCACAAAGAGATATACAAATAGAGCAAATTGAAAATCCCCCAAAAGGTTAATTGTTTGCACAATTCTAGGCTCACTCAAACCCCAACACTTGAATAAAATGGATACAAATGAAATCACTCAAGTGGGTTTACATGATATTACAATAAAGGCTCAAAGATTGTTGGATGTGTGCTTGAATGCTTTAGAATTGTTGAATAGTTGTTGTTGAAGGTTTGGAGACTTGATTTTATACCCCTTCATTAATTTCTAGCCGTTTGGGTAGTTGAGATATTTATTATAGCTATTGGGCTGCTATTTTCCCGCAATAAATATTGTTTGTGGCCAGTGGTATCGGTACTCGAGCTATCGTATCGGTACCTTTCATAGAAGAAATAATTCTTGGGTATCGATACACGTGAAGCCCTATCGATACAAAGTGTAAATTTATAAAGGGTATTGGTACGATCTGTATCGTATTAATACCAATTTTGCTCACTAGAATCCTGATAAGTTTTACACAAAAAGTCGTATTGATACGCCTATATGGGTATTGGTATGAGTTAACTAATTTTCAAATTTATGGTTCCAATAAACTGATAATGAAACGGTTAAAAATTAAATGAGAATATTTGGAAAATCTTTAACCCTAATATTGGTATGCATGAAGCCGTACCTATACTCATAAGCAAATTTGGTTACTAGGTTTGAAAGGCATACCGATACGGCTATACGCTTATCAGTACCCTATAGCCATTACAAATAAAACAGTTTTCCAGTAGCTAAAATTTGTACTGATACAGCCTTAGGCATATCGGTACACCTATACCAAATTGGCTATTTTTTAGTACCAAACACTTAGAAAAACTTTGGGGCTTAATGGTTTGACTTAGAAATGATTTTAAGTTCGAATCTGTGTCAATTTGTGAGTCTTTAAAAATCTTTAAAAATTTATTTCATTTTACAACATAGTTCTTATTATATCAAAATAAAATTTAGGTTTATCACGCTGTCAGACCACTACGAGCATTTTCTTCAACCACCCATCTCCGAAAGCCGACAGTAGGTATGTCGATCGGCTTCCAAGTCGAAAGAAGCCAAACTCGCGAAAGAAGCCGATCGGCACACCTATCGTCAGTTTTTGACGATGGTTGGTTGGGGAAAATGGTCGTGGTGGTCCGACGATGATAGTGGTGGGCTCCGGCGAGGCTGTAAACGATGGTAGTGACAACAATTTAGGGATTTGGCTTTTGGATTACGGATTTGGGACTATTTTGTAAAATTTTAAACTGTTATTTTTTTAAATTTGAATTTTATTTACAAATTAATTATAAAAATTAAAACATGCCACGTGTAACATTTTAATTGGTTGACGGTTTTTTAATGGCCAAGCACTTAAATTGACTGAAATGAAACTTTATGCACCTATTTCGAGCTAAAATAGTTTAGGCACCAAAAGTGGGCAACATGTATAGTTTAGGCACTTATTTGACTATGAAGCTTATAAGTAATCATATTTATCTATTGGTAGAAAAATTCACATTAGTTATTGTAGAGTCCCATTATGTGTGACAAACCTCCTACTCAGTTCACTCCATTTACAAGGCTATGATTCAAACTCTAGACATTGCTTAGGGAATTCTCTATTTTTATAGGTTGCTTAAAATACATAGACCCTCAATCTCTTAATCAAAGGATATTATGCACTCTAATCCATATACTCCTAAATGTTGTAACATCATATATGTTGACCAAGTTAAAATTTTATTAATTGCTTTTTCTATTTTTATAATAGTATTTGTGTTCTAAATTGATACAATAAATAATTTTATTTTTTTGAACAATGGCATCTGGATTTTATTCAATCTTATGAAAGATATTACAAATACAATACATCAAAAAAAATGGACTAGTCCACTAAAAATCTAATACAAAAGGTGCAAAGAAAAGCAAACCATTCCATTGAGATTAGCATACCATCAAAACCCAGAAACTTTCATGAATCTCCTTGTCTCTAGACAAACGAGACACTTTACGTGATGAAAAAGGAGTGATGAGTGAACCAAACTATCAGGAAGATTGTTCTGCTACACAGTTCTGATTATATCGGCTAACAAACTATCAAACGAATGGGGATCAATCTTTTCTATGACCACCGACAGAATCAAATCAGAAAGATAGCACCGTAAGGATCTCTATACGAGCACCAAACGACTTCTAAGTTATGCTAAAATCGTGTCAAACGACAGATGAAACGAACCACAAAAGCGAATGAAAAGCGTGCCATAAAGGCAGAGGAAACGCGTGCCACAAGAGCAGAGATTCTTATTTATTGTAAAATTACAGATATGTGGTCTTCTCCTAAAAAACCTAGTTTTTTTTCTCTATAGCCGTCGTAAGTTTTTCTTATCTCTTTTTTGCTTAATCAGTGGCAACAATCAGTTTTAGTGCTGGAGAATTCAACTATCATGTAAATGTATTATTTGTTGAAGATAATTGATTGGATTTTCTAGTAACTTTAGATATACAATCAAATAACAGTAAAAAAATACGTTATCATTTTAATTGCATCAACAATTGATGTCAATTGTCGACGACAAAACTAAATGGAGCATGAGAAAGTTTGAGCCTTTCAAATGTTTTGTTGAATGATAATTTAGCTCTTTATAAGTTTAAATGCTAAACAAATTAAGTCTTGGTCTTCTAATTTTTGGACATCAATATTTAATAAATCTTTTTATTTTTAAAGTTAGACAATTTCACCTCTCTTAATCTTTGATTCTAATTTTGTCTAACATTGTAAAAATAGAGGGTATGAATCTCAAATTTAAACAAAGTTGAGGGAATAAAACATAATTAGACCAGAATTATATATATTTATAAAAAAAACAATGGCCTGGTTATTTCTATATATACGTGTGAAATGCTCACTCCCACAAATTCAAACCCTTGCATTTCTCTTTTAGAAAACCCACAAATAATACTAATAAATAAGTGATGGGTTTTCCGGCCAATGGCTCATCCGAGAAACCATTGAAGTTTCTGATCTATGGTCGGACCGGTTGGATCGGTGGTTTATTAGGTAAACTCTGCGAAGCCAAGGGAATCGACTTCCAGTACGGCTCAGGCCGTTTGGAGAACCGGATTTCTCTTGAGTTGGACATAACCTCCGTGAATCCGACCCATGTTTTCAATGCCGCTGGTGTCACCGGCCGCCCGAATGTCGATTGGTGCGAATCCCATAAGGTCGAGACCATTAGAACCAATGTGGTCGGAACTCTTACCCTTGCTGACGTTTGCAGAGAAAAAGGCCTTATCTTGATTAATTATGCGACGGGTTGCATCTTTGAGTACGATGAGGCTCATCCGATCGGATCCGGTATCGGGTTTAAGGAAGAGGATACTCCGAATTTCACTGGTTCCTTTTATTCTAAGACCAAAGCTATGGTGAGCGATCTTCATTTCCCCATTTAAAATTTGCAAATTATGTTATTAGTTCTGATTATTTGTGTGTTTGATCTGTTTTTTCATTATGGATTTCCTCGTAGATCTTGTGCTTTCATGGAGGTATTGTCCGATTGTTTATTTCAGATATATTTTTGAATTTTCATCGATTGTTTTAAGGTTTACATTCAATAAAGTTGTAAATCTGTAGTGGAAATTTTATTATTTTCACTTACAAAGTATTGATCTATTTGAAATCCATTGCTTATTGCATCTGTTGGCATTGATCTATTTGGCTGTATATTATTCGATTTTAGCAAGGATTCCTGAATCCGGCATTGCCTTTCTTTTGTCGTAGTTTGGTACATCTAGATCTGAATTGTGTGCTTTTGTTCTAATAATGGATCTTTGTTAATGATTGGAAAAGGTGGAGGAGCTGCTCAAGAATTATGAGAATGTGTGTACATTGCGAGTTAGGATGCCTATTTCATCGGATTTAACCAATCCCCGGAACTTCATCACAAAAATCGCTCGATACGATAAGGTGGTTAACATCCCTAACTCGATGACCATCCTCGACGAACTTCTTCCCATTTCCATCGAGATGGGGAAGAGGAACCTTACTGGAATTTGGAACTTTACAAACCCTGGGGTGGTCAGTCACAATGAGATTTTAGAAATGTACCGTGACTACATCGACCCCAGCTTCACCTGGAGGAACTTCAATCTCGAGGAGCAGGCTAAGGTTATCATAGCCCCGAGGAGCAATAACGAACTCGATGCAAACAAATTGAAGACGGAATTCCCCGAGCTCCTTTCGATTAAGGAGTCTCTTATTAAGTACGTATTTGAGCCAAATAAGAAGACTATTGGAGCTTGAAAGGTGAACCGAGAGAGTAATGACTGCCTCTAAAGTTTGTCTTCAAAGGTGAACCAAGAGGCTAGTGGAGCTTGAGGTTTCAGGTTATGATTTCATTGATTTTCCTTAATCTATTTACAAATCCGGTTCATGTGGGTCGATCGTACGGGATGACATGAATGATTGTTGGTATTTGTATTTGAATATTGTATTCTTATGAACGTTTGAATAAATCGTTTGAAAATGGTTTTATCTAGTTATATAATATGCATTTTGAGATTAATCTCTAGTTTGTTTTCTTTCTCGTGGAGTAGAACACTGGTCGAAGTTTTGGTCACGAAGATTCATTCTGAAATGAAATGGGGGCCAAAGAATTAGGGGCAGAACTCGACTTGAAAAAATTGAATTATTCGACTCGAGAAAAACACAACCGACTTATTTTGACTCGTAATTTTATAAACTCGACTTGAAAAAAATTTAAATAAAGTTTGAGTTATGAAATGAAAACTCGAATAACTTGAAATTTTTAGTAATTAGTTAATTAATATTCATATTCGAGTCGAGTCTATCAATTTTGCATGATATATTATGTATATCACATGTGAAAATATGAAAATATATATATGTACATCGTATATGCATATAGAAAACCGTTAAAATTAGAATCAATATGTCCACATTCTAGCCCCAAGTATATGCACATAGAAATATACATATATATATATATATATATAAAGAAATATATATGTACCGAAATTCAAAAGCTCGACTCAATTTAAAAAAAAATTAAATAAAGTTTAAATCATAAAATAAAATTTATAAATTCGAATAACTTAATTTTTTTTTACTTGACTCGATCAAACGCCTAGCGCTCCATAAAATACCCATTTCATTCAATCTAGTGAACCAGTCTCCAAAAGGTCATGGAAAAGCCATTTTTTTATTATAGATCTCTTTACCTTTAAACTATATATCTTTTGAGTTGCCTCCTATAATTTGTTTTGGGACGTCTAAATTTTTTTTTTCAGACGCTCTGCCCCAAAATTGTTGGAGAAAATTTTGGTCAATCAAAAAGCATTGCACGACAAATTTGCGAGATTATCATTAAATTTTTTTAATATTATAAAATAGTCATTCAAACTTATTTAACTATTACAAAATGGTTTTTAAACTTATAAAAAAATTATCATTAATAGGATTATTTTATAATCAAATAAAAGAATTAATAATCATTTTGGAATTTCCAAAAATTCACTAGCAAAAAAACATCATTTAAATATAGTTTAGTGACAATTTTAATAATCATTTGATCACATGGTTTTGGTTTCTTATGGAAATCATGGCAAGGAGGTTGAGTTGGGAGAGAAATAGTAACACGTGCAGGGTCCCACATGGTGTCAGAACTGTCTGAAAAAGCCTGTCTTTTTGTGGATTTAATAAAATGGTTTGATTGGATCTAGATTCTAAGGTGGTCCGTAGAAATACAACACTATCTTATATTATCATATCAAGAAATTTCCAACTACCTCGTTCAATTCAACATAACTGCCTCTAGAAATAACTTATTACAAACAAGGTTGAAAATAATTGCTGCCAAATCAACTAACATTACACTTTGAACCCAGCTCTTGGTACTCACAACACATGTAACACAAACCTTCATGGCATTGCGGATGATCAATCACTCTTCTTCAGTGACCGTTGGCAACAGTACCATTCTAGCAAGCAGAACACTCCTCGTCCTTCTTTGCATAAAATCTCCGGTACATGGAATCGACTTCGGTCAGGTAGTATGTTCCGGGAGACAGAAGGCTACAATCTTTGCTTGTCACAAAATCCTTGGCTCCATACCTGTGCTCCATGAGCTTCATAGTCTCAACAAACTTGTCGGGGGGAAACTGCAGAAAACACCTCTATTACAATCTTCTCAACAACATTTTAATAAAAGAATAACTAAGGGGAAATATGTTCCTCAATGTGCTCAAGTAAATCATAAAGACCGAAACTCAGGCAGTAGAATGACCAATGAGTTTTGCACTGCTGTATGTCTCTGGTTTTTTAGATATCTACAAGCGTATGTTATATGGCGAACAGTGCTTTTATCCAGACTAATACGAGACAGTGCAAGAATTACCTCATGCCTTGACTTTAATTTCCCAGCGACATTCATCACTGTTGCAATGTTAGATAGGCTAAATGGATGTTGACCTTTGTGGAGTCGCAATGAAAACATTGTGGAAGTCAAGCCACTTCCATAAGAGAATAATACCACCCGCTGTCCTGCCTGTGTGTTATTAAATTATATCAGATGGAAATGGAAATGGAGCAGAGATGACAGATTTTCATTTTTCAGTAAAAAATGCTGAAACAATTACCAATTCACTGTTTTTGTTGTGAATAAGGGATGCAAAGGCAGCATAAAGCGATGCAGTATACATGTTGCCGACTTGCTTTGGTATCAAGGTTGTTGGTTGCACCTTGGCATCATAAAGGGCCTTAGAAACTTGTTGGGATGCCTGCAAATGCATAATAACGAATGGTGTCAGCATAAAATTCTATGATATCAAATCTTACAACTGTTTTCAGTAGTGCATTTTTTTGAAGCAATATAAATAAGAAAATACAGTTCCTCTATACCAGTTGCCAATACAGAAAACATTAATAGATCAAGCATGCCAAATGAAATAAAACATATATCAATCAAAGTTAATATAATCTAGTTTTTGTCACTTGATGCTCCTAAGGTAGGTAAAAACTAGGAATTATTATGAAAGTTCAAAATAGACCACCTTCTCAAGATCCCGACTTTGGTAGCTTTCGTCACCGGTCAAAGCTGAAAATGGACCTAGCTTTTCTTTAGTAATGTCATCAACAGAACTACAAAATTATGTAAACCAAGTCAGTAACACAAAATTAGAAGATACAGTAAAGATAATCTTTGAGGGCATCAAAGAAGAATAATAACCTGACATTCCTCATGAAGTCGTTGAATACCAAACGAGCAAAGCTTTTCTGCACAAGCTGCAGAATTTCAAATGGAAAATTATCAGACATTTGAAAATTCCCATGATTAATTGAAAGGAATTTTATATCAATAACTGCTAAAAATTAGCTACCTTGTTATACGGGGAATGGAATACAAAGTAGTCAGCATCAGAAAGGGAAAATTGCTTGCCCTCTAGTTTCTCATACCTGCAGCCACATGTAGAGGCATTAGCAAAGCATAACTAATACAAAGCCCATTTTTATAAAGAAAACATAATATATTGGCCAACACGGAAAAAAAAAAACAGAAAATGCTTCAAGTACTTTTGCAATGACTTACCTGTGACAGAAATATTTGTAGCAAGTATCAAGAGCCATGAGATAGCATGTTTGGGAAAGTTTCCCATCAACAACCTACAAGTGCATGTCAAAAGATAGAACCATTATAATTGTTTTCCAAAACACTCATTCTGAAAATTTTCCTTTAAACTTCATCATACATAACTCTAATGATGATAGTGATGTAACCAATTACTTCCCGTAAAATTAGAAGAAAAAAAAAACTTTTGGTGGCAATTAAGTTGCATTACCGGATATTCACTAGCAAGGTTGGGCTTGTAAAAGTCATAAACATGGGACATATGGCTACCCCTAAATTTGCTTTCAAAAGCAATAGGAGCATCAGGTCCTATTAGCATGGCAATTGCAGCTGCTCCTCCAGTAGGCCGTGCAGGTCCTTCTGCATAGACCTGAAAAAAAAAGTCCGGTAAGAAAACCAAAAGAAAAAAAAATGCCCTTATAGGCTGGAGTGGGAAAAAGATGGGGGAAACTCGCAACCACATATAATTGTTATGAAGTAATAGTACAGAGAATGAGCATACTGCACTGTCAGTACAAACAACAAGACCATATCGTCCATCCCATGACCTACTTTCCACCCAATTGACACAATTGAATAGAGCTGCAGTCCCTCCGTAGCATGCATTAGTTGAATCGACCCCTTCAATGTCAGTGTTTCCAGATTTCTGTTTGTTTAACATAAGAAAACAACAAAGTATGAAGAACAGAGCATGGACCTGAATTGCACCCAAGTTGTCCTAAGAAATAAACAAAGCCTTACAAAACTGCAATTAAACAAATAAAAAATTTGAAGTTATTCAATCTGAAATATAGAATTTTCACTGATATAGCCTCTAGCTCTACTCCCTAAGGTGTCTACGAGTAATACAGTTGAACTAAAACCAGATTAGACAAGGGATTTTACCAAGAAAAAGTTCAGGACAGAACCAGATGATAGGGTTAAAGCCTTTAAAAAGATCTAAAATAATGCTAGCAGCTATCATTTTCAGCAGGGGACAACCATCCTTGATATTTTACTTATCTAAGAGGAAGAAATGGACAACTGTCCTATATAAGAAATCGAGAAGAGTACCTCAAAGATTTGCATCAAGAAGGTCTTAATGGACTTGCTCTTGTCTATCACGGTCTCACTACCAACTTCAAGACGGCCAATTTGTTTGGGGTCAATCTTATACTTTGCAAGGAGTGAAGTAACAGCTGTCAAACTGCAAATCAAAGGCAACAAAGTAATAAAATCGAAGAGTTCATTTCCACCGTACAATGTAATTGTTTTTCATTGTATAGACAGACTCTAAAACAGTCTTAAGTGATACAAATAGCCTATGAGAAGAGTAGATACAAAAAATGAAGAATTTCTAACCTCATTGAGATAACATCTTCCACTTCCGTACAGAAGGCCATGCAATCTTGTCCAAGTCCAATGGTGTATTTCCCTTTGCTAGCCCCATCATGAGCCTCCAATGCTTCCTGTGTTGTAGGACAAGAAAGGGGTGCGGTTCAAAAGTGTAATCACATGGATTCATCACCTCAATCTCATATTGCATCAATTTATTATAGTCCAACCATGATTAGTGATTTTCCTTTGAAATCAACAGCAGCAAAGAGATTGTTTATGATAATTCCAAACAAAAAGAAAATCATTATTTTTCCCAAAAAAACATACTCCTATTAAATAAAAAGCATTCATTCTACAACCAAGACAAGTATCTATAACCATATGATCTCGCAAACTATAATTTTTCCAGAAACAAAAAGAGAAAAAATTCCTAATTAACACCCACTGATCCAGGTAAAGGATAACAAACAGTGAGGTAACAGACATGACAGTTTAACTGTAGTTAGATTTCACCGTATTGTCCAGATTTTAGAACAACCCATTTTCTCACTTGTCTCAGCTACCCAACCAAAACCCATAACCCAGAAAATATTCAATTTTTTTAATAAAAAAAATGAAGATTAGAAAGAAATGAAAAGGAAGAGATGATGTGACCTGCTGAACACAGGTAGGAGGGAAGTAGATTTCTATAGCAAGAATTCCGATTTTCTTGGCCATTTCTCAGTCTAAGTAGGAAGCAAAAGAAGGAAAATAAGTTGCTTCCTTTGTTGTTAAATTAAATTCTGGTACGTTCTCTGTTTGTGAAAAGAGTATTTGATCCCCGAAACTCGCAGAGAAACGTTGATGGGGAAATCACATGCCGTGTTTTCCAGTATTTATAGGCAAGTGAAGACTTCATGAATTGTCCCTTCCCACCCCTTCTCTTTTTCATTTATTTACGCTGGTTGCCATCATGTCAGAATGGAAAATGGTATTTTTCAGACCTTAAAAAAAACTCATTTTTCGTTGATTTTGCCAGCATTTCATTGTCATTTTGTTCCCCTTTGTTTTTTTTTAATTTAAAAAAATGATAAGAGAAAAATTAATAAATTTGAAAAAAATCTAAATTTTAAATATACATAATTTAAAATTTATAATATATTATAAATAAATATTATAAATTTATTTTTAAAAATCTAACCATAATTTTATAAAATAAATAAATATTTTTTTATTCCCAAACAAAATTAAGTTAAAAGTTTATCTTTTATTAAAATTATATTAGAATTTTAATTTAGCTAAGTGATTAAAGTATCTTAATCACTCACACGAGAACAAAGGCTTGAATTCTTTTCCTGCATCAATTTCATTTTATTTTGTGTTGATAACTTCATATAACTTAAATAAATTTTTTGTTCAAAATTTCACAAGAATTAGGCTTAGCTTAGCGGCTAAGCGCTTGAACTTTCATGTAAGAGTTCTCGGGATAAAATCTCACCGTGATCAAAATAGGAAAAGAAATATAATATTATTAACAATTCTACTAAAAGATATAATAGTTGTTTAGTTTAATTATTACTAAGCATATTTTAAGATCTATAAATTAATTTATAATTTATATAATTATTTTTAATACAATTTAATTAGTTATTAAATTTAGATAAATATAAATGTAGGAGAATAAAAGGCAAAAATATTTGTTTACAAATGTTACAATACAAATATGGTGAAAAAATAAAATAGAAAATATTAAACTTTGGTTATCTAAAAAAATTTATAATTGTTAAGACTAATTTATAACTCTAATGTTAAAACCTCTAATTTCAAAAGGCTCCTATTAGCAGCTTTTTCAAAATTAGAAGTTTCACCCCAATCTGTTATTCAAATCCGCTATTCACCAAACATCTAAATTAGGAGATTTGATCAGTCAAACCTTTAATTTTTAGCTCAAACCTCTAATTTTGACTCGAGCCGCTGTTTACCAAACATGGCGTTAGTCTTATATAGCCATTCGTGGAATAAAAGTTCAATGTTATTCACGATTGCTGTTTTCTCTTTACTTTTTCAAGTCATTCGAGTAAATTTTGAAGTTCCAAAATTGATTTGATTAAGTTTTATTTTAGGCTTATGGCTACTTTTGCCCCTGTAGTTGTTATAATTTATTGATTTTACCTTTATGTCACTTTTCGCATCAATTTGGCCCCTAAAGTAGTCAAATTGCATTATTGTTTGCCCCTTGATTGTCACTCTAACCTTAATTTTTAAATTTCAAACCCTAAATCCTAAACCCTAATCAAAAATTTTATCAATCTAAAGTAATTATAAAACATAAAAGTATTCTTAAACCCTAAACAATGATGCAATTCGACTACTTCAAAGGCTAAATTGATGCAAAAATATTATAGGGACGAAATCGACAAATTGAGATTACTACAAGGACAAAAATAACCCTTAAGCCTTTATTTTATAAATTTAAGACTTAAGGGTTTAATAAGCCCTTAAACTTTTGTAAAAAAAAATCAATTAAGCCTTTAAATTTTTTTCACCCAATTAAGCCCCTAAACTTTTTTGCACCCAATTAAGACCTCAAACTCAAGAAAAAAAATCAATTTGGCCCTTTGACCAACATTGACCGTTAAATTTAACGGGTTTTTTTAAATCTTCTTGGCATGTGTCGCAATAGGATAATGCAACTTGACATTTTCTAAAAAAATTTAAACTTTATTTTTTAAAAAATATATAAAAATCCAAATATATATATATATATATAAAAATCCGAAAAAAATCTAAAAAATACATTTTTTCATATTTTTATATATTTTTAATTTAATTTATTATAATTTTATAATAATATTTAATTTTTTTTAATTTTTTAAAAAATATTTTAATCTTTTGAAAAATATTATTTATAATTTTTAAATAAATTTATGAATTAAAAATATTTTATATTTTTAAAATAATTTTCCAGATTTTTATATATTTTTTAAAAATTAAAGTTTAAAAATTCCTAGAAATGACAAGTGACATTATCCTATTGCGACACATGCAAGAAGATTTAAAAAAAAAAACCGTTAAATTTAACGGTCAAAGTGGCAAATTAATTTTTTTTCTTGAGTTTGAGGGCTTAATTGGGTACAAAAAAAGTTTAGGGGCTTAATTGATTTTTTTTTGCAAAATTTTAAGGACTTATTTAACGGTCAACGTTGGCCAAATGGCCAAATTGATTTTTTTTTTTTTGAATTTGAGGGCATAATTGGGTGCAAAAAAAGTTTAGGAGCTTAATTGATTTTTTTGTAAAAGTTGAGAGACTTATTAAATCTGTAAGCCTAAATTTAATAAGTGCAAAGGAATGTTCTGGTAACGTTATAATTAATTACCTAAATTGAATTAATAATGTTTGTTGACATAAACTCTTAGATGCATGATCTATAATTATAATGTTTTATCTCATTACAAAATAATAATATTTAAACGAAAACACATTCAATTGATATTTATTTATGGATTTGTGGTAAAATAAATAAATAAGACATAGCCATATTGGTTGAATTTGCAAATCAAAGTTTTTTCCAATTTTTATTATAAAGAAAAATGTAAAACATTCTTTAAATTGTATATTCTTATTGAGTGTTGAACGGGCCATCTAAACAAACTGACTTAAGTTGTTGTGTGTTGAAATAATCGGTTTTCATTTTATTTTTATGGTTTTGTTAGCAATTTTTTAGAATTAACATTTAAATTTATTATGTATTGATACTTCTGTTAATTAATGTTATTCATATGAATTATATTATTAATAATTATTTAAGGATATATAATTTAAAGAATGTTTTACATTTTCTTTATAATAAAAATTGGAAAAAAAAACTTTGATAGTTTACACGTGTCTTTTAGTTTTTAGGGTTTAGGATTTTAGCTTAAGGTTTAAAGTTTAAGGATTTAGGTTGTATGGTTTAGAATTTAAAGTAAGTGTTTAGAATTTAGGGCATAGAGTTTAAGGTTTAGGGTTAAATTTTTAGAATTTTAGTTTATAGTGCAAATACACAGACTTATATAAAATAATTTTACACAATCTGTGTATCAAAATTTTACCCATAAAAATTTTCATATAATAAAGGGGTAGTTGGAAAATTTTGGTGAAGCATGTCAGCACGTGACTATGCTTCAAACTGCATGTGGACTCATTGTTGTATTTTACTCTCTTTTTTAATTATAAAACAATAATAGAGTGGGTATAATAAGATCTATGTTATTTTTGTAGGTTTTTTTATTTCTTTAAATATTATTTTTAGTGTTAACAATAAAATGTTAATTATAATAACATTTTCAGTCAATACTAATACTTTTTAATTAAAATTTGTTGTATATTTGAGGGGCATCACATATGTTTATTTTATTTATAACAAATCACATATTTTTCACCGAACAATTTATTAGTAGTTCACTTTATGTTTATTTATTAAGAAAATAAATTAATATGGACAAGTTATGAAAAAAAATATTAATATGGATAAGATTTCGGGATTTGTTTATTACACAAATTAAACACTAACGATGCATGTTTAATTCATTTATATCAGTGGATAAAATCGCTTGTGTTTGTTTAAACCTCGCATAATAAATTATTTAAAACTTTTTTATAATTTATATATTGTTTGATTCATATATAGTTAATAAAGTTATTATTTTTGTGTAATTATTTTATTTGTTTAAAGTATAGTTATTAATATTTTTGTTTGATTATTTAAACCATATATATATTTGTTAGTTTGTGATTCATTAACACATTTTTAAATATTCACGAACATAATCGTTTAAAATTTATAAACAAATTCATTTAATTTGGATGAACGTATAATTCTCAACAAATACAAAGCAAATACTTATAATATACGAGCCAATATTAATTTGGGTAGATACTTGAATGTGGAAGGTAAGGGATGAAATTCAGCATCTAATGGTAAAATAGACATAGTAAGGAGTGGGTGCTATTGGAGAAACAACCATTCAAACAATATTCATATTTTTTTTAGAACATTAACATTCTTCACACATCATTTTTAAAATAATTCAAATAATATAAAAGTTACAATTGGATCACTTAATTAAAGTTTTAGTTACGATCGGATCACTCATTCGTTAAAATACAAACGAACATCAAAAAATGTTTGGTATAATGATAGTTTTAGTCCTCAAAACTTATATATTCTACCAATTTAGTCCTAATTCAAAATAATTCAATGAATGTAACCTTTCATATTTAAAATATATATATATCAATTTAGTCAGTTTTTCTTCTCCCAAATCGCTTGTATAGCTTCCTTAACATCAGAGTACTTCATTTAAAATTATTAATTAATCTAATACACAAATTTATAAATGTAAAGATATTTATAATTATTTTTAATGTTAGACTATAATTAGTATTTGCGTTAAAATTAAACTAATTAAAATCTATTTAAATTTATTTATGAAAACCTTCAAGTTTTAGTTACTGTTACCACGTAATTTTTTATGAAAGTTCAGGTTTTAGTTATTGCTACCACGTAAGTTATTAAATTTTTATTATAAAACAGATTTATTAAGTTTGAGGACTAAAACTCTCATTATACCAAATATTTGAAATATTTTGAATATGAATGGTTAAATTTATTGAATTATTTTGAATTATGACTAAAATGGTAAAATATATAAGTTTGAGATCTAAAACTCTCATTATACCAAATATTTTTTTATGTATATTTGTATTTTAATGGATGAGGGACTCAATTGTAACTAGAACTTTAGTTGAGTGACCCAATTATAACTTTTAATAATTAAGTGACTCATTTGTAATTTTATTCATAATTAAGTGACACGGTTATAACTCTACTTCTAATTGAGTAACCTCTATTGTAGTTTACCCTTATCTTTATTACATATACACGAATACTTGCAATTTTGCAATGGAAGATTAAGAGAGTCTTGTTGAGTGATGAGATCAATCCTAATGAGATTTTTTGTCGAAGAAGATTAAAATTTCAGAGATTCTTTATCGAAAATGATTGGATAAAACTAAAACTTCAGAGATTTTTTTTTTATCGAAAATGATTATACAATACTAAAATTACACTTTTTTATTTTAAAATTTAAACCCATAAAAAGGCACACTTGGTTAGTTGTGTCTTTTTACGTTTTCTAATGGTCATTTGCTGACTGAGCATATTACATAGGATACAGTCAATCACCCCTCATGCTACTTTGATAAATAATTGGGTTTGAGTGTTATTTTAGTTTTGTTGATGATGTTTCAGAAATTTATCCTTGAAATTCCTTGTGAATTTTAATTAATTAATTATTTTTTTCTGAAACAAGTAATTACATTTTCAAAATCTGGATAAGAATGAAACTCCTCAAAACCCCTCGTTTAATTACACTCACGTAGTTTTATGTTAATTTGACTTTACTCGAATTTAATAAAATCTAATTAGATTTTTTTTTTGTAATTTTATGTCAAATTGACTTTTGTTCTCTTATTCGAATTTAATCGACTCTCATTCATTTTTTTAATAAAAATTCTTTGTCACTTTTCAGTGTCTCTTTCTATGTCTCAACATTATAAAATTAAATTCAAAGTTTAGAGTTTAAAAAATTAGGGTAGGGTGTATTTTTTAGGATTTAAAATTTAAAAAGAATTTAAATTTAATATTAAAATTTAATATTTAATTTTTTAATATTTAGACATAAGGAGGGACACAAAAAAATAAAAATTTTCAATTAAAATTGCACCGGATTAAATGACATGGCAATCTGCATGTGGGTTACATATATTTCATTTTGATGTGATACCAGTTTGACTTATATACCTTGCTAACAAATAACTTAAAAATAATTTAAAAATTGAAAAGTTAAAAACCCAAAATAGTATAAATTATAAAAAGCTATTCGTTTGAAAATAAAAAATAGGTAAAATCTATATAAATTTTTTTTTTTCAAATTTTCAATAAAAAATCTAAAACGATAAAACATAAAGACATTTGATCTATCGTCAGCTAAACCTTTTTCCTACAAACAAAAATATGAACATGAGAAGTATATTTATGACAAATTTAATAAAAAAATAGAAAAGATACTAGTCATAGTTTTAATGCCTTTTTTTAAATAAAAAAAAAATCAATGTTAGTAAACATGATAATATAACTCAGGGAGGGATGCTGAATTTTATGTCAAGAGGGGCAAAATTATAAAATTTTAAGGAGATAAACTCGTTAAATTTTAGGGGGCAAAAATAGATTTTTTAATATAAAATGCATAAAAACTTTTTAAAATTTTTCAAATTATACATAAATTTTAAATTTTTAGGAGGCGACTGCCCACTCTTGGTCCATCCCTGATGAGAAACATAGCACAAGTTAAGAGTTTTTTTTTACTATTTTCGTAATTTTTGCAAACTTTTTATAATTCTTTAATTTTTAGTTATTCTTCGTGATAATGAGCAATCCAACATACTTGGTAATTTGTTCAGGATGATAAGTTTTTTGTTTTTCATTTCCCCCATATTTTATATCAAAGTTCAAATGTCGTAATACTACTAATTTGTAATAACATTTCATATGCCCAAAAAATATTAAAGTCTGTTGTAGCTATTTGTAGAGGCATAACTAGGATTAATCATTGGTCTTAACTTTAAATCCAAAAAATGAAGAATAAGATATACTTTAACTAAAATTTAAAGTGGTAGAGACCTAAAATGTGATTTAACCAAAAGGTTTGGGAAGCCAGACTACTGTAGTCTGTAGTTCCATCAGTGCCTAGTTGTTAAGTGTTAGTTGACAAGCACAACAATTTCTGCAGGGTTCCAATAGTTGCTGCCAAAATTTCATTTATTTTGTCTATTGTTGACTTTTTATACAATTTTAAAAATAAAAAATTTGTGTACGAAATATGATGTAAAATAATTGAAACAACAATTTTATCCTTGAAAAGTTATATTTTGTTTTGTTAGGAAACTAAAAAAGGGTATAAAGGGAAATGTGCCTTATAAAAATTGTTGATTTTTTCAATAAAATATTTTAAGTGGGACAATTTAAAAACAAAAAAGAGACATATTAAGTGAGACATAGGGAATACAATAGAAGGATTGGTCATTGGACAATTTTAGAGCGGAGCATAAATACACACAACTACTGCTTTTTCTTTCTTAAGGGGCTTCTCTGGGGTCTCATCTTTTGTATTAGCTGTTTGCTTTTTTATCACATCACAAATTCACGATATTTTTTTACGACGAGCATTCGTTCAAGTTGAGTTAAAAAATTTTAAGTTATTCGAGTTAACGAATCTTATTTTATAACTTGAATTTTGTTTAAATTTTTTGAGTTGGGTTGAGTTTATAAAATTCGAGTTGAGTTATTTAAGTTTATGTTCAAAATTAATTGGAAATATTTATAATGTTATGATACTAATTGGTTCAAATGTAAATAATTTTCTATAACTATATTTGATATATATATGTCATTCTTTTCATATTGGGTATACACATATAAGGCAAAGTAGAGGAATTCGACTCAAACTTGAAAATTGATCTACTAATTAATAAAAAAATTCAAATTATTCAAATTTTATTTTATAATTTAAATTTTATTTGAATTTTTTTTGAGTCGAACCGAAAAAATCGATTTTTGCTCACACCTGTGTATCTTTCAACAAGTTGAGTATGAGAAAGTATAATCCTGATCCACCATTTGTTAAACCCAAATTTCAGCTAGACCTTTTATCTTTATTTTTCAAAAGTTTTAAGTTGACACTCACAAATTTTTTCACCAAATTCCGTCTTATGAAAGACATAATTTATTTAATTATTGGTCATTTGTGATATATATATATATATATATATATATTTTGTTTAACTACCGATATCTGACTCATTGGCCAACTAATCCTGATTGAGTTTTGCAGAGACTTAATATGGGACAACCATTTCAACCCAATTTTTTTCATTCACAACGTCATGATTCGAACAGATTGAGCCAAAATTATAGGTTTGAGTTAAAATTAGAGGTTTGACCGTTCAAATCCTTTAATTTGGATGTTTGGTGAATAACAGATTGATGTGAAACCTCTAATTTTGAAAAAGATATTAAAAGAAGCTTTTTAAAATTAGATGTTTTGATATAAAAGTTATAAAGACCCTTTTTACCCTTAACAATTATAAAAAAATATCAAAATAACCTAAATTTAATATTTTCTATTTTAATCATTAAACCTCACATATTTACATTGTGACATTTGCAAACTAATACTTTTGTTTTTTAGTTGTATTTAAATTTAATAATTAATTAAATTGTAATAAAAATAATTATATATAATACATTAATATATAGATCTTTCAAATATGCTTAATAATATTATATAATTTTTTTTTAAATCTAATTAATTTTATTAGATACAAAATATTAATAACTAATAAACTATTCAAACAAATATCGAATATAATCATATCTTTATATGTCATTTTGCTTGCTTAAATAATCAAACAATTATCATCTATCAGTTAATTTTACTAAATATTCTTATATAATTAACTAATACAACCTACTAATTAAATTAACTAATACAATTAACTATTAATTATCGACTAATATAATTTGCTATAATCTAATTTTCAAACAGCCATAATCAAAAGCAGAAGAAACAAAATATTTATGGATTCCAAACTCATCTAAATTTTCGTAGCAGACAAAAAAGCTTGGTGCGATTTTCTAAGCCAAATCACTTTATTTTGTGGGTTTATATAGAATATTATTATTCTGCTGAGTTGATGCACGCACATCTAACATTCAGAATCAGAAGTTATTTTGAAAAGGAGGGAAAGAATCTTAACTAATCTCTTCAGGAATCACGTGATGAGTGTGTTTTGCAATACTACTGGTTAGGCTTTGTTTTTATTAAATTTGGAGGGTAAAATTAGTTTTTTCATTCAAAAAATTTAAAAGTTTAGTTTGTCAAAAGTTAAATTTTTCAGGTTTTTGTAAAATTTTCGTTTGCCCGCAACAACAAAAAACGGGGCCTTAGTCAGTTTATAAGCCAACAATTTATTGAAAAATAGTGAATTTGTATGCAGTATTTGGTTATCAATAATATTATTTACTGTTCAGTTATTAATAATGAAATCCCTTGGCAGTTTAGTAAAATTAAGATTTTGAATTACATATCTTGTGTGACTTGATCAAAATGTATAGTAATTTATACGTCTTTTTCTGTAGGGTGTGCATGAATTTATTGAACCCAACCATATCAAAGTCTGTAGTTGCACGTCTTAAATGGGACTAATGACTGGTTTAAATGATCCGAAATGTCCACATCTTGACTTTAAGCTAACCAACTAAATTACTTATATACCCTTTATTTGTTTTGTTTAATGACTTCTATCTTTATTATGGGTATAATCACGGATTTTTATTTAATTTGATTATAAGATAAAATATGTTGATATTTTTTCTTAATCATTTATCAATGTAAATATACATTGCAGAAAAAAATTGTTCGAATTTGAGTCTCCTAAAATGAATATCATCCTTTTTTCTATTTGTACCACTTGTTCGAGTTTGATTGGTACCACTAGCTCACATTGAGTCACCAAAGCTAGCTATCTCCTCAAGCTTCCGCTGCTTAAACTGTCGAAGCTCTCGCCCAAAAAATAGCCCCCACTGCTGATGCGCAAGAACCCCGTCCCTCGCATATTCCGCAACCATAGCGAGCTTTGACATTGCCACCTGAAACAGCCTAGGAAACAATACTCTCAAAGGTTCCTCTGAGCACCATACATCGTGCCAGAACAACACTTTAACACCTGATCCGACAACCCACAAGAAGCAATGAATCCCCATAAACCGCTGTACATTATCATCATCTTGTACCTCAACAATTTGTCACCACATGACAGACATTTTCTTTTCACCAGTCAAATTCAGACGCCACTGTAGAGCATGTGTTCTATATTTTGCCTCAATTAAAGACAGCCAAAGAGAATCTCTATTCGCAAAACAATAATATTTTAATGATTTGTAAATATTTTAACAAAATTTAAAATTTTAACGACTTAAAAATAACTTTTATTGCTTTATATTTTTTAAAATTATTTATTTACAGTTTTATAATAGTATTTAATATTTTATAAATTTTAAAATATTTTAATCTTTTGAACAATTATTATTTTTTTAAAAATTCTGTAATTAAAAAATAACTTTTTATATTTTAAATTATGTTTAAATTTTTTTTAAAATTTTTTAATGAAATATTTAAAAATTAATATTAAAAATTTCTTAAAAATTTTAAGTGACATTATATTATTGTGATACGTGACAAATTTTTTTAAAAAAATATTACAATTAACGATCAATATTGGTCAAAGGGCTAAATTAATTTTTCTCTTCTCGAGTTTGAGGGCTTAATTGGACCAAGGACATGCCTTTTATGCGGTGATGTTGTTTGCTTTGAACCAAGATTGGCCGAGAGTGCTGATCGAGGGGGATGCGACGAACATTGTGAACTTGCTTCGTGCACAAGTGCTTGGTAGATCCGTCTTTGCCCAATTATTGACCGAAGCTAGAGATATTCTCCAATAGCATCACCACATCTTGGTCGCCTACACACATCACTCGGCGAATATTGCGGCTCACTCTCTTGCACAGTATGCATTTATAGAATCTCAATGTAATTTTTTATTTTATTTTGAATCCCTGATTGAATAGCTAATGTACGATGCTATTAATGGATAATATTAGTAGGTATTCTTTTTCCTTTAGGGGTTAGCATTGAGTTATCTAGTGTTGACTGTAGAGGAGATTTTTAACAACATTCGTATTTCTTAAAAAAAAAACAATATTTTTTCAATTAGTTACAAAAAAATTACTCATTTTCACTATGTACTAAATTAAGATACGATCAGTAGTGCTTAAACAATTAATCTCGTTATTGCTCTTCTCGAATTTTAACTTCAAAATTGTTTCAATTTTTAAAAAAATTATTTCGCATAAGTGGGAGAATATTAATAATGCTAAAGGCTTGTAGTGCATATAAATCCCACATTGGGAACAGAAACGGTTCAAGAATGAGTTTATAAGAAGACTTTTTTTCCTTGATTGTGAAAAAATGATTCCTCTCAATTATTTAGAAGAACCCAGATTGAAATATTTTAAACATTTTTGATGGTTTTGACGGTTTTATGATAGAGTATTAAAAATAATATTCATGGTCATTAAAAATACGTTTATGACACTTATTGTTTTTGCAGCTGTCATTGTTTTTTACCCCTTTGCCTTGATTTAAGCCTATAAATTCTATGCATTTAACCTAATTTCATATCATCACATAGCGAACGCATCTTTCTAAGCAATCTCTCTTTCTCAATGCTTTTTAAAAAAATTTTGAGTTTCGAGTTTCGAGAGAAGAATAATACCACTACCGTCCACTTTATTTTTTAGGTATACGATTTTTTGGAAAGATTATATTAATCTAAAGAGCATTGTCAAGTGCATTGATTATACCAATTAGGATAAATTTTCTTTTAAGGCGGTAATTTACTATCACAAGATAGTTAAGTCTGATTTATTTTCCAATTAATGCTAATGTTTTTGTTTTTACAGTAGTAATATTTCTAACATAGACGCCCCCATCATATCTAAAATACAGGAGAAAACCTAATAAAAGATAGTTGGTCTAATGCAATATTAATTCTATTCAAAATGTGTTCGATGAAACATAATTGATTCGGACTGACAAGACAGAAGACTTTTGATAACGTTTGAATTTTTTTTTACATTTTTAATGTTTTAATTGCTTTCTTGAATAGTTTTTGAAATATATTTTATTTTTTTATCGATTCTAATAAATTTTAACTATTTTATTAAATTTTAACATTTTTAATATTTTTTATTATTTAAATAACTTTTAAACAATGTTAATTTATTTAAAAAATTTAAATAAGTTTTTTAATATTTTCTTAATTTTATATTTTTAGAACTTTTTCTTTATAAATAAACAATTCTCTAATTTTTCAAAAAATCAATAAAGCTTTGAACTTCCAAAAAAAATTAATCAAGTTCCAGATCAACATGGTTCACGAGCACATCATTATAAAAATTAACATTATCTAGGAGACTAATTTGAAAGTTAGGGTCCTGCGGTGAAATTTACGATGACCCCAACTAAATCCACAATCAGCGATTCTACAGCATTCCTCAGGTACTACGCACATTATCTAGGAGATTAATTTTACATTGTTTCAACTCATTTTGCACAATCCGTTTTAAGTTTTAGATTAATCTTTGAATCTGTCGGCGGCGGTGAGGGTGGATTTTAATGGAGGTTGAGAACGTGCAGCGGCGAGGGTGTGGCGAATTTGTCGTCGGGATTGCATTGGAAGAGGCTTTGGCAAACACTTAATCGTCATGAAAAGGTGCTCGATGTGTTTATACAGAGGAGAAGAGCGATAATGGTCCGCGACATGGCTTCGTACGAATGAATTCGATGATGGAGGCACAAAGAGTGATGGATCCGCTCGATGGTTTTTGGTTATATAGATCACGAATTTTAATGTCGTTTTCGTAGAAAAACCTCAATTTTTGTGGCGTAAAAGAGAGGGTATTATCCAGGGTGCCAAAATTGAAATTGAGAACAATCCGGCGCATAAAGTAGAGCTACAACGTATTAGTGTGCATTTTGTGATCGATGATAAAAAGATTGATGTCCTTCAGAGTTGTGCAGTGGTTTGGTGTAGGCGTTCAATGGGTTTAATAATCTTGGCTAAAGAATTGAAAGAACATAACTTAACAGATTTCTTGATTATGTAGATTGCAGGATCGAGAGTAGTGTTATTATTTACTAGTGTGGAAGCTAGAAGAGAGACTTTACAGAAGGACGATTTGTATAAATGGTTTACAGAGGTCGAGGAATAGGATTTTGTGAGCGATAGAGGCAATCGAAGAGCATGAATAGCAATTAGAGGAATTTCGATGCACGTTTGCTTGAAGGGTTCGTTTGAGAATGTGGCATAGGTGTGGGGGAAATGATAAAGTGTGAGGAGTCAACATTGGAGCTGACTTCTATAGAAATGGGTCAAGTATTGATTGAGACTGAACAAATTAATAAAATTGAAGGGATCTTATTCTTGAAGGTAGAGGACCAAGTCTACCATCTCGGTGGTGGAAATTGAGTCACCGATGGATGACCATGGATGTTGTAATTGTGTAGATAAGAATGAGTCGACAAGCTCTTCAGAATGTGAGGAGGTTAAAGGACATGAGAATAGAGTAGATATGGCTGATAGGGAGGGCTTGATGAAGAAAGTAGTAGTTGCAAGTGAAAAATACAATGATGTAATTAAGAAAGTGGAATGAAAAAACAACTGTCTATGGGATGAATCGCAATAAATGGAAGATCAAGGGGTAGTTCGTCGATGGTTTTAAGGGGTTGGATGACTGACGAGGATGTTGGTTTTGTGTCGAGAGAGATATAAACATCCAATAAGAGATGATTATTTGGAATGACTTTAATGAGAAAGAATTGGTGTACTGCCTATTGAATTTTAGGGCATCAGATAATCCTTTGGATGAGAGAGTTAGAATTCAGAGTGAAAGGCCTCATGAAGTAGCTGTGGAGGCCATTTCACATAATGGAAAAGCCTCACAAAGAAAAAAATACAACAGTGATGAATAAATTGAGCAAAAAATAAAAAAAATGTAGTACACCGCTTCGAACCCTATGAATAGACAACAAACACTTTTACAAAGGGCTCGAGCAACGGTAGAATTGAGTAAAGAGGAGAAAATTACTAGCGACATTGCGAAATTATTAGATTGATAGGGTCACGAACAATAGTGTGAGATGAAGGTGTTGTCTTGGAGTGGATAGAACATCATGGTTCCAAGTTATTCTTTGAGTTGATATACATTGCTGGGATAGCGGGGGTAGGCTCTGATGTTAAAATACTGAAAATATTCTTGTGCTTCGCTGAGGTTAACAAGTTTAGTGACTGGTGATTGCATAGTCTTTGAAGAGGCCATCTTATTTGGGGCTTATATGCATTGTATGAATGGCTTAATGCTTGGGACTTGGTTGATGTTGGGTGAAGATGAGTAGTATAACTGGTTAGATGAGTATGGAGTTGGAGGTACGTGACTGGACTTGAATTGTTTGGTTTTTAGAGGTAGTGTCATTTAATTACGGTGTTATTTCGCTTTGAATCTGATTATCTTGTGTAATATTCTTCTCTGACTAGGTTTAAGAGGTTTTTAACGAGGCATATGATAATCATGTGCATGTATGCTTTTTTTTTGTAGATTATAAAAATCATACTTATTGATCAAAAAAATAATTAACATCCGTTAAATAATCTACTCGATTCGTTTTACCAATTCAAATATTCAATTGAATAAAAAATAAGAATATAATTAGTTTGTTAAAAATAATTCATGGGCATTTTGAATCTTACTAGAAAAAAATAATTCACGGGCACGTCAACAGATTTAATTTTCTTTTTTTTTAATATGAAGACTGAATTTTGAACTTATCAAAGTGCATGAATTAACAACATATTTTGAATAATGATATCATAAAAGAATTGAAAAAAGCCCAGGAATTAGGATGAGAACTGGGAATTATTTGATGGGTCTGTCAACCTTTAGCCCTTAAGAAGAGAGGCCTTAAGAAGTATAGGAATCTGTGTTTAAATGGGCCATTTTCCAACCTCACCTCATGACTATTTTTGCTGTGTTCAGTACACTTTGACCAAGAATATAACAGCAGCAGAGCTTGAACTGTATTACAGAAGCCTGCTCGGCCTTAAAAGAGTGGGAAGATGAAATGGTTTGAATTTCTGGTTAAAATAGGCAATTTCATTATGAAAGAATAAAAAGTGTGGCCTAAATTTCAATTGTTTTTTGGTTAATAGCCTTGTATCTCCATTTCTCTTTCTCCAAAAAATCAGCATCCAGGAACCTGGAAACAAATGCCCAAAGCCTGTAAATGTCTTGAAAACTAGTGAGGAACCCAAGTGAGGCTGTCACAACAGATATTCCAGGATGCAATTTATCCTTCTCCTTCACTTCTTCATGCTTATCCGCGAACAAAATGTGTTGCAAATGCCCAATGCTCAAAGAAATGTTGTTTCTATCAGCCAGCTTCTGCACCAATGCAGCATCGATTCTCTCTCCTTTCCAATCGAACACATTGAATGCCACCGAGGGGCCTCGATCAAACATTATTTTGGGACCATAGATTCTAACCGCAGCTATTCCATTTTCTGAATGTGGATGTTGGAGGCTCATCAATGCGTTCACCAACCAGTTGATCAAGCTCCTTGTCCTTGTGCTGATTAGTAAAAGGCCTAATGAATCTGCATGGTCCAAGGCTCTACATTCAATATTCTGAGGGGCATTGGTGATTTCCGAGCTGGAAGATTCAATGGTTGCTGCATCTGTTGCTTCTGTGATTTCGGAAAACGATAGAGACTTGCTTCTTGCTTTGGTTCCTTGGTTCATAGAGGTAGATATTGGGCCCGAAAATGAACCTTGGGAAGGAATTGGATCCTCTTTTTGTTTGCTTCCAATAATATTTGAAACTGGAACAAGATTCACTATTCCAACACCTGTAGCAGTGCCCGAATCCTTCAAAGCAGAAGCAGCAGCTTTTTTCTTGATAAACAAGCAACAAAACCCTGATGGGTTTTCTCCAAAAACCTTGAAAAACGAGCAAATAAGGAAATCAGGGTGAAAGAGGGAAAGTCCCAAGGTCTCCATTTCCTTGGCTCCCAGTGCAGATGCATCAAGCAACACATGCCACCCATTCTCCTGAGCCAAACTCATCCACCTATATGAATATCTGGACCCCGTGACCCTAGATTGAAGTGGGATAACAAAAAGTCCTCTTCTCTTGCTTTTACTCACTATCTTCTTCCTCAATTTCTCCGCTTGGATTTGCAGATTAGGCCATGAAAAGCAAGCCGACATAGCATTAGCCCCTCTCTTCTTGGACCTCTCAATCATCACTTCAACAGCCTCACTTTGATGGTCATAAACGGTGACAAGATTTTGACCAGATTGAAATGGATAAGACTCGGCCAAAAGCTTGAAAGCTGAAGCCTGATTGGCCGTGAAAACCATGGTGTAATCAGCTTCTGAGATATTCATAAAACCCATGATTCTTTTCCTAATACCAGACTGAAACTCAGTCTCCTCACCACCATATAGAAGCTGAGAATTCAGGTTTACCGATTTGCAGGAAATATCAAAGAATGGAGAGGGAAGCAGTTGATCTTGAAGCTGAGAATAAGAGAAAAGGCCATGACCAATGTAATCAAAACAAGCAATATTGAGGGAAAGATGATGGTATTCAAGAGCTCGGATTCTGTCAGCTTGGTCCGTCTGGGAATATTGAGGGTACACTTGGTTGAAACAAGCAAATGATTCCTCATAGGAAGGGAGAGATTCATGGTTGGTGAAATGGGAGTTGGGGTAAAGAGAAGCAGCGGTGCTAACCTCGAATTCATACCGTGATGCAGCCGCACTCTTTCTTGGGGCCTCTGAAGTTGAAGCTTCACATTGGGGGAGTCCGAGGAAAGGATTCGGGCAACAACCAGAAGAACAGCAGGCTTTGGAGGCTTCCCTTATCCAAGGGGATTGCATTTCTTTTTTCTATAACTTAATCCAACATTTTTTTTAAAGAAAGTCTTCAATTATTAGCATTTGGTTAGGTTTGTGTAGTGGAAATCCCCATCACCCTTGTCAGCATAATACTCGATGGAATTGACCTCGTCTTCCATGGATTACAATAATATTGTCCTTTTTGCCATTTTACTTTCTTCATTCTTCGTTGACCTAAAACCCAATGTTTTTTTTTCAACTTTATTTTTGATGTAGCAACAATTTACTCGTATTAAGAATAAGGTAATAAGTATATAGAATTCCACGAAATAAAAGATTGAATTAAAGTATTGTATACAAAGTCAAACTTCTCCTTCATGGTTTCCCAATCAATCAGAATGTAATTCATCTTTTTTAATTTCAATAAGATGAATAAAATTCTCATGAAGATGCGAGAGAAGCAGAAGGCAACAAGCAGAAACGGGCAAGGGAAAAAACTTGGAAGTTGCCGGCTTTTCCATGCAGGCCAGAAGCTTCATTTTCATAATTTTCTCTATTAACATGTTGCACTAATTGTGTTTTCACACGTTATCCTTTCTTTTGGATGGGCTAAGGGGGTCGACGCATGTTGTAGGTAGGAGTCAAAGTTAATACCGCGAGGTACATTAATCCCACATAAAAAATAGGTCTTGAGATATAAATACGGTATTATTACATATACCACTATATATATGTCTTCATCCAAGTCTTACTTTATAAGTTTTATCAAATAAAGTTTGAATTGTAAAATATAACTTGTAAACTCGAATAATTTAAATTTTTTTGACTCGACTAGATTTGAAGGCAGGGCTACAAAATCAACAGCTACGTACGTTATCATGTGCACATACCGACTGAAATTTGAAAAACAAAGCAGTTAGTACGCGTTTGAACTATGGAGGCGGGGCTTAGAATTTTCATCCACGCTACCAATCTTCTTCATAGTTTCCCATTTTCCACTGTCTACTTTTGTGTTCTTGAAGATTTCCCAAGTGGAGCAACGCAATAAGGTTGGCGTACATAGTGTGTTGCGTATTGGGGCGGGTGATTTGCATTTGCATAGTTAATTCCTCCTACCTCCCATGAAAATGACTTGTATTAATGGGCTGGATTTTCCTCCCAAGATCTAGTTTTCTATACACTTCCATTTTGACCATTGCAGCAATGAATGAAGAATTGTTTCAAATACCTCATAAATTTGTGCAAAGTTCCTATTAATCTATAAATCACCTCATAAATTCAGCAATTTGATGGAATAAACAACATCTTGCAACACCAAGTAGCGTAAAGGAGCTAAAGAGGAAGGTTTACATAGAATGGATATGCATCTTGGTAGCAAAAGGAGCTAAAGAGGAAGGTTTACATAGAATTGTAAATTCAAGTTTAGAAAATTCAGTCGAATTGTTTCAGTTTTTGTTCAAAAGTAATTGTAAACATTTATAATATTATGATACTAATTAGTTTCAATTTAAACAATTTTCTATAACCATATACGATATACATATATAAAAAAAGAATCTACAAAATATTACAATCAAATGATTAAATTAAACAAAATAAAAAATTGAGAAACTGAATTACAAAATAAACAAAATTTATTTATAAAAAATAGAATTGAAGTTACAAAGGTATTCTAGTTAATCAAGTTATTTAAAAAAAAATTCAAGCTGAGTAAAGTTGTATAACATTCGATGATTATAAATTTTCAATCAGAGAAAAAAAATTAATTTTTTCAAATCAAATTGAGTTTTACTCTCCCAGAAAAATAAATACATTATTTTCAACATGAATAGTTGATTAGGTTGAGAATTGATACCCTCGGCTGTTAATTATAACCCCAAAGAAAAATTGCTTTGCATCCCTATTTTGAGCTCTCAAACTAGGAGGGAACTAAAATTCTATTGCAACACAATTACAGAAGTTTTCCAAGACAGAATTGGAATGGAAAATATATGTAAAAAATAAAAAATTAATTGAACAAGTAAACATAAAACATAATGCCATGCCATTGTGAAAGGGAATAATTGCGGTTCTATTTTTTTTTTTACTTTGATCAATATAAAGAGTTGTAGGTAAAGCATGTAGCAACAATAGAGGCGACACATACAAGCAGTGAAGGAAGGAGAGTGACATTCAAGAGCCGACTCTGACCTAAGAATCCTGCTAGTGTTATCGTGGCATCTGCAATCACTCGAGCCATTGTCCCAGCTTCTGTCGATAATAGTCCCCCATTGTAGGTTCCGCGAGATAGCCTTGATGACATTACACGGGAGAGTAGTGACAAGTTGACACCTGAGGCCAACAATGAAACCCCCATCAGTTGAGTGGAAATGACTAAACTCTTTCCTTCTTAGAAGGAAAACAAAAACAAAAGGCGACATCGTTCGGAAAATAAATTACTATATGAAAAAGCCAAATGAAAAGGTATCTATCTACCTTCAAGCACTTCGGCCGAAACAAACATGATGAGCCCTGAGCAGACATACTGGGGTACAGTGTATGGTATTATCATATGGAAGCTAAGCAGTATGCCTATGCAAACCATAACTTCAGATGCCAATAAAATTTGCCTGCAGTGAGCAAAACAATTACAGAGATCATGATCAACAAAGATATGATACCAATTTATTTTAAGTTCAACTAAAAATGGTGCAGCCATTTAAAGATACCTGTCTTCAAACATATTGCTAATGTAGCTTCCAACAACAATGTTTACCGGAAGAACTGTTAACCCAAGACATGCAAGAAAGATGGCAACTGTGCTTGTAGACCAACTGAAGTAGTATGTGGTGATGACGCTAGATTCTGAGAGTAAAATTTCCATTGCATACTTGAGCATGAAATATATCAACAATTGAACCTGATGATATTAAAAGAATCCATATCAGTGAATATTCAAGTATTAAGAGTATCAGATTCCCGAGGTATTAGATCTAATCTTAATTTCTAAACAAATAAGCTCATCTTCTTGGGCTAAACCAATACACAAGTCATTTCTTTGACAAGCAAAACATAAACATCTCCCGGGTTTACTATTTTTTCTTTTAAGCATGCTTACTATTACATTGCAAATTACTTTGGATACACGCTTTTACTGATCTACAGAACTTTTGAACTCAAGCCAGCATTTGATTAGTCGTATACCTTTACTGAGGGTGTAAGTAGTCTATAAGCTGACATAAATGATGTAGCAGGCTGGCGAGATTCCTCTGGAGCTTCTTCACTTCCATCACCTTCGGGATCCTCATCGTCTACTTGCTTCTCTTCTGAAGTAATCAGCAATGGTTGTTTACCTTCCTCAAGTGCACCATTTGCTATTGTTTCTGTATTTACAGGATATAACATTCAAATCAATCATTTTAATGGATTGCTTAACATGTCAAGTGCCAAAACATGAGCAATAGAACACATACCAGAACCAGATACATTAGGCTCTTCTTCTATATCACGGGATGGTTCTTTAAATGAGATCCAACACCACATCAGATATACAAGCCAAGCTACAGCCATAACCCATCCAGGCAAAGTGTTTTGATTAAATGTAAACTTGTAAATCTTGAAATTTGTCTGAAGCATGCCAGCAAGAGCAGGACCACAAGCCATCCCCAAAGCGCTAGCGCTAACAAAACCAGCTGATGCCTGCATCCGGATTTTTAGTGGTACACAATCACTGATATAACGGCGATTAACAGCTCTAGCAGAACCAAATCTGCAACGACAAGGTTAACTTTATCAATCTACTTGGAAAAAGTAAAAATGTAATATATCTTCCAGTCTTTTAAACTGACAACATTCATTGATTAAGTTACAATTTAGGTCCTGAAATCATATTTAACCTCTGATCCTATCCCTAACCTGCATAATTCCAATCAGCCTCAGGTTTGCCATACAAATAATATAACAAATGTAATCCAAGAAAAAAAAATTAGAATCGTTCACTTGGTCATCATTCATTCAGAGGTTCTACCATACTGCAGTCTAAATTGATAAAGCTAGCTTTGATCATGTCTAAAGAAAGACCTTGTCACATCAATACTATAGGTGCTCACAAGTTAGAAAAGGAAGAACACATACCCACAAAAAAGCCGCCCAAGCAGAAGAACTGTTAATGAGTTCATATCATAAGCCAGTGCGTACATGGCATTTCCCACAAAAAGGACAATACTGCTAAATATGAGAGGTCTGAAGTATGATCGATTAGACCATGCACTAAAATACACAGAAGAAAACACCTGTGCAACAGCCATTGCTCCAATAACAATACCGCAAACTGTTGCAGCAGCTCCAAGGCTGATGGAGTAGTCATCTGCTGTGGGGACAATAATATATGTATTGACCATATAGAGGAAAGTGTTTGCCAAGTTCAAAAGGAGAGACATGAAATGATATTTCTCTTCATCAATGCGTTCATCAGCAGGAGCAGGTAGCTCTTCTTGCATAATGAGAGCATGTTGTGCCAGAAAGTTTAGGAAGTTTGTTGAGAAAGTTAACCTATCCACAGCTGCTTTTATTGCATCAACGACAGGATCCTGCAGATGATCCAAGTAAAATACCATACCCATAGTTTTATTACCAAATAACTTGTTTGGCAGAGGAAGTAATATATGACAAATTAAATACAAACGTGAAACGTCTATATCAGAAAAACCTGGAGAGGAAGAGCAGGAGGATCATAAATTGATAAGTAGCTTCCCTGACGGTCCTGGAGTTCGTGAAGATTACGAGATATTGCTCCGACAACAGCCCCTAAACCCTGCAAATTATACAACTGGAAAGTAAGCATACTGGGTACTGGCTAAAACTACTTCTGTGTACCCCCACTATTACAAGTTCACGGTCTCATCTAAAAACTGAGCAAGAGTTGGATTAAAAAACCCCATCTAAGTTTTATTAAAATAGAAATAACTAAAATGAAAAGGAAAGCCTGTATGAATTTGACACATTACCACATGCTTAAAAACTTGTTGCAACTGAGAATAAGGATGATTAGCACGAGTTTTGACATAGTAATTGGTGAATCTATAGCGAAAGCGTTTATCAAATTTTTTCAATATCTTTCGCAGTCCGATAGCATTCATTTCCACAAAATAGAGAAGCTTCAAAAGATCTTGTCCCACTGCTCTATAAGCTTCTCTAAGTTCAGTTATTTGGGATATTTCTGGTTGCTCCTCAAGTGCATCATGCCGTTCTCTAAGCTTTGTTAACCTGCTTGCAAGTTGGCCTTGTTGCTCTAATATAAAAAGGACAATCTTCTCAATCTAAAATTTAGATACAAAAAAAAAAAACATGAGAAATACATCAGAATGAGCCATGGGAAAAGCATTTTTCATGCTCTCTTATGGTAGTGAGCATGCAATAAGCCACGCCGTACCAGCAGCATTCACCCGGGAATGGGTGCACAATGAGCATACAGAAACAAATATGAAAATAAACAAATTACCATAAACCATTACCAAAGGCATATTGAAGTGGTAAAATGTACATAAATTCTTTGATAAGACTGCGAAAAACTTTATTATTATCTCTTTTTAGATTAAACCGTTATATGAAGACATGTTTCTTTCCCTAGGTGTAATACGGATCGTTTTAAAGCAATTTTAAGTTTAACCACTAAAAAAAGGCAGTAAAATGTGATTCAACAACTAACAGCAAAAGACGAATTACATAGAGGATAAACTACAAAAATCCCCATAAACATATCTGTATTCCACCCCCACCCCCTGGTACTTTCAATACCTACTCGTTCCCCTTAACAATACATGAATAGGAAAAGAAGCGAGTGAAAGTACGGGTAAAATAAATCAGATTTCCAAATCAGAATATCAGTATGTTTATGTGGGTTCCATAATATACACTATCATTCAGGTCTTTGGTCTTAGGTTTCCATGAGAAGTAGAAGCAGATACTTTGAAGTTCATGTTTCAAAATACCTGATTATCCAGCATTCGTGAGAAATCCTTGAGAACATGTCGATGATCTTGTGTCCCAACTTCAATTTGATTAGCATACTGTTTGACTCTCTTCTTCATTAATTTGTAGTTTATGTAAAATCTGCAGAGAATTAAAAGTTGACCACGATAAATGAAGTCTCCCCGCTAATAACATTTAGAATTGTCAATGCGCAAAAAATGTGAGTTCTTTCATGTTCACATAAGATTAATAATGGCAAATGCAGAGCTGGGAGCATGCAGTGGCCTTGCCCCCCTCCCACACACACAAAAAAAAAATGGAAAACTGCACTTCGACCCCTAAAAGAGTGTTCTAGCTTTTCCCCTGACAATATGCTATCAGAGAAGGTAACAATTATTCATAACCACATCAAATTTATTGAAAGATGTCACAATAGAATATATTAAACTGCAACTAGCAGCAAGTTGCAAGATCAAAAAGCATAGTTTTAATATAGGGAAAATTATAAAAACACGGAATAAAGAGAAAGGCCAACATACGCAAAAATAAGAAATTTGAAACATACCCTTGCCATTCCTGAATTTGTCTTTCCTTCAACTTCTTCCCAAAGGCAACCATCTCTCACTAACATAAATGAAGTAAATATTAACATAAGGCTAGAAGAATAATCATAAACATGTTGTCTTTGAGATATAAAGTAAAACACACGAGAACAAGTCTGAAACTAGAAGCCAACCAGGTAAAAGAAAACAATATATCAATGGTTATTCATTCTCTCGTACTGTTTTGCTAAACCGTCTCCTTGCCAACTAAGACTTGGACATTTTTCAAGCATTTTCAGGGTGTAACGAATTCCTTTAAAATGTACAGCTGAAGCATCAACACTTTCAAAAGGAACTCCTCCATATGCAATTAAGCATATTACTGCTTAAATACTGGACAGGCCAGCTGAAGCAGAAAACAGATTATCTATGAAATAATCATCATAGTTATTTACTAAATCCAGTGTAGAAAACAAATAATTCATGAAATATACATCATACTGATTTACGAAAATACACAAGTTAAAATATTCCCGAAGTTAGAAAGTTCAAGGCTTCAACCTGAGGGACAATTGACATATAAAGTGAAAGAGGGTTCTGATTAAATTTCAGAATATATCTTCATATTCTAAAATCCACGACTGACAGTGCGTGTGGATCGAACTAAGTCGCCATAAACGTATTGAAACTAAATTCTAAGTTTTCGAGCAATTTTTAGAACAGATTTTTTTGGTGAAAAAAGTGCTTCCCCATACATGTAAACAAAAAGCTAAATGAAAGTATGCTACCCACAACAACTTTCTTTGCAAATAAAAAGGGGAAAATAAAACAAAAACCACATAAATGTGAACCACAACTTTTCCAGACTATTCCAAACCAATGAAGCCTTTATCACATAAAATCTAAATACATCATTGTCACGTAGCCAATGACTTTAGTCCTGATTCACAAGAACTATAATTTTAATTTGAATTCATTTTCTTAAATTCAAACTCTTATCATTATAGCAAAAGGTAAGGTCGCTTCTAGAATTACTAGTTGATAAATATAAATTCATTTTACAGTACATAACGACGTATCTATCACCGTATCAATAGCCAATAGAAAAGCCATCCTAATTGAATGGGTGCTCCTGTTTCTTACTCATTACTTGCTAAAAAACAAAAACAAAGTGCATCATGCAAACGCAACTTTATCATCCCTGAGTTAAAATAGTCTTTTCCAACAATAACAGCGTATAATAGAAATAAAGGCAATACTTACAACATCTGGCAAACGACTGAATGAAAATAATAAAAGCGAGCAAATATTACAGAGATTTTTACTGATCCTCTGTTTGGAAACCAAGAAAATTCGAGAGAGATAGAGAAAAACACCGAAAAGCTTAATTAATAAAGTGAAGGACGCCCAACCAATTGAAACAAGAAGAATGAATGGATGGAGATCAGTTGTTTTGCCAGCCACTAAACAGATCCAAGAAAATCAAAAACAAAAGAAAGAAGTGAATTACCAGATGAGACAAACCAAAAGCACCCTCTTCTTATCGTGTGAAACAAGCTTAGATGACCATCAACGAACAATACTTAATATTTTGTACGATGGGTAGGGGGAAAGGGATCCTTGTTTATATAAGAAAATCTTTTAGAGGGAGGTGTAGCTAATTAAGGAGACTGAGTTTGGTAAACGGAAGGAAGAAGAGAAGATGCGATAAAAATAAGATTGTTGAGAAAATGGATGAAAGTGGAAACTGGAAATTTTGGAGGCGGGAATGATTGACTATTTATCCAATTATTAGGAAAAAGGGGGGGGGGGGGAGAAAATGGGGAATTTGTGGGCATTTTTAAGCAAATAATGCCTTTAAAGTTGATGTTTTGGGAAGAAGGCAAGCCACCTTATAATTGAGGATCTACGGTAAAAATTATAGTGGCTCGAGGTGGTGTATTTTTAAAATTTTTTATTAAAGAGTGGATGTTGAGCAGGTAATTTAGCCAATTACTGTAGCATTGACTTGGGCAACGGTAAAGGCGTGGTAATTACGCCTATTTAACTAAATACGTCACCGCAGGTGGCGTCTTCACCCGAAATATGCCTAATAAATTGGAACAACATAACGAGTTGTGGAGAGGAAAAAATTGAGTGAGAGAGGAGTTGTAGAGGTAAAAATTTGAGTGAGAGAAAGGTTTTTTTTGTGTGTAGAGAGTTTAGGGAAATAATATTTGAGTCATTAAATTGGGTATATAATTTTTTTAGTTAATTTATAAATTATTTGATTAGTTATGAATAATATATTTATTAATTTTATTATTTTTTGTTGCAGAAGGTGAGGAGGTTTTAAAGGAAACACTTGGAGCATATTTTCGTTGATTAGGTACCTGTTTTTTATTTATATAAATTAAATGTAGATATATTGTTGTAGACATGTAAGATTTTATTTTAGGGTAATAATAATAATTAATTATAGAATTATAGGGTTTTAGGGCCTTTAGGATAATAATAATAATAATAATAATAAGTTGAGCATTAAATTAGAATTTTTATTAATGTAGCCATGTAGAGTTTAAATATTTTTCTAGGGTATATTAAATATTTTATTGTTTTATAAATTATTTGATTTGTATATATATATATATATTCTATTAATTTGATTTATTTTAATTTGTAAAATTTAAAAATAGTGAATAAGCTAAAATTTTTATAAATGTTTAGATAATTATATTCGAGAACAAAAATTAGTCATTTATAGGTATATTCTAGAAAAAAAAAATAGTATAATTAAGGGAACCATATTTGAATAATTCTAGGTATATTCGAGAACAAAAATTAGTATAATTAAGAGAATCATATTCGAATAATTCTAGGAAAATTAACGGAACCATATTTGAATAATTCTAGGTATATTCTAGAACAAAAATTAGTATAATTAAGGGAACCATATTCGAATAATTCTAGGTATATTCGAGAACAAATGAAGCCATATAAATATATAATTTGTATATTCGAATAAAATAATAAATATTAATAATCAAAGTTTTCGGTGTGTAGATAAATTTGAGATATGGCGTCTGATCAGTTGTTGCAGTTGGACCATATGCACATTTCATCTTATATCGGCGTAAATAATTTGTAACTTATTTATTTATCTTCGAGTAAGAAATGTATGTTAGTTGTGCAATGTTATTAATTAAATTTAACTTATTAAATGCATGACGATCATCATTGTTTTCGTCGTTGAGGGACGACGACGGATGAGCCATCTGCTCGCATTGTTCGTCTCTTACATCAGGCGAGATTTTATAATGCGACATTTGTGCGTGGCTATAAGGTGGTCTCAGGATTGATAACTGCGTTGATTGAAAGCTAGAGACCAGAGAACCACACGTTTCATTTTCCAGTCGGGGAGTGCACAATAACCCTGCAAGATGTAGCTTTACAGCTCGGTGTCCCCATAAATGGAAATGTGGTCGTGGGACAGAATAACTACAACGTATATGCGATGTGCAACCAGTTCCTCAGGAAAATCCCTTCAGAAACTGACACGAAAGGGTTACGTGTGAAGGTAACCTGGTTGGAGAATGCATTCAGGGTAACCGAGGACTCAACCCATGAAGAAGTTGCATGCGCAGCACGTGCTTATATCTTCCAGCTCATTGGTGGGGTATTGATGCCGGATAAATCCGGTAATCTTGTGCACACGCAGTATCTGCCACTGCTGGAAAGTTTTACCGGGGCTCGTTCGTATAGCTAGGGCTCTGGATATTGGCGGTCTTATACCATGAAATGTGCAAGCCCGTTATTGTTAGAAATTGGAACAAGATATCTGATATTGGTGGGTGTCTTATCTTACTTCAGTCCTGGGCATGGTATCGACTTCCATATTTGACACTTATAGTCAATAACCTAGTTGAGTTTCCACTCGCTGGAAGGTAATAGTCAAATAAAAATTTATAATGTGTATATTTTTTATTAAAATTTTTTCGAATTACTAAATATTATATTTTCGGTTTTCGTTAGGTGGCGACATAATTTGAGAAAAGCAGGGGTGGTGCACAACAACGTTGTTGACGTGAGATTGATGATCGAATCTGAAGGGAAAAATCAGGTATTAAAGTTAGTTTAAAGTACAGTCTTGCGTACCCAAATATTTGTTGATGTTAATATTAATTTTTTTTATGTTAATATTAATTTTTATGACAGTTCATTTGGACGCCATATGGCGATGCAGATGTATAGTCTTGCGTACCTCCATATATGTGGTAGGATGCTACATTTTGGGGTGCAGTTGTACCGTTGATCCATTTCTCGGTGGTTGAGTTCCAGTGCACTGATAGAGTCATGCGACAATTTTGGTATCATCAACCCATTCCTGGTCCTCCGATTGATCTCAAAGATATTCACACAAAAAATTAGGTTTGATGATAACTAAAGGCGTAAGCAAGAAAGTTTAATTGCTCGTTGGAACAACCAGAACTTATATGTGCCAGCTGATGTGACTCCACTCCAGGAAGATAATTTCCGTGACGATTCAGACTACATGAAATAGTTTTATAACAATGGAAAACCATTCCTGACACACAAGGAAGTGAGTCAGAGATGGCATACAGAGTATAAGTGCTCATATCAGTATAAAGCCAGTTCGTCTGCGCATATGGAGAACCTGCAGCCGCCACCAATTAATCCTGCGGATTGGTCATCATGGAGTTCATGTGTACCCTCAGGGCATGTAGTGAGAACATACGATTATTATGATCCATGGGATAGAGCACTACAAAGATCCCAGATGTTCCATTCGCAGCGCACTGATGTTGGATCATCCGGAGTGAGTGTGTTTCAACAACCATCTTCATACTTGCCTACTCCGCCATTTTCCACTTCGTTATGTGCTGAATATATGTACGCGACACCTCCTTCTATGAGGATGTTGGATGACCAGCTAGAAGAATACGAGCAGAATTTGGAGGACCTGCAATCGCCACAGAGGATGGCTCAACCCCCACGACGGTATGACCAGACATCTTCCCTGTATAGACAAGAACTGCCGATGAGGGGGAGAAAATATGATGTTTTTTTTCTATTTGAAATTTTTATATTAATGTTTAAACTTTTATTTGGAACGATTGTAGTTGTTAATATTTACAAATTTTTATATTAATGTTTAAACTTTTTCTAATTTGAATTTATTTTGTTTTATTATTATAGAACAAATGCACTTAATTTTAAAATGTTTTTTTACTTTATTAATGAAAGTTTACAAACTCATTCAAAATTGTTGTGATGGCCCGGCACGATAGTTGGGGCGATTCGAACATTTATCTCTCTTGTGACCAGCCGCTCGGCAAAGTTCACAATGTCTAGTTTGAACTCTCTCGATCATCCGGATCATCCATACAAGTATGAATACAGGAGGAAGTCGGTCGACCCTTTAGCTTTCTTCGAAGACTGGGATTTGGTAACCATTCTTCGTATATTGGATTTGTTGGCCAATATTCCTAATTTGGAATCATCCTAAACATAAGCATGTAGATATTTTCCATTGTTTGCAACCTAAAACAATCGTCCACCAATGTATATGAGTCTATACGGACATGCATACATGCGGCGATTACGTGAGTGCACGGGTATCTATATACCCAAAACAACCACAATCACACCAGCTCACATGCAAGTTTACTCGAAACAATTTGTGCTCGTTCGGGCGTACCAAGGCTTGGACGTTAAATTCAGCATCGTTGGGGTCGAACGAATCCACTCTCATGGCGGTTGCGTCATCTTGAAGTTTCTCCATACTGTTTTAGAGAGTTTCAGACCACTGTTGTCCCCTATTTATTTGAGAGTTGACCTTCTTCCCTTTGTCGCACCATACTTTGCCCAGTCTAAAGTACGTTCCCAAACAATACTGGCAATTTGGAGATGGCACATCCCTTTCAACACAGAGTTGATAGCCTCGGTAAGGTTAGTGGTCATATTCCTGTAACGTCGACCTTCATCATAGGCCTGTGACCATCGTTCCCTAGGAATATCAGCAACAAAATCATGTACACGTTGTTTGTGCCTTATAAAACGCCTAAACTTTGTATCGAACCTTGGCCAAACCATTTCATACTCTGTTCGTAAAAACGTTAGTTAGTAAACATAAGACAAATCTCATACATAAATAAATCAATAATTTAGACAATAACAAATTACAACTTACATGCGCTTAAAATTTCATGACGAATCTGATTGTTTCGGAACTGAGCCTTTGCATTGGTAGCAATATGTCGTATACAATAGGCTGGATAAGTATGTAGTGGTCTCCATAAACTTTCGGGCCTATCGATTACTGATAATAGATCATACCCTCTATCAGAAATCACACAAATCTCGTCCTCTTTGATTACGTGTCGGTGTAAATTATTCAAAAAAAATCCCATCCCTCGGCATTTTCTTTCTCAACTATGGCATAGGCTATAGGAAATATATTTATGTCTCTGTCTTGCGCCACATCAATAAGTAATATTTGCCCGTATTTTCCGTACAGCAATGGACCATCAATTTGAATCATACGTTTACAGAATCTGAATCCTTCAATACACGGCTGTAATGGCCATAATAACTTACTAAATATTCTTTTTTTTCAGGAATTACTTCACCTTGTAGTGTTACCGCTGGCAATATTTCGTACTCTACTATAGTTCCGGGGATAAATACTTGCATTGCTCGTAATAGAGTCGGTAGCTCATTATATGATTTATCCCAATCACCGTAAACTAATGCCATCGCCTTTTGTTTTGCCATCCACGCCTTATAGTAAGATGAGATGTATCCAAGCTGTGCACGGATCGATGCTACCAACACTGCAATGGAAATCCTCATATTCTTCTCAATCAACAACTTTGTGTAAGTGCATATCAAATCAGAGTCAAGGTTTATGTGGTCATGTGAGATTGAAGTCATGGTACATGAATGTTGATCAATGAACCTTCTGACCTCCCACATCTTCTTTCGTTTTATATACGAAACTCTTATCCTCCAGTTACATTTGCTCTTATCATTCACGCACCTTACACAATATGTTCCGCTATCCGATTCAGCAACGCAAGATTGCATATGATGTCTGACGCAATACTCCTTAATTGCTAACTGAGCATCTTTCTTTGTATCGAATTGAGCTATGAGTTTCAGCTCTCCGTTGGTTGAGGCTGAGGCTGAAGAATGACAAAATACACGTGCCTCATATTCTTGATCCCGCATTGCAGCATAGTCTACCTCATACATGTGGACTGGAGGCACGTAAGCTAGAAGATTGGGCTCCGGTTGCTGCGGCTCCAGTTGAACATAACCCTTAACCGACTGCTCATCGAACAATTTATATCTAGCAGACATTGCTGCCAAACATTTTTCTCAACATCAAGATCATGGCTCTGAGCAGCAGCGGTCCTAACAGCATCAACATCATCAGCATCAAGCAACTCAACATCATCATCTTCTGCCGCTAGTATAACATTTTTGTCGTCCTCGCTGAAATCATCAACTATTTCGCCCCAACGACCATAAACGTTTTTGGTGTCACAATCCATCGTGATATTCGATCACACAAATGACTCTCTTAATTTACCAAAAACCCTACCCAAAACTCCTTAAACCTTAAATTTTTGAAATGAACAACAAAATAACAAAAATTCCCGGGCAGGTCCTATATATATATCTAGGTCTTGACGCCACCTGCAGATGGCGTCCAAAGCTGAATATTAAAAAATTAGCCTCAAGACGCCATCTACACATGGCGTTAAAGGCTCATGTCGCCACCTGCAGATGACGTCCTAAGACGAATATTCCAGACCTGGACGCCATCTGCTCGTGGCGTCTTATCGAGCCAGCTTTATTCGGCTGACACAGCTGACCTCTCTTTCATTACAACTGCTGATTTACGGCTCAAATATCGTAATTTGGCTCAAGACGCCACCTGGTGGCGTCTTCATTGAATTTTAAATTGTAAATAATTAAAAATGCAGAAGGCGTCCTCAAGTTACTGTAGTTTTTACCGTAGATCATCAATTATAGGGCAGCGTGCTTTATTCCCCAAAATATCAACTTTAAAGGCATTATTTGCCTAAAAATATTGAATTTGTGCTCTATTTTTAATATATTTATAATTTGGTTTGCTTCTAGATTTTTTTTTTTGAAGAAGGTAAGGTTTACTTTTGGATTTTAAAAAAGAACATGTATCAGAGATTTCATTGCCACCATCTGGGTGGGCCTATGAACTCTGAATTTACAATACTAACTTAGGCTACAATATATTTAGGTAAAATTAGGAAATAATGCAAGTGAAAAATGGAGGGAAATAGGGTAATTGGAAATTTATTTAGGGATTTATAACATTTGTTACGATTTTAGGTGAAATTATTGTGTAGCTTCGAGTTACAAATAAATTGTATATTTTATGAAACTCATTATTTAGTTACGACGAGTTCTTTTGATTTAATTTATTTTAAAAAATAAAGAATTTAAAGAGTAATTTTAGTAAAAAAAATGATGATATTCATCTTAAGAAACTTAGGTTCAAATAGCTCTGCCTACAAAATGTATATGCCTTATAAAAAGTTAAGAAAAAATATGGCAGATAGTACCTTGACCTTAAGAAATTAAGTGAAATGAATTCATTTGGACTATATGATAAACTTCATAAAATAATCATTTTACATTTAACTAATCAGGACCACCCGACGAATTCGCCTCGTACTATAGTGAATGTCGTAGATTCTTAAATAAATCTCCAACGGTCATATTTATCGCATTCTTTTTTTTTCAATTGCATTATTTATCCAGTTTTGCCTAAGATTGGGGAATAAATTTTTATTTTAATTTATTTTTTAATTTATAAAAATTGAAAAATTGGTTTAATTATTCGTAAATACATGAAATTAAGTTATTAATTTTATTAATTTGTAAAATATATAATTAAATCATTAACTTTTATTAATTCTTGAATCTTGATTTATAAATTATTGAAGTACTGATAATTTTAAATCATTAGTTTAACAACAAGATTTCGCTATATTACATAAATAGACAAATTTCTTAGCTTTTTGTAAAATATGATGTCACTGGTCAGTGACGGGGAGGGAAGTAAAGGTCGAGTAGCTGTGGCATCCAATTATTATTATTATTATTTGAAAAATAGGTGCTCAAAGTATACCTTTATAAATTTTAAGTGCTTAAAATATTTTTTTGTAAAAATAGATGTCTAAAGTTTTAAAAGTTATAATTTTAGGTGCCTAAAGTATTTTTTGTAAAAATATGTGCCCAAAGTTTTAAAATTTATAATTAAATATGCTACTTGTCAAGCATTGATTGGTTAAAAAAATATTTTTAAAACCCGTTAACAGCCAGCCGCCTAAAATTATAACTTTTGAAACCTGAGCACCTATTTTTGCAAAAAATACATTAGGCACCGCACATATTTTTCATTTAAACCTTATTATTATTATTATTATTATTATTATTTAAAGGTAAGAAAGGGAAATGACAGGAAATAAAAAAATATTTTTTTATTATTTTTTGATTGCTTAAAATACTATAGGTTTATGAATTATTTAATATTTTATATATTTTTTGTATTTAACATATTTGTGTATTTGTGTAATTTTTATATTTTAATTATTTTTCTATGTTATATTTATTTTGTATTAAATTTATTTAATATTCGGTACATTTTATTTTTTGTATTTTTATGTCTATCTTAGAATTCAGTATTGAGATTGTCTCTCATGATAACATCAATAAATTACCACGTTAAAAATGTAATATGCCTTATCATTATATTCAATATTAATTAGTATCATGCATAGTTTGTTATCGCTATTCAAGTTAAAGAAAATTTGTACATCCATTTTCTTGATTTTTAATATAACCTTTTATGTAATTTTATGTATAATCTTCTATATATTGAAAGATGATTTAATTAAATTTTTGCATGTTCGTATATGTGTGCATTATTCATGTTATTTTTTAGTCATGACATATCGTATTTTAACTATTTAATATTATTTTAACCATTTTATTTTAAAGTTTAATATTAATTAAGCAAGTACATTTGTTTGGTTAGCCAAGCTGTTTATTTTTGTTCCTTAATATTTTCTTAGGTCATGAGTTCTATTCCCACTAAGAGCACTATTTTCTTCTCATAGAGTTCCTCTTCTTCCTCTAGGTAAAATTAGAATTAGAATTAAGAGCTGTAAAAAAAAACTTTATTTATAATTATTTAATATAATTATTTGATTTAAATTTATTTATAATTAATTATTCAAATTCCCATGCGTGGTAGCCTGGTAGGAGATAAAAACTAGTTATTTTGTAGAAATAAAAATAGAAAATAAAAACATAAAACATTTTTTTAAATGCCAAATGGAGCCTAATGGTTTACATAATAAAACTGTAAGGAAATTGGAAAGAAAAAAAATTAAAAATAGAAAATAAAAACATAAAATATTTTTTAAATACCAAATGGAGCCTAATGGTTTACATAATAAATCTGTAAGGAAATTGGAAAGAAAAAAAATTAAAAGAGCGAAAAGTATTTAGATAGAGCATATTTTTTTATCCTTTTTTTTTAATTTTTTGAATTGAAAGGAGGCTCAAGCTTTTAAACTAAGCACGAACTGATTTACATTAAGGGAGACCCTTGTGACCGTGGTAACTGTGTTCCATTAAACAATCCCCATAATGCAGCTTGTAACAACGTAACAACTCCAACAGTCTTATAAAAGCCAAGGATCCATTCATCATCACTCGTTCAGACTTAACACAAGCTTGGTCTGACCCGCCTGAGCCTAACCCGACCCGTGACCCGAGGACCTGACCTGGCCTGTTGACCTTATCCGATTGACCATTGACCGCTGGCATTAACGTTAACCGATGATGTCAGCGTTGACTTTGACTAAAAGTCAAATTTTTCGAGAACTTGCATTTTACAGTTTTTGACGTCCTGAGCCCGATTTTGAAGTACATTTCACAACATTCTAACCCAAAAGCCTCCGAATCTGACCTTGAACCAAACTTGCTTATGTATTTAATTATTCAGTTAAGAGCAATGTGAATAAGGTCTGATATTGGAATTTGTGCAATTGAAGGTATTAGCATATCCTTGAATCTGGGAGGCTGTGAGACGTCGAATTCAAAGTCGAGAACAATCGAATGAATTACCATGGGTCGATTGATGTAGCACAGATTTGAGGTAATACTTTGCTACCTTCTGTATGCTTTATGAAATATATTGGTATCCGGTAAATGCTTGCATGATCATGTTGAAGCATATAGTTAATTCCATTAATGTCTAATCGATTATGGAAAAAGAATAGTAAATCAGTTAAGATTGAAATGCTCGGTTAGGAAGATGGGTACCCTGTAAGAACTTCTGAGATCAAAGAATAATTGATAAGACTGTTATACTTAAAATCCGATTTTGCTTGTTAATGATTTAATTTCTGAAATGATAAGTTAAGAAATGGAAAAAATGCCCTTGAGGTGTAATAATGACTAAAATACCCCTGACAATAAAAACAATCTAGAAATCTAAACTTGATCTGGTAAAACAATTGAATCATCTAAAAACTTCTATTTACTTCTAAAGATACGATAACAAGAGTTATACCTCCGAGAATGTAAAAAACTTGGAGTTCTCCATAGGTCTAAATAAATTAAAATGACAGAAAATACTGAATTGATTGAAATGACCGAAAGATCCTCAGGCACCAAATTTCTAAATTATCCAAAATGAGGGATATACCCTCGAGATCTGAAAGGAATAAATAGTTGAAGGGACCGAAATAATCAGAATAACTGAAACACCTTTGGGAATCGAAGTGTCTAAAATACCCTCGAATACCAAAATGTCTGAAAACACCTCTAAGACCTCGAAAAAGAAATACCAATAAAGCCAAACGAATGTAATGGCTCTAAAAGTTGTAATACACAACCCGTGCTTGCTGGTTATTTTTTATACTAATGTAATATTGGAAGAATACTATATGAAGTCATGTTTGATTTATTTAGAGAAAGTACATTGTTATATGTAAAAGTAACATGTTATACTAAAAGGTACATTCGGTGCTAAGGATTGAGTCCGTGTGAAATGTACATGTCCGAATACTTGGTAAGTACCGCTAAAATGAGAATCGTTCTGTTCTAGTGGACTTAGAAGATGGATAAGCCGTTAGAAGTATTAGATATTGCAAGTAATTGTGCTACCCTTATTGGGCTAAATTACAAAATTACCATCAAAAGTTAAAATGATCAAAATACCCTTATGAGCTAATTGTCTAGAACTTGCCTGATATATCCAGAAACTTGATTGATCCTGATCTACCCGAAATCCCAAAATCTATCTTGATGTATTTGAATTCTTGCACAATCATAATATATCACAAAATTCTGAATGATCGTGATGTATAAATCCCTAATACCTGGATAAATTCGATATCTATTGAATTTCTTTGAACAAGGTTCTTGATTCTGAAATCAGTCTAAAATGGACTATAGCTTAGTGTCTCTTTTTTGTGACTATCATGGACATTTGAGTGATAAATTGGACCATCTAGTGTGTACCGTGTATACATGACTAACCTCCCTGATCAAGAATCAAATCTATCCATTTTGACCCCAAGTGATCTTGTTATCTGAAGTAAAAGCACGACCTCTAGTTCTTGACGTCTGATATAAGTATACCCAATTCATGGGTCTTGATACTTTGATTCCACTGATTAAACATCAGCCTGTACTATGATTCCTGACATACTGCTACTAATTACTGATATAACGGTTACCGCTCAAGACTATTTTACTAGGGTATTAATGGGATAACATGAGAAGTTTCAGATAAGCACTTGTGCGCACACGCCTCCTACTAGGCTCTTATGCCGCCTAGGACCTAAGGTAACCCCTTAGGTCGATATCTACGCCCATTGGGCCTAGGTTAATGCCTGTATAGATGTAGTTCTAGGAACTACATACTGGAGTTCGATTGAAGGGTAGTTAGGCTGATACCAAAATTTTCATACCTCCTCCTTTGCATCTGTCAAAATTCTTCAGTTGTCTGAAACTTTTTGTTTGTCTTTCTCGATCTACGAATTTTGGGACATACCAAACACTCTGGCTCTATTCCTGTAAAATATCTCCCCTTTTTGATCATTCTAGATTGTAAAATGCCCGACTGATATTCAGAAGTTCAAGTATTGAACAACCATGATGCCTTTAAGTATGATGTAAACGAGATTCTATACCGTAAATAGAACATGTTGATGTCATGATCTTTATGTCCGTTCTATGCTTTACCTTATACCTACATGTTGCCTATAGCATCTCTTGGTAGTTCAATATTACTGAGCTTTTCCAAGCTCACGTCGTTGTTACCATCATAGGTTAGAAGAAATCTATCATGGTATAGTGACCGACATCAGTGTTTGGCGTTCTTTCGGTGTTGCTTTCAGAGTACGATACTGGTGCAGTTAGTGGGCATGTATATTGTGTCTTATTTTATGTTAGAGTCTGTAATATACTTTTTTGGATTTTTGTTTTATAATTTTCTATAACGATGTTCTAACAAAGATTTTTATTTTACGGTTTTAAATGTTCTAGAAAGAAAAGAATTTTATCTAAATTTTTACTGGGTCACTCTTGTGACCCTAATGTGACCTCCTAGAACCAGATATAACACTTAGGCGGGTCTAGGAGGTTACATTACTATTGTGATTCTCAAACATCTCTATCGATAGCATTTGTGTAATTCCCTCAAACATTTCAGAATATCAGATAGGATGACATCTACGATAGTGAGATTCTATCTGTATTCAAAGTTTGTAACTATGATTTTATGCATGATTCATGCAAAATATATGTATTTATCTATTTGGAGATTTATGTTTAGTAGGTGGTGGTTGTTTATTTTATTGTTTTTTCTTTCAAAAAGCGTCGAGTTATCTCCACTTCAGCTTGGTCTTTCTTTTCACAAAAGAGTGTCGAGATATCTCTACTCTTGAACATTAATTTTCGCAAGAGCATCGAGTCACCTATGGTCCGTTGCAATTTTTGTAAAGAGCGTCGAGTTGTCTCCACTCCAGCCTTTTTATTCTTTTAGCAAATGAGCGTCGAAATATCTTCACTCCTGAACATTAATTTTCGCAAGAGAACGTGTCATCTCTGATCCGATGCAATTTTCACAAAGAGCGTCAAGTTATCTCCGCTCCAACTTGTTCATTCTGTTCACAAAGGAACGTCAAGTTATCTCCGTTCCTGAACATTGATTTTCATAAAGGGCGTCGAGTTACCTCCGCTCCAACATATTCATTACTACAAGAGCATCAAATTGCCTCCTTTGCAACATTCCAATTTTCACAAACCAAACAACGAACACAATAATACTTCTCTCGTAAGTCTCGACTCGTGTCATTTTATGACATTTTCTCGACTAAGGGAAAATTGTTATACCCATTAAGTTCTCTGTCATTATTTCCCATGCATGCCAAGTCTTTCAATAGTACTTCTCCGCCATCGCCCCCGATCATACCCATAACAGGTTTGGTCAGACCATCCTCTAGAGTCCCAAAATACTAGTCTTTTGGAACAACCTCATCAAAAGGCTGCAATACCCTTGATAAGACAGACGTCAAATCAGCATAACCCACCAGGTAAGCCTATCAATTGGTAGTTGGTAGGGGTGTTCATGGTTAACTGTTGGTTAACCATTAAGAAGAAGTCACTAATTTTTTATGCATTCTTAGGTACATTCTCTATGCATTTCCCCTCTAATTGCACTAAGAACATATAACTTTTGCACTAAGAACATAACTTATAGGTTAACCGTAAACACCCCTAGTAGTTGGGCTATACTGTTGTATCCATAATTTCCTACAAGACCTATACTTGATAAGCCCGTCAAACCCCCTATATAATAACCAGAGGAGCCTTCAGTTTCTCTTGAAGCTGAGACCCATGCTAAGGATCGACCAAAAACTCATATTTTTTCTTTTACTTTATCTACTTCGACCACCGTTAATTGTGACTTTCAACACAAACCAAAAAGGGTGAACAACCTGAAAATTGGCAACCGCAACTATCTCATTTTTCCTATCAACAATATTAGATTCTATAAAAAAAAGCATCCATTATGGTGCGGAAATTAACCGTAAATCCGAATCTTAGTATAGATGGTAATAATAATCCATTATGTGTTATCTATCCGACCTCGCTTCGGGAGTTCTCCACTGATAATATATTAAATAATATTTTAAAAATATATGTTACTCGTTTATATTACAGTTTTTAGAGGGAAAAAATCAGGAAGTATATATATTTTTATTTTTACTGCTTTGGTAATATTTTTTATGATAAATGAATAATATCTTCGTGTATTTATTTAGTGGTCTACTAAAAAATCAGTTCTTTTGAACTAGATAGGAACACAAAAACGATAAAACTCTTGTTGTCACTAAATTTTCACTCACCTTTTTATTATTTATTTATTTATTTATTTATATTTTTGTTTATTTTTATTATTAGGGTATTATTATTATATTAATTATGTATGTATAATAATTAGTCTTATTATTAGATATAAAATCCAAAAAATTAAAAAAGTCCATTTATTTAAATAAAAGGTCCAATTTAAATAATGATCCATTTTAATTAAAACCTAATACAATAAAACCCATTTGCCCCAAATAAAAAACCCTAAATGACATCTTTTTTACCCCGTGTGCAGCCAATTATTAATTATTGGATCCAATGGTCCAGATTGGATCAAGAAGAAAGAGAGCTGGTGGGCCCCACGTGATTCCCCGCATGCTTTTCCGCGCATGCTTTCCTCCTGGCTTTGCAACCTGCAAAGGAAAGAAATCAAATTAAAATGAAAATCATGGGTGGCGTCGTCGCGATCACAAATGAAAATGGAAGGAGAAGACCACATTAATTTGAAGATTCGAATCAAAGCCAAAAGACAAGGAGTTAATTCGGGAAGAAATCAAATCACAAAAATTTGGGGAACATTTTACCCAAAAATTAGGGATTTTATGGGTAAATTTCTATGCATATTTCGATCGAAAATTTTATATAAACCCTTGTAAATCCTTTGTAAGACAGCAAGAGATACAAGAAAGAAATAAAAGATTCAAGTTCTTTTCCGGAATTCAAGTGTTCAGGCAAATTTAGGTATTTTTTTAGCTTTATTTCGTCTTTATTTTAGTTTTTTTTATTTTGTTTGATTTGAATATATGCTATCTTACCTTTGTTTTTTTAGCCATAAATTTGAGATTCAAAATCTCGTCGAAAAATTAGATTTTTCGTCGCCAGAATGAGGCAGCCAGTGGCGGCGGACGGTGGTGGGTCGCCAGAGTTTTTCATGTTTGAAGAACAAGATGAACATTTAAGAGAATTTGTAAAATGGGTGTTTGATCCAAAAATTTTAAAAGAAGAAAATAAAAGGTGATTATAAAAATTATATTTTATACCCACATGTTTTAAAATAAATTGGGCTAATTACACTCATTAAATCCCTCCGCCTTTTTTTTTTGCTTCGCGAGTCTTTAGATTTTCAACTACTTCAAAATGGTCACTAAGTCCAAAATTTCCCTTTGATTTTTTTTTTATTTTTTTACAATTTGGTTATTTTTTTACTTTACCTTTTAATTATTATTTTTTAAAAAACTTTTGGAAAGTATTGTTTTTAAAGAAAATAATGATAATTTTAATTTACATTTTTTTGTAAAAATTGGTTCGAATACTATGTGTTAACTTGATTCGGGAAGGGTATGCTTTCTTTAAATAATTGTGTCTTACTTTTTTTTGCATTTAATTCATTTCTTTTTTTATGTTGTATTCTAATTAATTTTTTATTTTAGATAAAGCCTCTAGGATTAAGTTCTTAAAAACTTTAATTAGAGCCTTAAAATAAAATAAAAAACACAAAACTTTCTTCACATTTAAAAATTCATAAAGCACACTTAATTACATCTGAAACCCAATAGGTAAAATATATTTAAGCATTCTTTAGGTTAATAATCGCTAACTTAGAATAAATAAAAACTTTAACACACTAATTAATTTTGTGATTGTTTTATTAAAAAATAAAATATAATTAATGCGGTGTCCTACCAAAATGAGGTAAAGGGTTAGCGCCAGAAATGTTGGCGGTGATTAAAGTTTACTCTCTGAATGGTGGGGCCGTTAAAATGGAATCATATTCATAATTGGACAATAATTTAAATATTACACGAACTTACAAATTTCGACATTAAAACTATTTGTAATCGGCTAGGTACCAATTTTTGGGCATTGTGAGGGCGTTAACCCTTCCCCACGCGTAACCGACTCCCGAACCTGTTTTTGAGTTTTCGCAGACCAAAATCGTTGTTTTAATAAAATAAAATGATTTTATTAAAATGACCCGTTTTTAGGTGATCAAATCACACCTTTTTTTAAAAAAGATTGGTGGCGAATCCGTTGTTTTATTTTGAAAATTAATCGTCGAGACCCCATAAAAAGGATTGTGATAGCTTGGCGACTCCGCTGGGGAAATTTTTTGTTTTTACAAAAAAGAGAGTCAGACCACAATCTAGTTACACCTTATTTTAATGTCATAATTTGCAAGTTCGTATAAATTTAACTTAATTGTCCATTTATGAATATGATCTCATTTTACGCATTTAAAATGTGGTTATAAGCTCTTCACCCGAGCTTAGTCTCGTTCGTTTAAGTGGGGGAAAACGCTATTGCTCTCGTGGGAATACTGATTATCTGCATGGGCCTAGTAAGTACCTTCGGGGCTCATATGGCCTATGTCTTCGTGAGGATACTAATCCTTCGTATGGGCATAGGAAAATGGGTCCCCCTGAGTTAAATCCGATTCGTTCGAAGCCTATAATGGGTGAGAATCAAGGACCTTGCTACCCTTAGTAGGGGACAGCGAGAAAAATTCAGGAACCTTTTAGAACCCAACCTATGTGAAAGTCTAGAAGCCTACCCCATTAGATCCATGTGGAAAAACCGAGGCTTTGAATTTGGTCAAAATTATTTCATAGGAATAGTCCGTGGAGACATGTCCAAAAGAGTTGGAATGTGCTGCCCAGTTACTATTTGTACAATGAAATTATTTTGGACCTTTTATGTTCTTCGAAGTACTAATTCTTTATTTTTCTTGTTTTGTATTGTTTTGCATATTTTTCTTGCATCCACATCTCATATCTAGAAGGGGTCGATTCTAAAGCACATTGCTCAAGTAGAAAATAGTTTTTCGTGATAGAAAACTCCTTCAAAAAGAGAAAGATAATGCGAGTGTATGTCACTGGTCCGAGGTCAACTAGCGGACACATAGAGAACAACATTCAAGACAAAGATCTTGGTGCTTGGAGATACTAATGAAGGGGGCAATGATTACTGGTTCGCCCAGCTTAGGGACAATGTTAGAAGGTTCCAAGAGCGAGATGAATTGGTCCAGATTTAAGACATAGCCAAGCATGTGATGGTGCTAGCTAAAGAAGCTACTACTGTTCGGCCAATATAGAAAGTGAGATCGACTCTTGTGGTTGATCGAAGAAATAAAAGAGTTGGGCTCCCAGGCCGAGATGTACTCGTGATATATTTCAAAATCTTTTGTAATAAGGAACTTTGATATCCAATGAAAAACTATTTCTAGAGTAATACCTTAATGGAATCGTCGGCCCTTCGCATGCATTCATGTATTTTCATTTTTTGTTTACATTAGTTTATGTTGTGATCATTGCATACATACATATAGATTAATTATGGTAAATTCTATTCTTTAGCAAGATTCTGCACGAATATGATACTCGAGCTATGACTACAAAGGAAAGATTGATAACTCTAGAAATAAATCACAAGAGTACCCAAGATAGACTCGATAGAATGGAAAAAGACTTAAAAGAAAAAGTTGCACAAGCTCAGAAAAACATTGTCAGCCAGATAGCAGCTATGTTGGGATTCAAGGACCCAGAAAGAGGAAAGATGGTTGAAGTTATTAATGTTTTGTCGCCCCAACCTGAGATAACTTCAGAGACATTTCTACCGAAGAGTAGGTTCCATATCCGCATTGTAGGAACACCAACTCATCTTCTAGAAAGGTCTAGGATAAATCATGGAAAAAACTAAGGTATTAAGGTGCGAGATCTCTATGAGGCAGCCGACAAGTTCAGAGTGAATAAGAGGCTAGAAGATCAATGTGACAGGCTCGAAAAGATCATTAGAGCCCTACAAGGAAGCAATGGCTATGGTGGCATAGACACTAGAGATCTAAGTCTAGTGTCTGACTTGGTGGTTCCTCCAAAATTTAAAACTTTTGACTTCGAGAAGTATGACAGGACCACTTGCCCTTTAGCCCATTTGACCATGTACTGCCGAAAAATGTCACTACACTTGGAAAACGAGAATCTACTCATCTATTGTTTCCCAGACAGTCTATTGGGTCTACTACCCAATGGTATGCCCAATTAAGTCGGGTCAACATACGCACTTAGAGAGATCTGTCAAGAGCTTTCCTTAAACAGTACGAGTATGTAACAAATATGGTCCCAAGTAGGATCGTATTACAGGGCATGGAACAAAGGTCCAACGAGAGTTTCTGTCAGTACGCTCAGAGGTGGCGAGACATGGTAGCCCAAGTTCAACCTCCACTATTGGAAAACAAAGTTCCTTTAATGTTCATGGAGACTTTAAATGGGTCTTTTTACAACCATATATTAAACCATGCCACCAAAGGTTTCACAAACATGGTCATGAATGGGGAACTGATATTGGCAGCCATCAAAAGTGGGAGACTCGAGGAAGAAAAATATGATGAGCACCTATAACCTGAAGCACTCCAGCAACGAAATCTTGTCACAGGGTAGATGTGGGCATTTTCCCAAAAAAATGTTGGGGTCATACCTAGAACCAACCCTTTTGCTTTTCCCCGCGAGCATTAGGGATCTTTTGTAAGGGCTTCTATGTTAATTTACTTGTTTAAAGATGCATTTCCTTTATTTTTCTCAAGTGGCAAACATTTCATTTTTTCTTTTCAATTTCCATCCATTTCTCTTTTAAAATACATCTTCTTCTTTTTTGTAGAATCTCCATTATTGATTGTATGAATGATTCTTAGATCTAATCCTGAGATGGAAGGGCAATAAAGTGTGTTCAGGATTAATGAGAAATCCCATAAATAGATTTTAAGTGATTTTCCTCTCAGACATTGTTATTAAGGTTTTTGAATAAAGTGATAACTCTAAAACATCTACCAGCTGAAGACTGCTTCTCTTTGATGATATTTGTGTGTGAAATGACATTTGGCATTCCTTCATTTCCCTTCTCAAATAAGAAAATAAAAAATCCTTTGTGGTCCTCTTTTGAGCCTGATTTTTTTCTTGTGATTGAACCCTAACCAAGAATCATTCCCCACATTGGGGGCAAAGAGGATGAAAGGTTGTTCGTAAGCAAGAAAGAAAACATGTCAGATCAAGTTAAATGTCCTAAATTCAAAATAAAAGGACAAAAAAGTAAACGAAAAATAAAAAGAAAAGGAAGAAAAAGAAAAAGGAAGAAATGAAAGTTGGAATGGGAAGAAAAATTTGAAACATGAGAAAAACATGTTCGGAATCCTTCAGATGAGACATGTGCCAAAGAGGGAAATGAACTCTAGGGTGAAAACCCAAAATGGGCAGTCTAGAGTGATCCAAAGAATAAAAGAATGGAGAATTCATCAAGAAAGATTGATCCTTGGTTTAATCACCCTTAAGCATGTATTTGAGCTTATATATCTTTTTTTATAACCCGAGCCTAACCTACATTACAAGCCTTAAAAGACCATTTGGATCACACATGACTATCAGAGGAAAGAAGTTTGTTTTCAAAATACATTCCACCCAATTGAGTTAACTTTTCTTCATAGACCCCAAACTTCTAATATCTGATTGAGATTAGAAAAGTGGGAAAATTAAAATTCGAGGAGTGGGTGAGTTAAAGAGAGCCACCTAAAAGTGGGACACTATCCGGTTGATGGATTCATGAATCATTTATACTATGGATTTTGGGGCATCTGACTTTGCTCTTTTCCATGTTTTCCATGACGTTTTCCTTTGAACCCTCATTTCCAGCCTTTATTTTTCTTTAAATCCTTATTTTTAGCCTTTTATTTCTCTTTAAATCCCCATTGCTAACCCTTTTCTTGTATCTTACAAGTAAAGTGACATAGATTCATGAAAAAAAACATAGGTTTCTTGGTATTGATTCCAAATCTAGGAGCAATTGTTTACCATTGCATCAAGAAATAATAGGGGCTACACCACCTTCATTAGTTTATGGGATAAAAGGTTGAGTTTCCAATCAAGGTTGAAATTACATCTCTCTGTGTCTTGATGGAAGCAAAACTAGAAGAAGCATAGTGAGTCCAAGCAAGATATGACCAGTTGAGTTATCCAATGAAAAAAGGGTTAAAAATTATCTTCCTTGGTCAGGTGAATCAAAGAAGAATGATGTGAGCTCATGAAAAGAAAGTTCATCCGAGAGAATTTTGAGAAGGAGATTTAGTATTAAAGAAAATGCTGCCAATCCATAGAGACTCCCAGGGATAGTGGGTGCTTAACTGAGAGGGGTCTTACGTCGTAACAAAGGTTTTCTTAGGATGAGCATTGATCTTGGTCGAGATGGATCGAGATGAGCTTCATAATCTAATGAATTCGGAACTTTTATGCCTAAAAATGGAAGATGAAAAAAAAGAAAAATAAAGAAAAAAGAAAGAAAAAATAAAAAATAAAATTATCGAAAGGTGAAAACCCACAAAGGGCGCCTTAGATACAAAAAAGAAAAAAGAAAATAGGGTTCAAGATGAAAACCCTTAAAGGGCGTCTTGAAACTAAATGAGGATCTGAGTTGAAAACCCGCAAAGAGCTGCTTGGATAGTTTATGAATTAGACAAGCATCAAATGAATCTCTTGGAAACTTGGCTTCTTGGAAGGAATTTCGTGTCCTCATACCTCATCGACTTGGCAAAAGCAGCACATGGCAATTTTTGATGTCCTTACTTGGGAAGTTTTGGCCAATGGGATTTGAATTTTAAATGGGGCATGCCCAGAGTGGGGCAATTTGCATTGGACAAGGATTTAAGACCATCAACGCTAATAGGCATAAAAGGAAGATAAGAAGACGCCAGTATCATTCGAAGACATTCAAGGTAGAAATAAGCTTTAATGCTGTAGCGTTCATTTTTCGCTAAAAAAAGAGTTTAATGGTGTTTGTGGTTTTTTGGGTATTTAAAAAAATCTCTTACGTGGGTTTTAGAAAAGACTATATTTTATTTAAAAATGGAGTCGCCACCGGCCACTTAAGGTAGGCTGGACACCATAAAATCATAGATTTTAAAACTGTTAGGTTCGGGAGTCGATTACGGATGAGGAAGGATTAACACCCCCACACCGCCCAAAATTGGTACTTTAATAATTACCGCTTTATTAATATTAAACTTTCCGGATTAAAATAATGATTAAATTAAAATTCGGTTATAAGTGTGAGTAAATTTTAAGGGCCCCGTTATTCGAGAGTAAACTGATAAACCACCATCACTGCGCTTGATACTGGCCACGTTTACGCTCGAATAAAAGGGCACCGCATTGACAATTAATATTCCGTTGTGCAACTTAAAACACAGCAAATATAAATAAATACAATGCGATAAAATATAAATAAATACTAACATAATAAAATACCAATCTAACACAAATAAAATACTAATATGAAACATACATACATACATAAATATTAATCAAACTCATAAATAAAAACAAATCTAAAATAAATAAAATACTAATCTAAAACATTCATAAATATTAATCTAATACATAAATAACAACAAATCTAACATAAATAAAATACTAATCTAAAACATTCATAAAAAATTAATCTAATACATAAATAAAAACAAATCTAACATAAATAAAATATTAATCTAAAACATAAATAAACATACAAACTAAAAAAGAATACAATTTTAAATTAACTAATACTTCATTAAATCATAAAAATTACAACACAAATAAAAAGGAAAGAAAATATACCTAACTAGGAGCTCGAATGACGAACCCCGACTGAACCCCATCGAGATCTACCACGACCTCTCCAAAAATTAACTAGATTAGATCCAAAATAAGACCTCGATCGAATGTTAGACCGAACCAACTGGGGCCGTGGGCACTGCCTCCGACCCCGGCCAGCCTTGTGGCCGGCCTGGCTCCCAATTTGGGGAACCGATGCTTTGCCAATTTTCCATGGCATTTTGTGCGTGATTTCAAGCCCCCAAGCTTTTATATAGGCTAAAGGGTGGGTGGGGTGGAGACGTGGAGCTCTAGGCTCCAAGCAATTTCCTTTTTTTACTTTTTTAATATTTTTAATATATATATATATTATTTTATTTTTTGTTGATTTTTATATTAATAATAGTACTAATAAAATAATACTACAACTCGGACAAAAATGAGTGATTACAGTTGCCCCTCTTTGCTTGTTCTTGTGAAACGAGAACAAAGAAAATATCAAAAGTACTCATTTTTGTCTTTCTTCCTTGTCTTTGGCTTCGGAATCACAGGTTCTTCTGGAACTTTCCGCTCTTTCTCGGCCAACTCTTCAAGCTTGTATGTTCTTCCCATATAGAACTTTTTCGCCTTCTGATCTTGGAGCTACAGGTCCTTCTTATATAGAACCTTTCGCATTCTGAAGTCTTGAGTTACGAGTCCCTCCTATATAGAACTTTTCACTATGAGACGACAAAGCTCGGAGTCCTTCCTATATAAAACTCTTCGCCTTCAATACAGCAGGTTTTTCCTATATAAAACCTTCTGCGTCATGGGTGGATTCTTTCGACTGGGAGTTCTTTCTATATAGAACTGTTAGTCTTCACCCTGGAGCCGTAAGTCCTTATATAGAACTTTTAGCTTCTGAAATCTCAGAGCTACGGGTTATTCCTATATAGAATCTCTCGCTGTGAGTGCTCGAAAATATAGGCATTTTTTATATAGAACATTTACCTTCAAATTTGGGGTTTACGCCATGCTGGCTACCGATCTTTCTGGACTCACGCTACTAAGGCTGCCGAAATCTTTCTTTAATTTTGGGGATTCACACCGACAATGGCTACCGATCTTTCTGGACTAACGCTACTAAGGCTGCCGATCTTTCTAGACTCACGCTACTAAGGCTGCTGAAATATTTCTTCAAATTTGGGGATTCACGTCGAAAATGGCCACCGATCTTTCTGGACTCATGTTATTATGGCTGCCAAAATCTTTCTTCAAATTTGGGGATGGCCACCGATCTTTCTGGACTCACGCTATTGAGGCTGTCAAACTTTCTTTAAATTAGAGGGATTCATGCCGAAAATGGCCACCGATCTTTCTTCAAATTTGGGGATTCACGCCGAAAATGGCCACCGATCTTTCTGGATTCACGCTACTATAGTTGCTGAACTTTATTTAAATTTGGGGATTCACGTCAAAAATGGCCACCAATCTTTCTAGACTCACGCTACTAAGGTTGCCGATCTTTCTTCAAATTTGAGGGATTCACGCTGAAAATGGCTATTAATTTTTCTTTAAATTTGGGGATTCATGCCGAAAATGGCCATCGATCTTTCTGGACTCACGCTACTAAGGATACCGGTCTTTCTAGACTCACGCTACTAAGGCTGTCGATATTTATAGACTCACGCTACTATGGCTGGCACATCATGCCCGAAGGACTTATTGATGGCCCGAAGGACTTATCACTATGCTCGAAAGACTTACTGATGGCCCGAATGTCTTATTATCATGCCTGAAGGTCTTACTGATGGCCCAAAGGAACTAATATCCAACTTTACGCTACTCTGGCTACCGTCATCTGGCCTCACGCTGCTATGGCCTCCGACATCTTTCTTTCTTTAATAAAATCTACTTCTTCAAACTTTTTGACAATTCTTCAAATACATGTATAAAGCAAGCAAAAATTGACATACCTCTATCTATATGATACATGCAATGTAATACTTTCTTATTTTTCTTCTTCTTTTTTCTTTATTTTTTCTTTATTTTTTTCTTTCTCTTTTTTTCTTTTTCTTTTTTTCTTTTTCTTTATTTTCCTTTCTCTTTTCTTTCTTCTTTTTTCCTGTTCTAAAGTTTTACACCCTAAATGGTCGTTCCTCAGATTTCTTCATCTATCTACTTCTTCGCTGCATGCTCTTAAATCCTCGTTTGATCAATCACTTCGAATCTAAATTAACATGCTTTCAAGTCTTTCGTGCGGAAGGCTTTCTTGTCACTAGGGTTATCACCTATCTAAATAAATGATCTTCTGGTCCTTATAAGAACCCTGGCCATCTTCATTGCTTGACGTTGCCCCATTCAATCACGGGCTCCACTGCTTCGAATTTCTTGACCCATCATGCAGAACCTTGATCTATTTCTAATCACTAGGGTGGGCAAAATGCTTCCATCTCCTAAGTTCATCCTTTATCTTCTCATAGCATTTTGACAGGAACTAACTCTCGGTCCCTATGCTTTAAATCCCATCATCATTTATTTTAAAAGTAATGCAAAAGGAAATTTACTGGTGTATATTTCAATACAAAAAATGATGATTGTTTGAGAAGATAACAGTCATTTTGAAAATCACAACTTGGAGGGAATACCAAACATTTTAAAAACATTGTTTGGAACAAATGGTAAACATCTTTTTATTTTTTTCTCTCTTTCTTTTTAAAGCCAAACATTTTTGAAAATTAAGGTTTGGAGAATGGTAAACTAAATTCGAAGTATATTGCCAAAAATTTTAAAAATTAATGTTTGGGGGAAATAGTAAACATCAATACTTTGGGAGAAAATGTCAAACCTTTTAAAACATGTTTGCCCCCAAAATATCAAACACCATAGCACATTTGCTTCAAATTGCCAGAGATCAACTCTAATGAAGCGCATATTTATAATATCTTGACTATTGTGGAGATATACGCAAATGTATAGTTTCTTCTAGTCTATTAGGCTTTCAAGAGGCACAATCACATACCTAATTTCTAACCCATTTAAGGTGGCTCTCTTAATCTCACTAACTCACCATGCCTCATTCTTCCCTTATTTGGGTGTCGATAAAGCACTTCGAAGTTTGACGTTCCTTGGAGCAAGGTTAACCCTTATAGGCGAAATAGAATCTGAAGACATTCTTATTCAACTTGGATATATATGGATGATCAGAATGGTGTTTGGAGGCTTGTAATGTAGGCCTTTGGTTCATGGTTAGACGAAGCCGTATCTCTGTGCTCGTATGATCTAGGCTGTTCATTTTCGAGTTTTCACCCTAAAGTTCATTTCCTCACTATCTTTCTTTTGGTCCGCCTTGCATTCTGGCTGTGTATTGATGCCTTGTTTTCTGTAAAAAAAAATGATTGATCCTCCAAAGTTCTTTAAATGAAGGATTATGTACACTTCTGGGAGTTCTTGTGATTGGTATGCCCAGATAAAATGTTCTTCTTTCTTGTTTTCTTTCTTATTCTTTTTTCCTTATTTTCTATTTTTTTATTTGGATTGCTCTAGATTGCCCACCTTTGGGTTTTCACCCTAGAGTTCACTTCCTTATTCTGTATCTTTAGATCAGTGTATTTTAGTTGGATATTGATGCCAACATGCTCAGGCATACTACTATTTCCTCTTCATTTTCAGGATCGCTCTAGACTGCCCATTTTTGGGTTTTCACCCTAAAGGTCATTTCCCTTTTCGAAATTGGCAATCTTCGGGCCGGCTTGTCTTGACTTGGCTTTAATTCAAGCTTCTATACAAATCTTCAAAATTGTGGATTCTTTATGTATCTCTTGCTCATTTCTTACAGTTGAAGTCTTGATCTTGTATTGTTTGATCTCTGTGTGAAGTATATACAATATTTTCTCTTTATTCCTATTGTTTTTTTCTCTTTCTCCTTTTCTTTTTCTTTTCTTCTTCTCTTTTTTTCTCTTCTAAGGGAATTCAACTCATCACAGTCATTTGTCTCGAGGATAATAATAGAGAATACAAAAAACCCTGAGTTACTCAACATAGTCATGATTTGAATATATCACTCGTGTAGCTACTCCACTTTTGACTTAAAAGATGGATGGAGCATACAAACACATTCTGATCTTTTCACTATAGTGGACTGCCCAAAAAAATTCTACCAATTTCTCTCTTTTTAAACACTTTTATCTAGGAATACCTTTCGTAAACCCAAACAGTGGAGTGTAATCTCTCTTTTTCTTTTTTTTGCCTTTTTCTTTCACTTTTTTTCTTTTCTCTCTCATTTTTTAGACTGCCATTTTGGGTTTTCAGCCTAGAGTCTCTTTCATCTTATTCGAGTATGTGGATGTATTCTTGAATCAAATTGTATCTATACTGGACATTGTCACTTGTTCCCGCTTAAACGTAATCAATTCTACCCAGCTCTTATAAACTGGTGCCTATAGAAGGGTAGAGTCTTCATGTATCTTCTTCTTACATAATTTAACTTAGTGTACTCGCTCTTGATTGCTTCAGCCTTCCGATTGCCATTTCTTATGTTGCTTGGTTTACTTTCTGAGCATAAACGTGTCTTTATCAATTTTCCTCTGGTGGTTCTATGGCCTTCATTTTCAATCTATTTGGTTTCATCTCTTTTTCTTAGTTAAGTGAAAGAATACCATTCATCCTCCCATTCATAGATATCCTAAGAAAACCTTCAAGGGGTAAAGGTTTAGGGCCAACTCTCGATTCAAGGATCTTAAACGACAAGTAAAAATTCCTAAAATGCGAACTTCCCATTGTCTAAACACTCGCTTTGTTCCTCTGTTGGCCTAAGTGGATTAACGGATACTCACATTTGCAATATCCTCACAACTTTCAATTTCTTCTAAATATAAGCAACTTATAGTTGATTTCCGAATTTGAACCACATGTGTTCTTGCATTTGAGATTCAAGGACCTGGTATAGAAATGATATATACATATGTCCATGTGTATATGTGTATGAAAAATCAAAAACTACCTCATAACAATAAATGAAATGTTTAAAGAATCAAAGAATGAAAAAACGCGTTCTAAATGAAAATGTGAAAAAATATATGTTTGAGAGTTTTTTTTCAAAACATTGAGAATTTCTTTATGAACTGATGGGAAAACCATAGGGGCCTTCGGATTACCTCCCGAGTACTCACTCATTCTAGCCCTTTCAATGTAGTGTAGGCTAGCCACTTCTCTTGTTTTTCCTTGCTGGATCAATTCTTTCGTTAGGACTCACTCGCCAACCAGCTGCTGGATTTCTCGGTGCCATGCTCCAATGCCCCCACATAAAACTCATATGCACTATCCAGGTCGAAGTTGTGGGCGAATGTGTTAGGTGTAATATTTATCGGCCTAGGGGTAAGCTGCTAACCTTTGACCAAATGAGAAAATATGTCTGAAATGAGTACCCTAAATATTTTCAGACTTGCTCGATGAATTTCCCTCAGTGATTCGGAGGGATTATCAGACCTTCTTCTCTTACCGTTATGAAAATCTTGAAAGTGGTACCCATTTATCTCTTTCTTTTCTTCTACTCCTAGGCAGGTCTGGTCTTAAGTCTCAGAGTGCATGTTCGATTCTCCCTCCGACTGTCATGAAGTCCTCAAAGCTGGCCTTCATTTTCTCGAGCATTTTATCAAAGAAGAAATATGAAAGGTGGCATGAAACATGAAAGTCACTTTCCTCTTCATCTACGGGAGGCTTCACCTGGGTCGCTAAACACAACCACCTCAAATCACATTCCTTGAAGATTTCATCAGGTTTCATATTCGTACCCTGGAGATACTGACGACTTGGTGCTAGGTCCAAAGCATATTCATAGTGGCCCAAAAAGGTATTGGCTAAGTCTCCCCACGACTGAACTTGGTCTCTACTCAAACAGTTATACCATATCACGGTGGGTCCTGCTAGACTGTCATGGAAGCAGTGGAACAATAATTTTTCATTCTCAATGCAACCCTCCATCTTTTTGCAGAACATGGTCAGGTGAATTTTGGGGCATCTTGTTCGGTCATCATGCGCAAATATGGGAATCTTTGAAATTCGAAAGAATGACCAAATCTGGGTTCAAACAGAGTTTTCTTGCATCGAAGGCATCAAACTTCTTCTATTTTTTTCTCTCGAGACCATCTTTTAACTGTTCGAATCTTGATTTTTAAGTGTGTTCAATTCTTTTATTCACGATAAAACTCTAATTGGTCTTTGGATTACTCCCCCAAAATTTTATGCAAGGTAAGGATAATGTTATATAAAATATGCCATGACTGTACAGCGTGATGCAATACAATGCATGAATGCAAATGCGGTGTTGATTCTCGAACAGTCCTTAAAAGACTTTTGTTCAATAGAAAAATGTCTAGTTGCAAGAAACTAATAATGAATTATAGGTAACAGTTAGCTTCTTTCTGCAGATCTTGACTTCGAGAAGCAAATCTCATGCTCGACGTCATCTTCAGGATGATAGGTGACCTCATCTTCTCCTCTTACGCTACTGCATAGACTTGTGACGTCATGATCTTCATGCTTTGGCTTCTAAAAAACATTTACAAGTGCAGGCATAATGTAGACAAGATTTTAAAATTAGTGTTCTGTAGTCCACATTGGATCCTCTGTGTCGTACGTGCCTTACTATCGAGTCATCTTCTTTCTCGATTGGTCTTTGCACGATCCAATTGGATACTATAGTATTATCATTTTTGGTGAAGCATACTTCTTTTTTATTTTGAATTCCTTTTAAATGAATTGTTCTTGAATCAACACCATGATATGATATGAAATGAATGCAAATAAAGGCATTGATTCCGCTGGTAATCACCCTTTCGAACGACTTTCATAGAAATTAAAGGGTACAAATTTTGGATCCAAAAAAGTAAACTTCTACAGATATGCCCCTCTTCATGTCTTCGGGTCATACTCAAAAAAACTGAAAGTCTCGGTTAATATTGCTGGTACCGCATTCGCTTTCCTCTTCATGCACTCAAATAGATCTAATATGGCTACATCGATGTTTCCGAATACCCTCGGGAAGATGATCAAACTATATGCCCCCAAAATGAATATGTCTATCTTCATTACCTCATTCAGGTGTGCTATATCGGATACATTCCCATGAATATGCTAGGCTGTCTCTTCAATTCTGAATCAAATCGTTGGCTCAATCCTCACTTATCAAAAGATTTTGAGCTTCAATGGATAGTTCTGAATCCTCGACGACTTTGCATAGATCCAATCTTTCTATACATTCTTCTGGTTGAGCAAGGCTGTATATTCCTCTACTGTGGTCATCACGTCTTGGCCGTTGAAGGTAAAGTAGAAAAAAAAACGGGATTTCAAAATTGGAAAATGGCTCGGAGTAAAGGCTGATTGACTAGAACATACATTAGCTGGGCTATGTCGCCATAACTGTCCAAAAATAAGTCATGTAGTCTTCGGTCCCATCTTTCCTAAATCTCTTTAAGCTCCCACAGATCATTCTGTTGTAGGCTCTCGTGTGTATACTTTGGCACTACACGCTTGCTCGACAAATTGTTACCTCAGATCCGTTGATTAACCTCTGACCAATGTCGCACGACTAGATTGATGTCGTCCTTCTTAAGATACCTTTTTTCCATGATGAAAGATTTTCTGATCAGGCAAACCACTTGAATCAACATCTTTATGTAATGTGGATGCAATGATAATGCAACAAAAGTATGTGTAAAATAAAAATAAAAATAAAACATAAAAAGAAATGAGTTAGTACCGAATAAAAAAATAATAAATACATAAATAAAAGGTAAATTTAAATAAAGCAAACAAACAGAATAACCTTATATATATATCATGTATAAACATTTAGGTTATCCGCATGGCTCTAAAGGGGTGGGCTTTCTATATTCCCTATATGCAATGTTGGTTCTAGGAGGTACCCGAATTGTCCTTGTTGTCCCCTACTAAGAGTAGCAAGGCCCCCGATCATCACCCATTATAGGCTCCTTTCAACCGGATTCAACTCATGGGACCCATTCGCTTATGCCCATACGAAGGAACGATATCCTCACAAAAGCATAAGGTAATCGAGCCCTGAAGGTACTTCGGCTACGCCCATACGGAGGAAGAATATCCTCACGAAAGCACTAGCGTTTCCCCCCACTTAAAATGACGGTTTTATATGCCAAATTTTAAATGCGTTAAAATAAGCGCGCAATTATAATCAAATGTTAATTTAATAGTCACTTTAATCTGAAACTTTCGATATTAATAAAGCGGTATTATTTGAAAAAGCTTGACTCTCTTTTGTTTTTGAAAAACAAAAAACTTGTGTCCCTAGCGGAGTCGCCATCTGTAGCGATATCTCTTTTTACGCTAAAAAAACGGGGTCTTAAGGTCTTTGGGGTCTTTCGGGGTATTTAAAATATGTATTCTGTGGGGTTTTAAAAAAAATCGTATTTTATTTAAAAATGGAGTCACCACCGGCCACTTAAGGTAGTCGGACACCATAAAACCAGAGATTTTAAAACTATTGGGTTGGAGAGTCGGTTACGGTTGGGAAATGATTAGCACCCCCATACCGCCCAAAACTGGTACTTTAATAATTACCGCTTTATTAATATTAAACTTTCCGGATTAAAATGACGATTAAATTAAAATTCGGTTATAAGTGCGAGTAAATTTTAAGGGCCCCGTTATTCGAGAGTAAACTGATAGACCGCCATCATTGTGCTTGATACTGGCCACATTTACGCTCGAATAAAAGGGCACCACATTGACAATTAATATTCCGTTGTGCAACTTAAAACATAGCAAATATAAATAAATACAATGCGATAAAAATATAAATAAATACTAACATAATAAAATACTAATCTAACACAAATAAAATACTAATCTGAAACACACATACATAAATATTAATCTAACTCATAAATAAAAAAAAAATCTAACATAAATAAAATACTAATTTAAAACATTCATAAATATTAATCTAATACACAAATAAAAACAAATCTAACATAAATAAAATACTAATCTAAAACATTCATAAATATTAATCTAATACATAAATAAAAAAATCTAACATAAATAAAATATTAATCTAAAACATAAATAAACATACAAACTAAAAAAGAATACAATTTTAAATTAATTAATACTTTATTAAATCATAAAAATTACAACACAAATAAAAAAGGAATAAAATATACCTAACTAGGAGCTCGAATGACGAACCCCGACTGAACCCCACCGGGATCTACCACCACGACCTCTCCAAAAATTAACTAGATCATATCTAAAATAGGACCCCGATCGAATGTCGGATCGAACCAACTTGGGCCAAGGGCACTACCCTGGCTCCTAATTTGGGGAGCCGATGCTTTGCCAATTTTCCATGGCATTTTGTGCGTGATTCCAAGCCCCCTCAAGCCTTTATAAAGGGTAAGGGGTGGGTGGGGTGGAGACGTGGAGCTCTAGGCTCCAAGCAATTTCCTTTTTTTGTTTTTTTTAATATTATGTATATTGTTTTATTATTTTTTGTTGATTTTTATATTAATAATAGTACTAATAAAATAATACTACAACCCAGACAAAAATGAGTGATTACAGCTACACGAATTTACATGCAAGCGCTTCAAAGAGCACTGCAGGGGCAAGCATCTGAGAACTCACAAGAAGCATTGAGGATGCTTGATATTATTTTAAGATAGCAGGATTGCTAAACCTTCTCCTACATTGAGAACAATTTTCCAAACATTGGAAGAGATGTACAATGATGTTAAAGCTTTCATTTAAGCTTTTGGGAGGATGTGAGAGATTCTATTATCTCAACCAGACAAAGAAAAAGAGTGTTGAAGAATGTGAGGTCCTTCAACCAAGAATACAAGATAACTGGATTGAGTGAGCAAATGTGCAAAGCTCAGATTTTTTCTCTAAAGCAAAAAGATACAAAGAATAAATAACTAGCATGGTAGTCTATCTGGGTTGAACAAGCAAATGTGCATGGAAGCGAAGAGGAAAAAACCCCAGAAGAGAGAGAAAAGAAAGAAAAAGAAAAAAGAGAAAATTTAAAAAAAACATGCATTCATGTGTTAGACATCTCTATGAGCATGCTCATCATAATCATAGTATTTGTTTGGCAGGTATGAAATTGCTTATTTATTCAAATATGAGAAGAATAGAACCTGCATATCCATTCGTGCACGAGAAGAATGAAACCTTTTTTTGAACCTGCTTATCTATTCGAGCATGAGGAGAATAGAACCTGCATTCCATTCGTGCATGAGGAGAATTGAACCTTTTTTTGAACCTGCTTATCTATTCGAGCATGAGGAGAATAGAACCTGCATATCCATTCGTGCATGAGGAGAATAGAACCCTTTTTTGAACCTGCTTATCTATTCGAGCATGAGGAGAATAGAACCTGCATATCCATTCGTGCATGAGGAGAATGGAATCTTTTTTTAACATGCTTATCTATTTGAGCATGAGGAGAATAGAACCTGCATATCCATTCGTGCATGAGGAGAATGGAACCCTTTTTTGAACCTGTTTATCTATTCGAACATGAGGAGAATATAACATGCATATTCATTCGTGCATGAGGAGAATGTAACCCTTTTTTGAACCTGCTTATCTATTTGAGCACGAGGAGAATAGAACATGTATATCCATTCGTGCATGAGAAGAATGAAACCCCTTTTTGAACCTGCTTATCTATTCGAGTATGAGGAGAATAGAACCTGCATATCCATCGTGCATGGGGAGAATGAAACCCTTTTTGAACCGGCTTATCTATTCGAGCATGAGGAGAATAGAACCTGCATATCCATTCGTGCATGAGGAGAATAGAACCCTTTTTTGAGCCTGCTTATCTATTCGAGCATGAGGAGAACCCGCCTATCCTTTCAGGCATGAGGAGAATGGAACATGCTTATCTATTCGAGCGTGAGGAGAATAGAGCCCGCCTATCCGTTCAGGCATGAGGAGAATGGAACATGCTTATCTATTCGAGCATGAGGAAAATAGAACTCGTCTATCTATTCAAGCGCAAGGAAAATGAAACTTTGTTTGCAATCGGCGAAAATTAGTGCCTTTTGTTCTTTGATCTACCCCAGTTTTACTGTAATGAACAAAGAGGGACATCTGTTGTCACTAAATTTTCATCCACATTTTTATTATTTATTTATTTATTTTTATTTTAGTTTATTTTTATTATTAGGGTATTATTATTATATTAATTATGTATGTATAATAATTAGTCTTATTATTAGATATAACATCCAAAAAAAATAAAAAATGTCCATTTATTTAAATAAAGGGTCCAATTTAAATAATGATCCATTTTAATTAGAATCTAATACAATAAAACTCATTCGGCCCAAATACAAAAACCCCTAAATGATATCTTTTTTACCCCATGTGCAGCCAATTATTAACCACGGATCCAAAGGTCCAGATTAGATCAAGAAGAAAGATAGCTGGTGGGCTCCACCTGCTAGCCCCCTTCCCCGCATGCTTTCCTCCTGGCTTTGCAACCTGCAAAGGAAAGAAATCAAATTAAAATGGAAAATCATGGGTGGCGTCGTGGCGATCACAAATGAAAATGGAAGGAGAAGACCAAATTAATTTGAAGATTCGAATCAAAGCCAAAAGACAATGAGTCAATTCGGGAAGAAATCAAATCACAAAAATTTGGGCAATATTTTACCCAAAAATTAGGGATTTTATGGGTAAAATTTTATGCATATTTCGATCGAAAATCCTACATAAACCCTTGTAAATCCTTCGTAAGACAACAAGAGACACGAGAAAGAAATAAAAGATTCAAGTTCTTTTCCGAAATTCAAGTGTTCAAGCAAGTTTAGGTATTTTTTTAGTTTTTTTTTCGTTTTTATTTTAGTTTTTTATGTTGTTTGATTCAAATATATGCTATATTCCCTTTGTTTTTTTTAGCCATAAATTTGAGATTTAAAATTTCGTCGGAAAATTAGGTTTTCCGTCGCCGGAATGAGGCGGCCGGCGGTCGCAGACGGTGGTCATGGCGGTGGTGGGTCGCCGGAGTTCTTCATGTTTGAAGAACAAGATGAACATTTGAGAGAATTTGTAAAATGCGTGTTTGATCCAAAAATTTTAAAAGAAGAAAATAAAAGGTGTTTATAAAAGTTGGGTTTTATACCCACATGTTTTAAAACAAATTGGGCTAATTACGCTCATTAAATCCACCCGCTTTTCTTTTTTTGCTCCGCGAGTCTCATATTTTCAATTACTTCAAAATGGTCATTAAGTCCGAAAATTCCCTTTGATTTTTTTTTTTACAATTTGGTTATTTTTTTCTTTACCTTTTAATTATTAGTTTTTTTAAAAAAAACTTTTGGAAAGTCTTGTTTTTAAAGAAAATAATGATAATTTTAATTTACATTTCTTTGTAAAAATTGGTTCGAATATTAAGTGTTATCTTGATTTGGGAAGGGTATGCTTTCTTTAAATAATTGTCTTATTTTATTTTTGCATTTAATTCATTTCCTTTTTTATGTTGTATTCTAATTAATTTTTTAGTTTAGATAAAGCCTCTAGGATTAAGTTCTTAAAAATTTTAGTTAGAGCTTTAAAATTTTTTTTTTTTACATTTAAAAATTCATAAGACATACTTAATTACATCTGAACCCCAATAGGTAAAATATATTTAAACATTCTTTATGTTAATAATCACTAACTTAGAATAAATAAAAATTTAAACACACTAATTATTTCTGTGATTGTTTGATTAAAAAATGAAATATAATTAATGAGGTGTCATACCAAAAGAAGCTAACGGGTTATCGCCAGAAGTGTTGGCGGTTATTAAAGTTTACTCTCCGGATGGTGGGGCCGTTAAAATGGAATCATATTTATAGATAGACAATAATTTAAATATTACACGAACTTGCAAATTTCGACATTAAAACTATTTGTAATCGGCTAGGTATCAATTTTTTAGCGTTGTGGGTGTTAACCCTTCCCCACTCGTAACCGACTCTCGAACTTGTTTTTGAGTTTTCGCAGACCAAAATCGTTGTTTTAATAAAATAAAATAATTTTATTAAAATAACCTGTTTTTAGGTGATCTAATCACACTTTTTTTTTAAAAAATGATTGGTGGCGACTCTGTTATTTTGTTTTTAAAATTAAAGGTCGAGACCTATAAAAAAAAGTTGCGACAACTCTCACATCAAATGATAGTTTTAGTATTTATAGCATTAGATTGGAGTTGTTTCGTAAATGTCCGCCTTTTGTCCGTTGGCTGTTTGTGTCTTTGTCAATCCATAGCAACGTAGACATGGATGGAGCTGGAATCCACTAGGTCAATGGGGTAGGCAATGCGTGCACATGGCTGCAAACTTTACACCAAGAATATTATAAAGCTAATGTTCTTTTTACTTTGGATATATATATATATATATATATATATATATATATATATATATATATATATATATATATATATATATTTAATCCAGGATATGAGATTTCGATTCCACTAAACTACTGATTTCATAATTCAGTGGAAACCAAATCAAGCTAAAGGTGGAGGGGGACAACTTTTGAGACCATCTTCACACATGTTGCCATAAAAATAATGTTCTGTTTATCTCAACACACGTTTAATTTATACTTTATAGGTTTAATGCATGATTTGGTTCTTAAGTTATATATTTTTTTTAATTATCATTTTTTTGCCCAAATTAAGATCTATAGTTATTGTTTTTCTTATATTAGTCTCGATTGTCATCAAAGTCATAAAAAATAGTTAACACATGATACCTATCAGGACATATCAATGGTACTTCCAATCATAAGTGAAAATAAATAGTTCAAAAATTAAACCATGCATTAAACTTTAATAAATTTAAAATAATATTCAGAAATATTATAAAAGATTTAAAATATATTAAAAATTCCCCCTCGACTTTAGCGGCGTTAGCTTGATGTTTAACACCGGGGATAAAAAAAATTAATTTGCAACTCTAATTTTTTTTAGATGTTTTAAAAAAGTAAACATTTTTAAAATTCGAGTTTTTTGAACTTTATTTTTGTTTTGTTCGATTGTTTTCGAATATACATTTAAATTTTTTTTTCTGAAGTTATATTTAGAATTTTTTTCTAGTTTTTATGATCAATGGTCAACATGTGACGCATTCTCAGCATGTGTCTGATCATTTTTCTTTTCGGCAGCCCTTTCTAGTCCTCTGCCAGAGTCCTCAACATTTACTTCTGTGATCGGGAGATGAGTTGTTCTTCCAAAAGTTCTCCACGTAAATCTCAATGCCATGGGCTGGGGGACTTTGCATGCGATTAAATCCATAATAGGACATTGGTCCCCTGTTGTGTTTAGCCCGGGACTGCAACCCACACAAACAGGATTTCACATGCCATCTATGCATCCGACTCAACACCATTGATCCGATACCACCAGTCTCGGATCCACTTACATATACAAACAAGATTCATTGCAGGAGAGTGCCTTCAACTTCTAGGTTGAACAAGGCGTCCAACAGATGCAATAGAAACTAAAAGAAAGAAAAAAACGAGAGCAAAAGGTTCCTTGGGAATTTGGGGATAAATAACCATTGTAACCTCTGTTTATGGTGCAACTGCTGTGGGAATGTAATAATCTAATGAAGTCCGACTATGGAATAGGCCGCATTACTTTTGGAGCCACTACAACAAGATAGTCTAATCCCTAAGAAGCCAGCCCTGGCAAAATGTAAAGAAGTAACATCCAGGAAAATTACTCATTCAAGATTACATTATACTTTCTGGGGCTTAAAACAAAGGAATGTGATGATGTCACGTACAATTTATGACGCAGGGGCGTGCTCCTGGATAGCTGTTGCCAGTTTGTTTCGGTCATCCTCTGATTTTGTTCTAATTAAGAAGGTGCGTGCCACAACATCTTCGTTATTGCCACCTTCATCCTACATAATCCAAGAGATGTCACTGAAATAATCAACTATGTAAATCGTAAATACAACAAGGTCAATTTCTGCAAAGAACAATTTTGAAGCAAATACCAACATCAAATATTCTAACTACCAATATACTAGTCACCAACTCCACATCCAAATTCCATGCCAGTAAGTTTACTGCATAGTTGCAGCCTGCTTACCTCTATAACACATTTATAACTAGTCTCATATTCCAGAGCACCTTATAAGGCCAAAATAATCCTACTTTCAAGATTGAACTCATATCCCACATTCATCAGCTAAAGAGTAGGAATTGCACCAGGCAATGGATCCTAATGTTACTTTCAACATTAGCGGTAAAATTAAATGCGAATTTCCTATCCAAAACCTTAGCATCTGGATCCCTAAACAAGAAGTATATTTAACAGTAGGGGCTGCTATATACTTGAATTTTCAAATGAATGTCTTCAAGTATGATAATCCGCAAGACGGGGATAAATGGGGTAAATGACATACTGACTTGTTGAAAAACCAAGGACCACTGTTGAACTAGAGAGTGCCCTAATAGAACATAAATGATTCTAGCTGCTAAGTGCCCGGAAGCTATGCTAATACATCATTGTAAGATACAAATGACCTGACAGAGATATTAGATCACCAAGGCATAGAATACCAAAAATTAGAAAACAGATGTCCAAAAACCCAAGCGTTTGCCTTTTAAATATATTACCGAAGTATGAAATATTGCAACAAGGGAATTCTTTTGAGCACTCGTCTTGATCCCAGGATATAGCAAAGCATTAAGTAACACCTTTCCCACCTGAAACCAATAAATTGTTATAGAAGTTAAAGAGAGTTAAAAAAGAAAGGAGTATTTTGTGGTTAAGAGTGAACTATCTCATATCTACTCACTGAACAACAGCTCATATGCATGAATCACATTTCTTAAACCAATACATTGACATAAAGAAACATACATCATTTCGAACAACAATTGTCGGTTTGGAATCTTTAGAACCCTTGCTGATACCCTCTTTGCATTTAATGGAAAGCTGCCCTGTGCCTTTATCTTTCCATGAATCTTTATCTGCTGGATCAGTTGACTAGCATAATAGAAGGGAGGGAAGAGATTACAAAAGGGACGGTCAGACCAAACACCATGTCACAAATCAAGAGTAGGTGGATCTTAAAATCGCTACTGAATGCAAGTTCTTAGAAGATACACCTTGACATAAAGCTTGCATTTGACTTCATGAACGACAACAATACCCTTCTCTTCTGACTTCTTCACTGACGGACTGCTAGGCTGTGGCAACTCATTCTCTGACAACCCAAAGTGACACTTATTAATGTGCACGTAGTGTGAAGGTAATGGAATTATAAGTAGAGAGGGGGATTAAGAGTTGACCTATCTACTTAAAACCAATATAGAGAAATAACCTAGAAAAGTAAAAAGTTTCATGACAAGGTTGAATTCAAAAAGGAATGGCTTTAAACATAAACAATATACGGTAAATGAGGAGCGAAAGATAAAGTTTCATTGTCCCACCATCATCCACGTCATCAGCTGCATTGTTGTCCACAGAAACTGAGGTCTGAATTCCTGACAAAACAAAGGATGAAATTAATTTGTAGGCAAACATGATCAGAAACCAAACTATCGACTTCGATTGAGGTTTTAGCTTTCATCTTTTGTTCTTTTTAGGCACATGTAATTGTCTTAATATCTTCAAGCCAATAATGTCAAATTTTAATCCTAGTATAAATATTTGTTGTAAGAAGCCAATGCAAAACCTACCAAACAAGAAAGGAGACTGACTATTAGAGAATACTCCAGAGCTCCAAGGAGATGCAAAGCTCACAGACTTGTTAGATGAAGTAAAGCTATTTGTTGTACTGGAGGAAGCAAAATTTACAGTTGCAAGGCCAAATGTAAAGCTTGACTTTGAACCAGCTGCCATAGAGCTTGTTGTCAGACCAGCTGGAGTCAAGCTTGTAGTTGGACTAGCTGAGGTAAAGCTAGTAGTTGTTCCCACTGGAGAAAATTTTTTAGTCATATCAGCTGGAGTTAGGCGCATAGTTGTAGTGTCCGGAGAAAAGGTACTGGCTGTAGTGCCCGGAGAAAAGGTACTGGCTGTAGTGCCTGGAGAAAAGCTCAGAGCTGTAGTGCCTGGAATAAAACCTGCAGTGCTGGTTGGAGTAAATCCAGTTTTTCCTTGAAAAAACTTATTTTCAGTGTTCTTGGTTTCTGGAACCATTTTACTCTCATTTTTATGAGTTCCAGCAGCAGTTAAGTTGTCACCTTTTACTGCATTGGCTTTGAGCCAATCGACAACATCACTGAACTTCTCCTGCAAAAAAAGAAAACGGAGTACCTTTCGAGTTAGCAAACAAAAGCAATAATGCCCTGCATATATGTGGTCTAGTCTTGCATACTAATTTAAACATTAGTAGTGGTCAGTCACAGATACTCAAATGAAGCTTATCTGTGATATAAGCCCAAGACACCCCATCCATTTTGGTTGGATGGTGGGTAAGAGAACTTCAAAATACACAAACAGTCAATCTAAAGCTGTCAACGAACTGCTCATAGAACTGTATAAATATTCTGATCTATCACTTAAAAGGTGTATAGTAAGAGCAAGTAAAGCCAAATGCAAACTACTAAATACATAAATATGAATCAAGCAATGAAATCAAGATTCAGTTTTATTCATATTAAGAAATTACGTGAAGAATCATATTACACTCTTTAACAAAAAAGAGGTTAAAAAGTCAATATATTACTATAATATGCTTATAATATATAGAAACAAAAGTAGCATGACGGAGTTCAAAGCATCTAATAGTGCAGCCGTAAAATTTGCAATCCAATACATTCACTTAGACTGTACAACAGGACTACAAATATTTGTCAAGTGGATGAAAAACAACCATCAGAAGTTACCATAATGTTGGAAGCATGACTTATGTAGTCATTAACACCATCTTGCCAAAGCTCATCAGGGTGATTCTTCAATTGTGATTGTACCCAACTGCTAAAATAAAATGGTGTTATGTAGAATACATACAATTATACAAATTTATAAGTTTGCTAAGGTCCAAAGACAAAGAGCAAGAAACTTGACTATACTAGGGACTGATAATATATTCATATAGAAAGATAGAAAGAACATTAAATACAGAAAACGTATTTTATAAGCAGAAAAAAATCATATCACTTGGTCCTAAACAAGCATACAAAGGAAAAGCAAGTTGTTGAAACATCACAAACAGGACCTTGCAAATTGAGTGTTGAGAGCTTTGACATGCTGTAGAGACAACTCAGCTCGGTGTGGGTCTAGTGGTGGTGTTGCATTTGGCTGCCGTTGAGATGGTTCGGCCCTTTGAGCATCAAATGGAGATCCTGACATTATCCTTTTATTACGGAACTGCACCAAAATTGATGATTATATAAGAAGCCTTGACAACAGGATTGATGCATCGGAACACCAAATCATAGAAACTAGTTATTAAGTAGTTAGACAAGATAGCTAAAAATTACTACCCCCTCCCCTTTTTGTCTTTGAAACAATGCAAGCACACTCTAAACTTTTGAAAGTACTACAAGTTAAAACCATTTTTGTTCTCAGTCACTGCTCTTTGGTTTCCATCCTTGCGTACATGAAATTAATTTGCTCTAGTCATTGATCGGTTGGTTTTCCCAGCTTTTCGAAACACAATTTCTTTAGCATCATCAACCGGAAAAAGCTGCTGCCGACATAAACATTAACAACGATAGCTATGATCAACAGATTTAACTTCTACCAACATCAAGTCCATTCTTGAAAAAGCAATAAACCCACAACCAAGTGTTTAAAAAGATAACCTTCAATCTTCCTAAGATACATGCCAGCTAACTGAAATTATAAAAACATGCAAAAGATTCAAATTCTAACATTTTCCCATTAATTTACAGCTCATTAACTTCCAAAACAATAAAACTTGAACTAAACCCAGAAAATCTCACCAATAAGTCACTACCAAAAATGCTCACTTTCTTTACTTTAAAATTTAGACGAATACAAGAAAAAAAGAACATCAAATTGAAATTTAATTTAAAAAATGAAATATCAGACAACTCATAGCAGAATCGTTGGCATCGGCAGCCGAGCTCGATAAGGCAAATCGTTTGGTACCGTTCATGGTGAGATTGGGCGGTTGAATTGAGGTTTTAGAAAAGGATTTTAGGGTTGAAAATGGAAATTAATTTTTTTTATGGCTTTTGTCTCAGGCTAAAAGAGGGAGGGGCTTTGTATAGTTTTGGATTAATTATTAGAAAACTTTTAAAATCAGGAAGGGTTAATTACGGCCGTCCGATCAAGTGGGGAACTATACTTTCAAGTGAGGCTGTAGGATTGCTTTCCAATGCTATCGTGGTCCACGTGCTTGTTTTAATTGCCTCCACCACCATTGGCTTTGGCTCAATAATGTCAGAATATGCACGTGGTCCTTTTTCGTATATAATACCATATAGTTCCTTCATCTTACTTTGAACAGCACCGCCGGATGTAAAATTAGGTATTCGGGATCAAGTTTGGATTGAGTTGGATCAAGTTTGGATTATGTTAGATTGAGTCAAATCGGGTTAGATATAAAATCAAACAAATTTTACAGTATCATATTATTATTTTATGTTGGTATATACAAAACATAAATACAATCATAGTAGTGGATATATTTGTTTTGGTGTTGGTTATCAATTGCCGATAATATTTTTTTGTTATTTTATTTTGCTCTTTGTTTTTAGTTTTTAAATTTAATAACTCTGTTCTTGTAACATATTTTCTCTACTTTTGGTATGTATCCTCTGCCTTTTGGCACGTTTTTCTTCTCCTAATCGGTCGCTTGACCACTTATTTTTTTTCATTTGTTTTTTATCAGGGTTGAATTTGATGTCACCACGACTGATCAAGATGTCCCCTTTTTTATTATCATGTGTTGATCTCCCAGTTTTGGACCCTCAAACTGGGTTTGGATATGAGCTCACAGTCAATGTTCTTGTTCATAATTGAGTTGACGTCACCACAACTTCAAAATGACGCTCTTTTGATTATCATGTTTGATCTCAATGTTTCGGACCCTCGAACTAGATTTGGATACGAGCTCATAGTCACTGCTCTTGTTCGCGATTGAGTTGTGGTAATGACCGGTTGTCAACGTGCCTTATTATTGTGGTATGCATTTTTTTTATTGTTGTTTGTTTTTACCTTTCATTGTCGAGCTTTGGCGATGTTTGTATCTATTTTGTTTAGAGCCTTCATTTAGGATTTTTACCTTTTCTTTGTATGGTTCGATTTATGATCTAGAGAAGTTAGTTTTCGTGCTTTTAGGAATATGTCCGGATCAAATTTATTTACATGAGTTGTAAACTTTCATTGTATTATTGAATTTTCCCACTTTTAATAAATACAATATGACCATAGCACATTCATGATATTGAACTATCAAAGTTCATGGTTGTGAATTGGATTTTATTTTCTATATCTCTATTCAAAAGCTTAAGCCGTAAATTTTGATTTTAAAAGTAAAATTTGTTATTAATATTATTAAGTTTTGCATATTCAGACAATAATCTTGTTTCTCATGACTGAATCATGATTCTAATTATAACTTATTATGTAATTTATGGTACAAGAATTGTCCAATAGAAATCAGAGGAACTTGGTTTAAAGGTTATATTAGTTTTTAACTTAGAAGAAAAGGAAGTAGTGTGCATTGTGACTTCCTGGTGATGATTTGATCTGATAATCACTTAATCCTAATAATTTAGTTTGTTTGAAGAATTTGAAGGGTTTAAAACCTAGTTTTTTATCCATAGCTGTCGCAAGTTTTTCTTATCTCATTTTTTTTCTTAACCGGCGGCGACAATCAATTTTTATACTGGTTGTCGATCACCGGTGTTCATTATTTTTCTTGCTATTTCATGTTTTGTTTTCTCAATTTTAATAAAAATCTCTACACTTGTGGCACTTGTTTCCACCGCCTTTGTGGCAAGCTTTTCATTGATTTTTGTGGTTCGTTTCATCTGTTGTTTGGCACAATTTAAGCATACTGTAGCGATCGTTTGGTGCTCGTATAGAGGTCCTCACGTCGCTAGCTTTCTTTTTTGATTTTGTCGTTGGTCATAGAAAAGATTAATCCTCACTCGTTCGATGGTTTGTTAGCTGATGTAATCAGAACTGTGGCGCAAAGCTATTTGCCTGATAGTTTGGTTCGCTCACCACTCCTTTTTCATCTCGTAAAACATCTCGTTTCGCTAGGGACAAGGAGATTCATGAAGGTTTCTGGCTTTTGATGGCATGCTAATCTCCATGGAAGGGTTTGATTTTCTTTGCACCTTTGTATGAGATTTTTAGTAGACTAGTCCCCTTTTCTCTCTTTTTGATGCATTGTATTTGTAATAGGAGTGTTCAAAAATACCCGACCTGGATTACACGACCCGTTGACCCGTCGAACCGAACTTTAAAAAATTACCCGACCGAACTGAGTACCCGACCTGTGATTTTTCTCGGGTAGCCGGGCCAGGTCAGGGCCGTTTTGTTTTGAAACTGGGTACCTGGCAATTACAGGCAAGGACACGAGCCGAAAAATATACTACCCGAAGAACCGGTTACCCGGCACCTCGGGTACCTAAAAATTTGGGTACGCGAATTTAAACCCCTAATTTGTAATATCTTTCATGGTGATTAATAAATCCGTATGATATTGTTAAAAAAACTTGACAAGGGTTTAACCATATTGAACCATTAGGATCATGTTTTGTCGTGTTAGAAGGCTATGAAGTATTTTTTTTCTCAATGTTAATTTTATTTTTAATATTATTTTATATTAAATTTAAAGATTTTTTTTTTCAAAATTTTGGGTGTCATGTGACGCTTATGGTCGTTGTTATGATAACTTATTTAAGAAATATTTAAAATAACAACAAAAATGGAATTTATTATTGAATTTAATTTTTTTAATAGTTTTTAGTGTTGTGGTATAAAAAAGTCACTGAAAATGGATAAATAATTTTTGTCCAAAAATATTACGTAATCATATCTTACTAGAATTTAAGTTCGAACATTAAATTGAAAAGAGTGATCTAACTTTAAAATTAATAATAAAAGAATAGTTTAAGGAAAAAAAGGTTGGTTGTTGCTGGAGGAGAAAAAACTTCAATACACCAAGCCTTTTAGTTTTAGTGGTTAGGGGTTTAGTTGGGTTGTATGGTTTAGAATTTAAGGTTTAAAGTTTAGTTTTTTATGGTTTAAGTTTAATTTTGATTTATATTATAAATAAACATGCTTATGTAAAATTTATTTTACACAGTTTGTGTATCAAATTTAAACCCTTGAACCGATAGGGCTCATGTTGGTCTTCTTAGCCGACGAAAGCTACCATTGGTTTTTATCCTTTGTTTTTGGTTGTGTCGTATTTCCACCAACGTAACAGGTATCTAACAAACAAAAAGCATAAGTTATTAACAGTCTTTACTGGCTGTTAATAGTTGTTCCCAAGTCATTCATTAATATTAAAGAAAAGCAAACTGTTGTGAATAAGTTACGCAAAATCCAGTCGTTTGTATTAGTATTTAGGAGTTCATATTTTCCATAGAGTTAATTAAGTCGGTTTAGGTGATTTAATAACAGTAAACAACTAGAAATTTGATATCTTCTTCACTTGAAATTTACCCCCTTTTATTCTATAAATTGATAGGTTTGAAGTTTCCCAATATTATCGGCACCATACCGTTCACCATCACTATGAAAACCAACATCAGAAAATTCATTTTCTTGCTTGTTTTGGTGCTATACGGAAACTCCATGTGCGAGGCAAAATGCCAGAAACCGGAAGAGCTACCGTTGCATGAAATTTACGTAAAAAATTACATGTACCATGAAGCACCCATTAGATGCTTTCGCTATGATCTAACTGACAATTACCTCGGAAACAAGTTGCTGCAGCCTGGTGAAGAAACCAGTTTCAAATTCAGATACAATTTAACGCCCGAAACCATGTACTACTGCACAACGACTAATGGGTCATTTGTAGCGTACAGAGAGAGCTACGATTGCGCCCAGAACAAGGTTAATCTCTGTGAATGGAGAATCCAAGAAAACTATGTTGAGCTCTATTCATTGAATCTTGAGAGATGGGTTCCCTTCAATTACGAACCAGTTAAAAGCCCAAATTGTTATAAGGGTGTTTGTCTAAGGTTTCCACGAGGGTATCCTTCCCATAAAGCTCCATGCCAGAAAGGAAGCCCTAAGCCTAGCCCTTGAGTAATCTTAGTAGCAAAAGAAATAAAGGGATTAAGTTTAATCCCTGTTTTTTTAATATGTTTTAGAACACGTCCCTTGCCTCTAACAGCCTTCCAACTTATAGTTACTTCGATCACTCAACTTTATCATGTTGTTAAGCTCTACATTTTTTCCTTCTAGTTTTGAGTTCATGTCAATCAGTCGGTACGGAACATAGTTATAATCAAGAAATTTTGAAGGCTATTATTAGTTTAAAACATGCATTTTGACTTTAATTTTATTGTCATAAAATTTTCAATACCGATTCAAATTTGAAAACCATACCTAATAATCTGACCGAAACCAATTTAACTATGAAAAATCGACAATTTAAACTTGTACAATCTAAACTTTGAATTGAGTAAAATACAAAATAACCTAAATATGAAATTGATTTGTGTATGAAATGATTCAAAACAAAATGATTTAGTTTTAAAATGATGTGAACCTAAGCTGACCCAAATTTAAAATGATTTAACTCTTAATGATCTTATTTGAAAAATTAAAGCAACATAAAACGAATAGAATGCAAAATTACTCCAATCTTAAAATAACTTTTGACCTAACCAAAATTACCCAAAGTAAAAATCAAAAACCAAATGGGCTTATTTTGTTGATGAGTTGAATTAGCTACCAGATTGTTAGGTAGGAATGGGATATTATCCTCTATGACTGGACACCCTATTGAGTAATTAGCAAAAAGAAAAGAAAGAAAACTAATATGGACTGATTACAGATTTAGTTCAAAATGGCTTGACTTCTCATTAGGCCCAAGGTGGGTATTTATACAAAAGTGTAACAGTTCTCAATAGCCCAACTAACTTGATAACAGCCTAACTACCTGGGCCCGATTAGTCTAACAGACTAGCTAACATATTATCTGTTAACACACCCATTTTTAATTTACACTTTCCATTGAATGGATGATTTCACCCAATATATAGCAAATCTGTCGGCTGTTTTTTTAATGGAATCCATGAATTGATAATGTTAAAAATTAGTAAGGTTGAAAAAAGAAAGTAGATGTTTGTACCTCAGATTGTTCGAAGATTGCATATGGAGTAAATATGCATTTGATCATCTCTACAATGCCTAGGGGGAAAGAGTTGGGTGTCTCTAAAATAGTAATCACCACCCGATTCCTTTCCCTTTTAAGGATAATCGAAAAGTCATTTGGAACTATGCTGACAGCTTCTCTGTACCAGAGGAGGCGAAAATACCAAAAAAAGTGAACTCAACCGCTAAAGGAGTAAATGAGGTTGGGCAATTTACCAGGAGTGAACGGTCTTATTTCCTCAAAACATCAAAAACACCCTAGAAGGAAAAATCAAATGAAAAGGTTAAGGCAACTGTAACCGAGCTAGGAAAGATATTTAGGGAAGAACCTCCACCAAAGATCAATGAGTCAGTAACCGAAGCACAAGCACATGAGTTCTTAAAGTTTTTAAAGCACAATGAATATAGTGTTTTTGAGTAATTACATAAGCACCAAGAACAAATCTCGGTGCTAGATTTGTTGCTAAGTTTTGAACCGCACTATAATGCTCTACTGAAGGTGCTGAACCAAACTTTTGTGCCAGATGATATATCTGTCAATAAGCTAGATTAGATAGTGGGTAACATAGCTGCTGATAATTTCATAATTTTTAGTGGTAAAAGCTCTAAATATCACTACCCACTACAAGGGGCATATTTTGCTAGGGGTGTTGATTGATAATGGATCTGCATTGAATGTCTTACCAATGTCAACCTTATAGAGTCTTCTCATAGATAGTTCACATATGAAGACATATACGAATACTATGAGAGCTTTTGATTGTACCTAAAGAGATGTTCTTGTAAAAATCAAAGTGTCTTTGTTAATTAGGCCAACAATTTACGACATCAAAATTGTGGTAGTGGATATCAAGCCTACTTATAATTGTCTACTCGGGAGGCGTTGGATACACTCTACATGTGTTGTTCCTTCATCTCTACACCAAAAGTTGAAGTTTGTTATTAAGGAAAAGTTGGTAAGTTGCACAAAAGAGGGCATCATTGCCTCGAATATCAACTGACACCCCATACATCGAAGTAAATGATGATTCTTTAGAATATTCTTTCATGTTACTGGATTACTGGAGTTAGTGAATGCAATGTTTATAGCTGAAGGAAGTAAGATTTCCCACCCATGACTGTTCAAATGTACCAAGATGTTTGTTAGAGGAACTTTGGAAAGATGAGCCAAGGTTGGAAAAGGTTTATGAAGAAATTTAAAAGGAGGTGTGGACCCTAGGCTTGTTATTGCCAAGTCGGATACTTTTAATCTCTGATATAGATAAAATTTTCTACAAAGGAAGAAGGAGGTAACAAGGAAGGAAGTAAAGAGGAAAACTACACTGATTAGAGAAGACATCCCGTGGGAACCTATATCTTTCCCTCATTGAGGAATGTCTTTGTACCTAGATGCTTTGTTAATCTTGAGTAGCAACTAGAGAAGGAGATTAGGGAGAATGAACATAGAATGAATGTTGAAGAAGTTACCAAGGAAGCAATGGAGGGGCAGAGCATCTATGCCCTAACTGAATATTGTAGAGCTGAAAGATTTTTTTGCAGGAATACACCAATGCTTTCCTGGTGAAGTTCTCAACAACTGGACTGCAACAGACCTTCATGTAGTTTTTAAGTCTATTAAAGAATAATACACAAAATCAACCATTTTGCTTTTTCTTGAAAGCATTAGAGATCTTTTTCTAAAGGTTACTATGTTAATTTTCATGTTTAATATCAATGGAAGATGTTTTTCCCTTATTTCTCAAGGGGCAAACATTATTTTTTTATTTTTCCAAACATTTCATATAAATATTTACATCTCCTCCAAGATATATAGTCTCGTTTCCCCATTTGCTTGTAGGTTTCCTATTATTGATTGCATTAATGATTCTGAATCCAATCATGAGATTTATTTTGAGTAGTCCATGCGTTCGGTTGAAGTCGATGATCGCAAAGATGAGGTCGAGGGTGATATTCCTAACGAATTATTAAGGTTGACGGAAAACGATGATAAACAGATCTTACCTCACGAAGATGAGCTATATGTAGTAAATTTGGGAACTGATGAAGAGAAAAAGGAAGTGAAAATTGGCACCACATTCTCGCCAAAGACAAGACAAGACTTGATAAAATTGCTTCGAGAATTCAAAGGCATTTTTGCATTGTCTTACCAAGACATGTCGGGGTTGGATACTTACATCGTGGTACACATGTTTCCCATAGACCCAAATAAAAAACGGTTCAACAGAAGCTCAGAAGAATGAGTCTATAAACGATCTTAAAAATAAAGGAGGAGGTGAAGAAACACTTTGATTCAGGATTTATTTAGGTTGCCAAATATCCTGAATGAGTAGCCAATATAGTCCCTCTACCGAAAAAGATGGGAATGTGCCTATGTGCGTGAATTACAGAAGTCTCAATAGAGCAAATTCGAAAGATAATTTCCCTTTGCCACGTATTGATACTCTAGTGGAAAATACCACAATACATTCTTGGTTTCTGTTCATGGATGATTTCTTGGGGTATAATAATATAAAAGTAAATCCATAAGATATGGATACATTTGTTTTGTTACAAAGTAATGCCATTAGGATTGAAAAATGTAGGGGCAACATATAAGAGAACTATTATAACCCTTTTCCATTACATGATACATAAAAAGATTGATGTGTACGTGGACGATATGATTAATAAATCCCAAACTAAAGAGGAGCATTCTGAAAATTTAAGAAACTTGGGTTGGAGGTTAAGAAAGTAACAATTGAAGCTTAATCCATCCAAGTTTCCTAAAGTCATGAACCAGAGGAAGGGTGATGCAAAAAAATTGAGCAGAACCAATAAGGATTTTCAAAATTAATTTTATTTTTTGTAAATCAAATGTAAATAAGCTATAAAAGCTAGATGAATTTATGATGTAAGAGGTTCAGAATTTTTGAAAGAAATATAAAGCAGAAAGCAAAGATTTCCAATGTATTTTTATGTACCACTACAAGAATATGCATTTATAGTGACAAAATTTTTTAAGTCGTTACTTGTCGTCACAAATAACTCCGTCACTAGTTCATTAGGGACAACTATAACAAATTTCGTCACAATTATTCGACTTTTTAATGACTATAGTTTTTGACACAAAAGATTAATAATAGTGACAAAGCGTCGGACACTATATTGTTCGTATTAGTGACAGTCTGTATGCTGTGAATGTCAAATATGTTCTATGTTAATAAATTCTGAATCTGATTACTAAATATTTTTAAAAAACTCTGAGATCTCTATAACGAGTAATACCTGATTTTTTCATGACATGCATACATCCGAAATCATGTTTCTGCATTGAGCTGAGTTTTGCAGGAGGAAGTCTTGGCTATGCTCCTTTAAGAGGTTAAACCGGCATTCTGACGATTCTGCAGGTAAGTCCACATCCTGACAGTACTCTCTTCGAGGGCTAAATCTACATCTCAATGGTTTACATGTGTTTCACAGTTCTGGGAAATTCGATCTGTTTGGTGATTTGTGGAAGGATGGGTAGTTAGGGCTTACTAGTCTACATCGCATTCATGTTGACTCATGTTGTAATCTTAATGTTTGGTCTATTTGATGACACGATCTCCGTTTTGATTTGATGAATTATTTGTTCTTTGATGCACTTAAAGGACATACTAACTCTATAGCTCATCCCCTTTTATTGTCTTTTCATCGAAACTTTTCAATGGCATTGGAGGATCGATCTTGGTTTTATGCTTCCGCTAGGTAATTTTCAGTTACTCTTGAATTTGATTTTTGCTTCTGGCATGAGTTAATTTTGCATAAGGTTTTGATTATTATCTAATATATTCGTTTTAATGATATTTTTTATAAAACAATTACTTCTTCAACAAGTTAGGTGTAATATTTTAATGTGACTTTTGAAATTCGGTCTTATAGTCTGAATCGAATTTAAGGGTTACATAACATCTTAACCTCTAAAATATTTTTTGGTCCAAATTATTTTTGAAACTAAACAACTTTTCCAAATTTGATCATAAATCTGCAGTCGTTAAGATACGGTGAAATGACATACAAGGTTTTACCACATCACTTGAAATTTCTAAAGAAAATTATAATTTTCTTAATATTATATATTTGGTTCTTAACCTTTGTTTTTGGCTGTGTCGTATTTCCACAACGTAAACCTCTATCTATAAACTAAAATCATAAGTTATTAATAGTCTTTTTTTTAACATGCTATTAATGGCTGGTAATATCGGTTCCCAATTCATTCATTAATATTAAACAAATGCAAACCGTTGTGAATAAGTTATGCAAAATCAAGTCATTTGCATTAGTCTTTAGAGTTTATATTCCCCTCCAATTTCTATCCTTTCCAATCGAGTTAATTAAGTCGGTTTAGGTGATTTAATAACAATAAACAATGAGAAATATGATATCTTCTTCACTTGAAATTTACTCCCATTTACACTATATATTGATAGGTTTGAAGTTTCCCAATATTATCAGCAAGATACCGTTCAACATCACCATGAAAACCAACACCAGAAATTTCATTTTCTTGCTTATTTTGGTGCTATACGGAAACTCCATGTGCGAGGCAAAATGCCCGAAACCCGAAGAGCTACCGTTGCATGAAATTCACGTAAAAAATTACATGTACCATGAAGCACCTATTAGATGCTTTCGCTATGATCTAACTGACAATTACCTCGGAAACAAGTTGCTGCAACCTGGTGACGAAACCAGTTTCAAATTCAGATACAGTTTAACGCCCGAAACCATATACTACTGCACAACGACTAATGGGTCATTTGTAGCGTACAGAGAGAGCTACGATTGCGCCCAGAACAAGGTTAATATCTGTGAATGGAGAATCCGTGAAATTTATGCTGAGCTCTATTCATTGAATCTGGGGAGATGGGTTCCCTTCAATTACGAACCAGTTAAAAGCCCAAATTGTTATAAGGATGTTTGTCTAAGGTTTCCACGAGGGTATCCTTCCCATAAAGCTTCATGTCAGAAAGGAAGCCCTTGAATGATCTTAGCCGCAAATGAAAGAAAGGGTTGATTAAGTTTAATCCCTGTTTTTTTTAATATGTTTTAGAACACGTCCCTTGCCTCTATCAGCCTTCCAACTTACAGTTACTTCGATCACTCGAATTTATCATGTTGCTAAGCTCTGCATTTTTTCCTCCCAGTTTTGAGTTCATGTCAATCAGTCCGTAGGTAACATAGTTATAATAAAGAAATTATGAAAGATATTATTAGTTTTTATAATTCTATTATATTGCAAGGTTGTATTTGTATACGGTTTTAAATTTGGATAGATAAACTCAAGCACACCTGCCTACCATGAGGTTTGCTTATAGACTGAGCTGTTGGAACCCAGATTACTTGATAGAATACATTACCATTTATAATTGAAATCACTTATTGAGTTCTAAAGGTTAATATTAGTTAAAAAGATGCATTTTTTTAAATTTAAAAAAAGGTGATTCTAAAAAAACATGCATTTTGATTTCAATATTATATCCGTAAAATTTTCAATTCAAATTCCAATTTGAAAGCCATTCCTAATAATCTGACCTAACCCTATTTAATTATAAAAAATCAATAATTTTAACTTGTACCATCTAAGTTTCCAAAAAAAAAAAAAACCTTGTACCATCTAAACTCTGAATTGAGTTGAGTTCAAAATAATATAAATATTAAATTGATTTGCATATGAAATGATTCAAAACAAAACAATTTAATTTCAAGATGACCCAAACAAATGTTTGAAATAACATAAATCTAAAACGATTTAACTCTTAATAATCTGATTTGAAAAAGTGAGCCTCAAACTCAAATAACCAAAACGTTAAAGCAACATGAAACATAAAACGAATACAATGCAAAATTTCAACAAGCTTGAAATAACTTTGACCTAACCAAAATTACCCGAAGTAAAAATCAAAACCAAATGGGTTTAATTATTTTTTTTGCTCGACAAAAATAATATTATTAAAGTGAAATAAAATCATACAAGCATTAGACTTAAGTTGTGTGTCTCATTAAAAGCCTCCATAATCCTAAATAGAGGAAAATAGTACAATACAACTAGATACAAAATAGACCAAGAGTGAACCAACAATCCACAAACACCAAAATTACAGTACACAACCAAAAACGCAATGCCTTACTGTTCGAAACCAGCTACCACCGTGCTTTAATCTCGGAGTATATTGATATTGCGCAGTACCGTTTTGGTGACACTAGAAATGTTAAATGTTATGTATTTTGGTGACGAGTTGAATTAGCTATCAGACTGTTAAGTAGGAGTGGGATATTATCCTCTATGATTGGACACCCACTTTTCATTTGCAAGTTTGAATTGTCCTAGGCTACTTTTGAAAGGGAGAGTCTAAAGAAAAAACGTGTTAAGTTACTGTAATAAACGACGGGTTTTTAGAGCCGTCAGATGAGTATATTCTTTATAAATTTTGATTTAACCGTTAGATCAAGAAACAAAAAAAATACGGAATTGGAAACTAATTGTTGCAGGTAAGTATCAAAATTTTTAGTGACATATGTGAGACTAACATTTCGGTTACAACCTAAAGTGTTACAATTATGCATAACATTTTAGGTTGAAATAATAAGTTGCGGAACTTTAAAACATGTACCGAAACCTATAAAGAAATATGTAAACCTAAGTTGTTAAAAAAGCTTTTAACAATTAAGGTTTATAGCATAAGTTTCGGAACGTACAAAGAATGGTTGTTTTGATATAGTATAAAATAATGACATTGACGTATTTACTGTTATCTTATCCCATGTAGTCATATTTTTACACATAATGTAGTCAGAAACAATTGTATGAATTGTAGAAATTGATTTTAGTTAAAATATATGCTCGACCACTTCGTTGGGACCTACGTGGGGAATTGATGCAAAGTTTCGATGTTGAGAGGAGTGTTATACAGTTTGAAGGACACAATATTATCGTATCGGTTGAAGATGTCTAAGCTATATTGGGCCTGAAGAATGAGGGTGTTGATGTTCTTGAAGTGTTGTCGATGGAGAATGGTAGAGTATTTAGTTCAAAGTATAACATCAGCACTAAGGTTCAACTTGTCAAAATTAAGCACGATATAGTTTATGGTGCTTTTAAAGGGGATGCTTTGAAAGTAAGGGTGTTGCTGTACATTGTTGGAGTTTTTCTGTGTCCTACCGTGAGACAAGTTCAAGTGCAAATTATTTAAAGTTGTTGTGCGAGAATGGCTTACAATTGGGTCAAGTTTGTTTATGATGCACTTATTGAGGCAGTACACTATGTACAATAGCCTGGAAGACACATTTACCTAAAATGGTGCATTGCAATCTTGGAGGTAATGTAATACTCTTTACCCGGTCTAGAAGATAACCTGATTTCAAAGGTGTTACCATAAAACAAAATCATGCATCTAACATTCGTTTCATAACCAAATCACAATCAAAGTCATACATTTTAAGGCAAATTTACATCTTTTTAATTTACTTAAAACAAAGGAACCTAACTGCAAAATTTTAAAAAGTCGGGGATCAAATTGCAAAATTCTAGAGTTTAAGGACTAAATAGTAAAAGTTTAAAAGTTTAAGGACTATTTCACAATTTCTAAAAATTCAATCATTAACTCCTATACAAGGTCATATTACCTACAATTGAACGTTTAAATATTATTAACCGAGTTTAATTATATCATAGTCATAGCAAAATACATGTTTAATCATATCGTAGTCATAAGTACTGTTTGCATATTATCCTATACATCAAGTTACTTAATTAACCATTTCCTTGGATTGCAATCAAAATATTTTTCAATCATAACGTAGACAAAGATTACACACTTATCCAGTTTCATGTTCTAGCAATTTGATCCCAAATAAGCTTATTTATTAAGCTCATTGATTTATTCATTTCCTTGAATTACAAGCAACACTTGGTTACACAAATCCCCAACCAAAACTGTCGCCAATATAACAGAAAATGATCAACCCTCCAACTGTCGCCAATGACCCACTAAGCATACCACCTACTGTCTCCAATATCGGAGCGTATTCCCCTTACACACGAGCTCAATGGGCTCAATGATATGCCAATTGTGCCATAAGTTGACTCGAATCCAAGGTTATTTACTGAAATTTTCATAGTTTAGTCATTAATCGAGCTTGAAGCTCCGGAATGTACAAATTTGTAAGTTCTAAATCAGAGTCACGACTTAGCAAATTCCATATTAATCAGTCAAAACAGAGACTATATTAAATCATATCTCTGCCTTTTCATTTCAATCAAGCATAGTTAACTATCCATTCGGCTAAAACAAAGCAAAGGCCAGTTTATTCTTATAATAATAATAATCAGAACATCATAGGTTGGAATAGTTCATAACAGTGTATCTTCATTCGAACTGAACTTTAATTTATTAATTTTTTATTCCATAAAGCATAATCAATCGTTCACTTGACCAAAACATAACAAAAACAACTTCTATTAGGTTTATAGTATACCCCTTTTATTCGAACTATAACATAACATAGCTCATTTCATTCTAGTATTTATAAATAGATTCTTAGAAAACTCGAGAATTATTCATTTATACATACTTACCCTATCCGAAACCATATTCATAAGTTATGAGGTATTTAATTATCAATTAATTCAAGCCTATTAATTTAAACATATACCAAATCATTGTCATATACACAATATATAGAAACAAATGAAAAGCCTTATAAGTTTACCGAATGTATCAAGCTTACCGAAAAGCTTGCGAATCATGCATTTTCACCCATAGGTGCTCTAATTGAGCCATAGACTCTTAAACACATGGAAAAAATCTGTAGCATTATAACCATATAACCAAATTGACCATGGTAGAATACGAACTTTACGGACGACTACACTCACCTATACTTTCGAGCTAAGTTTGTTCCTGGATAATAACTCCGATTTGTTTCTCAATTGTCCTTCCTTTCCGACTTGTCATCTCTTCTTCAACGATTTTATCTATCATTAAATTAACAAGAGATTTATCAAAGCCACTCAAATATCAATTTTACCATTCCAAAACTGCCATGTTTTAATTCCTAGTCACTGGAAGGACAATTTAATAATTCCTTAAAAATACGAATTTCATTTGCAAGATATTTAGTACCCGGTTTAGGGATTCAAATAGCAGTCCGCGACTGCAATAGCACCCTCTATTTTGCGGTAGCGCCGCCGTCTAAAACTGCTATTGTCGAAAATAACGGTGAAACGAAATCACACCGATCGCGGTAGATCGCTGCCACTATTTAATGGGTAACGGCCAATTGCGACAGTAACAGGCCGCTATTCCTGTTATTCTCAAAGTTCAACAAGACAGAAAAAAATAAAAAGAGAGGAAGACCTTTCAGTTTTCTGATTCCCGGAGCTTCGACGGTTTGTTGGAAAATTCCAAGGGTGAAAGGGAAGATAGATAGGAGGGGAAGTACATACGTCAACCTTGTTTCGATTGACAGTGGAAAAGCAAGATCGGTGAGAGAGGAGTCGAGGAGTTCAATACTTAATAGAGGGGTTGCCATCTTGAAGCTTGCTTAAAATGACATATTTGATAGGATGAAAAAGTGCAAAATTTTCTAGATCACTAAAGAAGAGAGTTTAATGTAGGATAAACTATTCAGATGGTTACTAAATTTTAGGATTTATCAATTTAACATTATCATTATAAAAACTTTTATTTTAGTCTCAACCATTAAATACCGTCTAATTTAATATATCACCTTTAATAAGGTAGCGACACATATCACCATTTAATTAGTCATAATATAGAAAGAAAATATTTTGTCTAAGTTGAGATCAAACTAGGGACACCTAAAGCAATCCCCCACATCCAATCACTACATCAAAGAGATGTGTTTTTGCTCGGCAAATAATATTTTATTAAAAAAGATAATTATACAATCTCAAAATCTACATTGTGTGCCTCGTTAAAAACTTTCATAAACATAAATGGAGGAAAATAGTACAACACAAGTAGGAATATAACTACCCAAAAACAAATCCAACACGCCACAAAACATACAAGGCAAAAGACCATACCCTTCCCAGCAAACAAAATCACTTAAAACTCAGACTATGCCACAACACCATGCAGATCACAACCTGCCACTGCCAAGATAATATCGCTTTCGATTTCTCCAGGCTATTAACAAACATAAACCATTGCATGTCTTCTCACGCTAAAACAATCAAACATACGCAGTGCATGCAATATCTGCTGCAAGTCATTATCATTGTGAATTGCATCAACTCGAATCATCCCATAAACGATTGCAACAAAATAGTTTGTAAAACCCAAAATCTATTTTTTGGCTTACACCAACCTGATCCTTGCAACCTCAATCCCCAAATGGGTAAACTACATAAATGGTCCCCCGACTATGACTCAATTCTTTGTTGAGTCCCTTGACTATGGGAAGTTACAAATAGGTCCCCGACTAATTGTGACTAACAAATCGGTCCAATTCCATTAAAAAAATAAATGGTTGATGATGTGGCAGTTAATAAAATATGTAGAATAACATATTTAACCCTCAACCTTTACATTTTATTTTAATTTGGTCCTAAATTAGCTACCGTCATGAATTTACTAATCTGTAGAATAACCTTTCTTTTATTCAGCTCTGCAAAATCGTCATGGATTTTCTAAACTTTGCAAAAGGGAGTGAAATAAAAGAAAAAGAAAAGCTTTAGCTGAAAACGGTATGAGATTAGTTATTGTTTGAGCCTTTTAAAGAGATTAGTTATCGTTAACAGCAATGGAGGTTTTGATTCTCCAACTGTTTTCACTGCTTATACAAATGGGGTTGTAGATGACTAGTGTTAACAACAATGGAGGTTTGTTTTCTTAGAAGGAAAGAAGATGTAGTTTAGGATTAAGGGACTAAAATGTTGTAATACTTAAATGTCGAGACCTAAAATTTTAAATTTAGGGCCAAATTAAATAAAATGTAAAGGTTGAGTGTTAAATATGTTATTATACAGATTTTATTAATTGCCACATCATTAGCTGTTTATTTTTAACATAATTGGACCGATTTGTTAGTCGCGATTAGTTGAGGGACCTATTTGTAACTTCTCATAGTAAGAGGACACAACAAAGAATTAGGTCATAGTCGGGGGACCATTTATGTAGTTTACCCTTTATTTAATTTGTATTATAAAACTTATAACATAAATTATAACATTAATTAATATTACAATTTTAATTAATATATAAATTTAATTAATGTTACAAATATTTTTTTATAAAATATATTATTTGGTGTTATGATTTATGTTATAATCATTATTTTATTAGAGGTGGTATGCCGAATCAAATGTTTTTTGTGATTTAATTGTTGAGACCGAAATAAACATTTCTTCTTATAACAGTGACTAAATTGATAACGTCCTAAAAATTAAAAAGTTCAATTATAAATTTTTTATCTGGGTGACTAAATTAAAACATTCAAAAAAATTCCATCGAACTTAAAAATTGCAACCCTAAAAGCAAGATTAAATTGATAACGCCCTCAAACTGTAATCAGAAGTCAACAACCGAAACTTTCTAAACCATGAAATCTGTCTTAATTATTTTTTTGAATAAAATATGTGTTAATTAAAGTATACACTGAAGTAATTTCCAAGATATAAACCCTGCTTTACTTATAAAGCATTGAAAACATGCTTCGTTTGCAGGAAAAAAATATATATCTAAATTCCCCTCAAATTTGTACTTATATTATTTTTTTAATAACATATGTCTAAATTATGTGAACCGCCCCCACCATGATCGAAGGATATTACATATTTTAAATCTACATCCTTTTGTATATTACAATAATAAATATATCAATCGAATACAGATTTAATTGTATAAATTAATTATTGAAACAAAAGGAAATATTGGTATATATATATATATATGGAGGTCGGCATGTTGTAATTGCATTCATGCAATGCTTATTAATTGACATTTTTTTTTTGTTTTTGTCAGGCATTTGCGTTTTCTTTCATTTTTGATGATCGTAATATATAAAGAGAAAGACATATTACCAAGCAAGGGAGAAAATGAGACCGAAAGCGAAGTGTGGTGGAAATTGCAAGACAAGATGGGTATGTCGGCCATCTATAGTCAAAATCTCTTTTTCCATTCAATCGATAAATACAAAAATAAAATAAAGTTTTCGGCTGCAGAGAACACCCCCACAGTCCTGCATATTTCATAACCATATCATATTGTTTTGATTATTGAAGGCATCCCTATAAAGATTTTCTTGGCCGACCTCAAATTAACCACGTTTTGCGCATTTCTCCTTTCTAAATCATTCGTCTTGGGGACCAAAACAAAGCCAATAATATTTGATAGGACCGATTTTGTTCTCTCTTGAGTTGATATAATCCCCAAATGGGATGTGATAACACAACATGAAATTGCAGTTTCGACGATGCTTTGAGTGCTTCAACATACCATTAAGGACCCACTAGATATATCATGAGATGTTTGTCTCCTTAAACATGAGAAAAAGTTATGTAGGCCCTAATGCTTATATGAAGTTTGAGGTTGAGTTAAACAAACAAAAAAAAATATATGCCTTGTAATAGTTTAAAAGAAAAGTAAGTCAATACGTTAAGTTTTTAGGCAAAGTTAATGGTTTAAATTTTGGTATTATAAATGAAATCAACTTAGTTGAAAGAGTTATTCTCATAATAAGTTTTTGTAATATTTAATATAAATTAATCGAATAATGTGTCGGATATTACTAATTTTACCCATCATTAGGGTGGGAATCGGGTGGGGCGGGGACGGTTTTGCATTCCCCACTCCGTTTCCAACACTTGCGGTTACGATTTTGGGGAATCCCCTTTAAATGCTTCTAGGCCCCCGTGCAGATCCTCGCGGTTTTCGTTGAATCCCCATCCACACAAAACTTAAATAAAATTACTATTTTACTAACCAAAATAAATGACCAATTCAATTTAAAATATAAATTTTGGATAGTTCGATTGTGAGCAGTTACGAGTTGATGAAGATTGAAAGGGTGTTGTGTTGGGAAGATTTAGACGATGGTTTTAGCTTATATCTAAAAACTAAGATAGAAACATATTGAGAAACTTGAGCGTGACTACGTTTGATAGAAAGTTAAAGGGATAATAATATAGTTAATATTTTTTTCTTAAGATATATATTAGGGGTATATAGATAAATAATTATATATTTTTAAAAAATCTTGTAAAATATCTAGATCCTTGCAGATATTTTTTGGGATCCTCACGGTTCGGATATAGCAATCCCCGTCCTTATCCCCATTTGAGCTTCGGAGATAAAACTTCTCCCTTCCCGTCCCCGTAGGTGAAGATTTCGGTTATTCCCCATCCCTGTCAGTTTAGATCCCACAATTTTCGGATATTCCCCTCCCAATTCCAACCCCTATCCATCATCATTATATCTTCTTTTGTATTATTGTTTTAGTTTAATCAGATTTATATGTACACGTTTACTAATTCTTTAAATGTTGATCATAATATAAGATTAATTTTGCTACTATTTGAGTAATAATTTCCTACAATAATATCTTTTAATAGAAATACCTTTCCACATAATATATGTTTATATTACGGCTCCAAAACACTTTAAACCCAACGTCGGTGGTAACCGGGTGGGGAATAACCGAAAATCGTGAGATCCAAACTGACGGGTATAAAAAATAATTAAAATTTTCACCCACAGAGACAGGGACAGAAAAGTTTTATCACAGAAGCTCAAATGGGGATGGGGACAGAATTGTTATATCTGAATCGTGGGGATAACTGAACTGTACTCGTATAAATCACTGTGGGGATCCCCGAAAAATATTCTCAAGGATCCCAATATTTTACAAAGTTGAATGACCATAAGGGTAATGTCGAAACCATTTTTAAACCGATAAAAATAGCTTGACGATTAATCTGTGAAATTAGGGGTTTTCGTTTAAATTCAATTTTAAAAATAATTTGGAGTCGTCACCGGTCACTTTGGTAGATCGGACACCATAAAAACAACTAGAGATTCGTTCTTTTAAAATTAGGGTTCGGGAGTCGGTTACGTGTGGGGAGGATTAACACTCTACAAATGCCCGATATTGATACCTTAAATTTCGCATGGCATTTTGAATAACAATTTGAATTTAATTTAATCAATAATTATTAATTGGATTTATGTTCCGACTAGAAATATTCATTTTATAAGGAAATATATTTTTAATCCAAATATGAGATTGTAAACACCCCTATACGCTCAGGCACCTCTATTCATATTCAGAAAATATATTTCCAACATAAAATATTTTTAATGCATGATTTATCATTGTCTTGTTCATTTTAAGTAATAATCTAAGAAGGCTATATTTAAATTTGTGTATTATTTAAATCTATAAATATCATTCAATTTAAAGGTTTACATGAGACAACACCCAATAGCTTGAGCAACATCCTTATTTAAACCTAAAAATTATATTTAATATCTCTAGCTTAATTAATTAAACTATTTATTAAAGTTCTAATCCTATTTAAAGCTCTAATTAATTAACTAGATTATTTTTCAACTTTTAAGATTTTAATGAATACTAAGTATTCTACTTAAAAGCTCATGTTGTACAACACCCCATTGCAATGGGATATCACCAAATTTAAAACTTCAAAGTTTCTTACTTAATATTCATCAATTTGGGACATCACCTAAATCTTCCCGCTAGTTTACAAAAAAACATGCTTTGTAATAGTTTAAAAGAAAAGCAAGTCAAGACGTTAGGTTTTTAAGCAAAGTTAATGGGTTTAAATTTTAGTATTATAAATGAAATCAACTGAGTTCAAAAAAATTGTTCTCATAATAAGTCTATGTAAATATAGATTAATCGACTAATAAATCAGATATCACTAATTCTACCAAAAATATATTATGCTTAGAGATTACAACAAATAGACTTACCCATCATCATTGTATCTTATTTTGTATTATTGTTTTAGTTTAATCAGATTTATGTATACATGTTTACTAATACTTTAAATGTTAATCATATATAAAATTTATTTTGCTACTATTTGAGTAATAATTTCCTACAATAATATATTTTAATAGAAATACCAGGTAATTTATATTTTAAATTACTAAACTTAACATTCACTTTCATTTACATCACAAACCTTTAATTTAATCAAATTACATCATTCAACTTTCATTATTTATAAAGGAAGTCACTTATGTTGAAGCCATTAAATAATTCTAATGAAAAAAGCTGAAATTGACACTTTTATTTAACATATTTTCACACATCATCAATAAATAATTTTCAATTTGTAATTTAAGAATTTTTATTAGGAGTTATAGGAAATATAGTTATTTTTACTTTGAATTTATTTAAATAAAATGTTGAAGAAGGTTCTTACAAAATTATTAAAATTATCAATTAAACATTATTTGATAATACTATGTGAAAATATATTAAATAAAAGTGTTAATTTCAATTTTTTTCATTCAATTTATTTAATGTTTCAATATAAGTGACTTAATTTATAAATAATAAAAGTTGAATAATTTAATTTAATTAAACATGTTAAATGAAAGTAAACGTTAAGTTCAGTGATCTAAAATATAAATTACTCTAGAAATACCTTTCCACGTAATATATGTTTAAATTACGGCTCCCAAACACTCTAAACCCACCATCATCATGTCGTTGGCCCAAAAATCATATTCTATTTATTTATTTTCAATAGAATTTATTTACACAATGTTTTAAGTTTCACTTTTTTGGATTGTTAGCGGGGTGAAATGAATGATTGAGATTAACAGTAAGATATGTGAATATTATTACTTGAGAAAAATGTAAGGAGTTAATCTCAGCCATCTGTTTTACCCATCTAACGATCTAAAAATGTGTAAAATTCATATTTTTATATTGTATAAGTAGATCATAACCCATACTAGAGCAGAGTGAAATGCAATGGATTGGATTCAAAATTGCTATTCTTATACACATTAATTATGTTTTGAATTTTTATAATGTGAGGTAGCCTAGCTTTTATATATATACATATATATATATATATAAATTTTTGTCTCAATTTTTACTATATTTTTTTGAGTAGTCTTATTATGAGGTAGTATTTGCAAGGTTTATGTGCAATGTTTACTATATTGAAGTAGTATTAAGTGGAAAATTGAGTCGAAATCTATTAATTGACCTGATGAACATGGTTGCTCATCCATTACTTATTTTGTGTGAGTTTCAACCCGACATTTACATTAGAAATATTATTGTAACACCATTGAATAAAAAAAATAGAGGACTATAGGGCGTCCAAGGAAATTCTCATTCTTCGTCTCCATTCATTTTCCTTTAATTATTTTTTTGCCCAGATTTTTCTTTAATTATTTACCTATTCTCTTTCTAAGCACTTATTAACCAAGGGCGTGGTCGGAGAATTGGAAAACTCACAATCTTTAAAAACAATTAAATGAATATTTACTATCAGTATATAGATATTTAAAAGTTCATTAAAATTTTCAGAATTTTCAAAAAAAAAAAACTAAACATTATATAAAAAATGGTTTTTATTTTATCTAAAGAAATTATCTAATCACAGTTGGCCATATGTCATGTTACGATAGAAAAGGTCAGCACCATAATAAATCATTCTTATTTACTCTCAAAGTGTAATGTTGAATAAATTACTCTCTTTTTTTAAGAGGGGTCAATTTGCTCAATTTTAAAATTGTAGGGGACTTAAAGCATGCTTAAACCAAAATATTTAAGTCAACTAACAACATCTTAAAAATTTTGGATCAAAATATTCACTTTTCAAACTTACATGGACTAAAATGTTCTTTTTATAACAAAGAGACAAGGAAGAACTTTTAAAAATAGTGCGGGACTAAAATGTTCCTTTTTTATAATAGTAAGACTAAAATAAACTTTTAGGCATAATATAAGATTTTTTATAGAATTTAAGCTACATTACTCCACTTAATTTTAGTGATAGAAATATATATTGTAAAATTTGTGATTGGTCTCTCTGGACCCCCATTACCATTGTTCGAAATAAGAGTCAAACAACTCGGCAGACCGAATCCATTGCTCTGTTCAGCCCTAATAAAGTGTTATATATGGTTATCATGCTCAACAACATAAAAGAAATGCTACAAGTATAGTTGAGACACATGTTCATAGTTGATAATAAGCCCCCCCCTGACAAGTAAGCAGTACTACTGTTTAATCAAATAGACATGGATGTTAAGTTGTATATATATTTTTATCGACTCAAGTCCAATTCTTTGTTTTCAATCTTTCATCAATTGGATATTGACACACTGAGCAATTAGGTCCCCCCTCACATCCCTCTCTCCATCTCTTAACGTTTTGACTATTAAGTTTCTCTCGAATTCCAAAAAGTTGAAAAAACTATGCACCATTACCAAATGACTAAAATGATTAAAGAAACACCATAGGGAAATGGTTGGATTTGGCAATGAAGTTTGGGTTTTCAAGACGTGGAGCATGCGTATAATCAAGTATTTATTGAAATTATCCGAGACTATATATTATAGGCTGATGAGTATACACATAAATGTTAATTCCTTCTTTTTTTTTTTTACTTTATAAGGATTTTCAGCTAAGTTTCAGAAAAGACCATTGAAAAAAAAGTGCAAATTTCATCCCTGTACGAGAAGTGAGGTTAATCCTTCTAAATTTTCAGAATTTAATCTTCATGTACTCTATAGAAACTGAAAATTTAGCCTAATAGTTGGTAAACACATGGACTTAGAGTTGTTTATTTTTATTAATTTGTTGCATATATCATCGATTTAACGTTAATGTTAAAAATATTACCCAATTGAACAAACTTTTCAGTTATCATAAAATGTGATGATCAGATTTTGACAAATTAATGACTAATTTCTCCGTTTTATCAAGTAGAAGGGATGGAAATGATAAATAGGCTTTTGGAAGAGTTAAAGGTAGATTAGAAACTGCAAAAATCTGCTCTCATTTATATAAATGTATTTGTATGTATGTATGTATGTATATAAGAATCAACCCAGATAATAAGCCATTTGCTTAAAAAGCAGACTTCGAATTCATATTCTACTGATCATAAAGAAGGAGAAGAGGAGAACTCGAAACAATCATATATATGTGAAAGAGGGAAGAAGACTAAAAACAGCAGATTGAATCATTATATATATTCCTAAAACAGCACTCTTAAGCAAAGAAAATTGAAACCCTAATCAAAGGCTTAAATCCCAATATTTAGGTACTGCAAAACACTGTATCATATGCATAAATACTGTTTTTGTTTTTTGTTTACCAGATTTGTCTCTATTTTATATTATCTGGATATATTTTTTTTTCAAAGGCAGACAAGTTTATGCCAAAGCTGCAATTAATGCTGCCAATGACCACATCTTTTTTTCCTTTTTTTTCTTCACAGGTCCTTGTTCCAGCCCACAAAAGATAAAAAAGATATGACATCTAGCAGCATTATTGGAAAAATGGATCAAATTTAATAGCTCCACAAGCTTTCCCCATGAGAATTCTCGGGCGAGTCATCATCGGAAGGCGCTGAGCTGATTCTTGGCGGCGACACCAGCAGTCCCTCCGCCATGTCCACCAGCAAATTAGGTAAGTTCAAAAGGACATCCTCATCCACATACTCTTCTACCGTAATTTCAACATCTTTGACCTCATGATGTTGAACTGTCCCTACTAGATTAGTCTCACTAGTTTTACCCTCAAACTTTTTCAGTGAAGCAGCAGCGGCGGCAGCGGCTGCTTTTCGTATATCGGCCGATGATGTTGAAGCAGGAGTGGGATATGAAGCAACGGCGTCAGGGAAGTTAACAACAGCCTGGCTACCTTTTAGGGCTAGGGAAGCCACATCATAGGCGGCGGCAGCCATTTCTGGTTTGGGGTACGTACCGAGCCATATACGCGTAGTTTTGCGTGGTTCACGGATTTCAGACACCCATTTTCCACTCCGGCACCGGATTCCGCGATACATTGGGTGTTTGCCGGAGGATTTAGAAGCCATTGGGAGAGGTAGAAGAAAAGGTTATATATGGGCTTATGGCACAGTAGTAGTCAGTAGTCACACGTACGTGTTAATACTTGTTGTGAAGGGATTGATGTGGGACCGGCATGTTGGAGTTGGTCTAATTGAGGCACGCTGATGGGAATTATTGGAGTCAGCCATACGTATATATATAATGAAGGGTTTATAGTACTAGCATGGTATTGGTCCATTAGAGGTTATTCCATAAACAGGCTGAGTTACTCTAAAGAGAAACGCAAAAGCGTGGTGATTTCGCGTGGCAAATCGTGGAACCCCAAGGCCACTTGTGTTTGTATGAGTAATATTTTAGGGTTTGCAGTTATATTGGAGGAGTCTGAAAGTAGAAAACGATGGGTGAGGGGTTTTGGATGAAAAAAGTTGTGGGGGTTATGTATATAAGCTGGACGCGTTTTATTGGCTTGTCTCACTCTTAGGACTATACTTAGCTGTTTTCTATAATACAATTTGGGTATATAATATATTATAGCCTCAGATGCTGTACACGCACAACACACGAGCATAAATGCCTTGCAAGATCGAGTGAATGCGTTTTCCAAGTCAGAGGTTGAGAAGAAGAGTTGTAGGTCACATTAGGCTGAAACCCTTTTGGTTTCATTACCAGGTTGAATCTCAAAATTTCAAAAAGTCGAAATAATGCTTTAACTCAGTTGTCAAAACACTTAAAAGGAAAGAAGATGCTTTGACTCGCCAACTAAACCAATGCATGGTTCCTCTTTAATCAAATAAATTATTCACTACTTGATGAGACTGATAAACTAGATTTTTTTTTTGTTTTCATTTGATTGATGAATAGAAATCATTTTTTAGTGCCCTAATTTATACCCTACACTAAAATATTATATTTAAGGTTAGGGTTTATAATTATGGAATAGAAAATTGGTGGTATGGTTTATGGTTTTAATTTTAAAGTTAGAGCTTAAAATATAAATTTTTTAATATTGGACATAGAAATGACACTAAAAAGGATAGAAGATTTTTATTCTTTGATGAATAATTGAATCTCTTTACCTAAGAGCGCAGATATGATGAAATTCCCATTCACCTTTTATAAATTAGGTTGAAATTTTTTTGATACACAGACTATGTAAATTTAGTTTACATGGACCTTTTAATTTTAGGGCTTAGAGGTTTAATTTAGGGCTTAATGTTTAGATGTTTAGGGTTTAAAATTTAGGATATAAGTTTAGAGTTTAGATTTTAATTTTAGAGGCTAGGATTAGGAATTTAGGACTTGGTTTTTATAGTGTAAAATAAGCTTGTGTAAAATAAATTTTACACAGCCTGTATATCAAAATTTTATTCTTTTTATATTGAAAAATATAGAGGGTTATTATTAGAAAATAGAAAAACGGAAGAAACAATGTTTTGTTATAAATTTTGATAATGAATTTAAAAAATTAATATATATATATATTTACAAATAAAAATTTTACGCTTCGATTTTATGCAATTCTACTCATGAAAAATTAATTTTGTTTTAATTGGACATATAAAACTTTAATTTTAATTCAATTACACATTTTAAAAAATAAATGCACTCATTTATTTTCATATTGGATGAATATAACATTTTGTGCGTATAATATGTAAACGTAAAATAATTTTACGTCGATAACAATTTTAGCGATTTATGAAAATTAAAACAAATCAAAATTTTATGTAAACAATTGTACAAAATCATAGTTCATGTATAACATTTCACAGTTTACTGAAGTACATATGTAATTTTTTTAAACCATTTATATCGACTTTATTGACAAACTAATCTGTATCGAGTATTGTAGAGCCATATTAATTAAGAGGCTAAAGATTTTGTTGAAGACTTAAGCTTTGTGACAAAAGCGGATAACAAACAAAAGTATAGGGTTAGTGCCTAAAGATTTTGTTGAAGACTTAAGCTTTGAGACACCAAATCTTTTCTAAATCAGAGATGAAATGAATGCCCCCACAATGAGGTCCCATTTCATCATGTTTGAATCTGGAGTCTTGACCCATAAAAGGAGAAGGAAATCCCAAAACAATTAAAAGAATTTGCTTTTTCAGATATAGATGCTAATTATAAATTATATAATATTAATATGTGTGTGTGTGTTTTGTTTTGGATATTCCTCGGATGAAATAATGCCAGCAAGGGTTTGTCTGGTGTCATGCATGTTGTTTATACTTTGAGAGTCCACGATGTGTCGTTGTGTTTGTCCTCGCACACATGGTTTTGCTGTTTAATTCAGAATTTGAGCCCCACATTTTATTGTTCAACTTACAGTTTTCATGGTCCCTTTATGAGATCCTTAAATATTTTTGAGCCATTTATCGTTATAAGTATTGGAAGATCCTGTTTAGAACTTTCACTTTTTTAAAATTTTGATTTGAAGTTTTTATGAATAATTCAGATGAACCTATTTAAAGCCCTTTCGCTGATTGTACCTCTAAAAATATGCTTAATTTTTTATTATAAAATGAGATTATATTTCGTAAATATAACAAAATACTTAAATTTAAATATTACATTTCCTCAAAAAATTACACAATAGATATATTAATCGAATTTCAAAGGTATAAAGCTAAAATTAGCCCCCTCAATGTTTGACTGTATGATCACTTTAACCTCTATTTTTTTAGAGTATTTTAGCCCATAATGTTTTAATTTTTGGTCAAAATAGTTCTATGTAAATGGAAACTGTTAGTTAACTAACAGTTAATTTTTTTGTTGACTATGTGCATCCATGTGGACTGAATAGATGATATGGCATGTTCAATAATTAATGAGATGATGACATATGACATAATTTGATTAGTTTAAAGAAAAAGGAAAAAAGCAAAATTTAAGACATGGGCTTGGTGGAAATCAAACCCAAGCTTGGTGAATAGAGTGTTGAATGCCTAGCCACTAGGCTAAGCTACTATGTTGAGTCCTATACTTAATATATTTATTCATTATCTCGTACGTTTAAAAGTGAAGAAGTAAAAATTTAAATAGGCCTAGGACTCGTAACTACAGGGACCAATCCAGCTGGCTATCTCCATTCATTATTACCAAACATTAAATTTAATTAGTTAGAACTGGGATTGTCCTTAATTATAACATAAAGTATATTTATGAGATGAACTTCATTTTTTGTTTTTAATCTTTATAATTAATTTTAAAATATATTTTTAATGCCATAACATCACCTAATTACACGTAGACATATCACGTCAGCAATCCAATTCACATAAAAATGTCTAGTCAGTAAAAAACGTTGACAATTAGTCAACTAATAGTTTCCATCCAAATATGCCTATTTTGACAAAAATTGAAATGATAGAGGCTAAAATGCTCCAAAAAAGAATACATGTCAAAGTGACCATACAATCAAACATTGGGAGGCTAATTTTTCATGGGGCTAGGACTTCACTAGCAGAACCGTGCGGCTTAGTCGATGATCTTTAGTCGAAATACTAAGTCAACCTTCAAAAGCTAAGCAAAGAGCTTAGAAGGAATGAAAGCTGTGTCAAGGGAAAACAATGAAGAAGAAAGTGAAACGAGTGAATGAATTCTCTATTACTCAAAATAAGTAATGCATGACAAATGAGTTGAGGGTGAACCAATATTCATAGACTAACTCTCTTACATCTAATGGCAATAAAGATACAATCCAATGGCTATGATTGATCCCTAGATTGAAGCCATTTATCTAATGAAACTTTAACCATATCTTCCAAGGTTGCAACACAACATCGGGTCACACAACATCGGAACATACATCCATCCTCGAATTTCTCTCGAGTATCTTCAAATAAGGCCCATGTCACACAACATCAGTAACCCCCATTCAGTATCTCTAACCATGGTGTTGCAACACGCTCTCTGGGTATCTGAATCCCAACAATCAAATATGACTCAACCAAACAAGTGTTCGAACAGTACACAACATTGACACGGTTACCAAACAAGTGCCCTCACTTGGCATGCAACATCTCACGATCCACCAATGAACCCTATGATTATTAATACAACAAGTCACCCAAAGTTTCCCGAGTTGTTAATACATTATGGAGAAGTACATTAATCATTCTCATTAATTATCTTTATTATTCCATAGTATCTCATTAATTAAGGCATAAATCAATTCATTAATCTTCCACGTTGATTTTCATCTTTAACTAGCATTATAGATTATTTAGCTTAGTGGGTATTGATACTCGAACATGAGTATCAGTACGGTACCCCTGGGTACCGGTACTCACATGCGTACTGATGTTGACATTGATTATTGGAAATCCTAAATTTCTCAAGTATCGGTACGAGTCGACCTGTATCGATACAACCCCAATCACGTAACGGTACGACCGAAGCCCGTACCGATACCCTACAAATGGGTTCATACCATTCTGTGAATTACGACGTCACAACACTTTATTCGATTTCTAAAGCTTATGAAAGTCATTAGCATTTGTTTACTAACGCATTTAATCATTTAATATTAATTACCAGTTTAATGCCCATTTAATCGAATATGACCGCTATTAATACTTTAAGCATAATTTTCATCGAACATGTCAATTTCATACACTAACACCAAAGCATCATAATATACAATTTAATTCAATCATCAAATAATTATAGGAATATCTAAGTGACCCTACACGGTCTCTAAAGCTCATACAAGTCTCGAATTATTCTCAACGTCACCATGCATCTCATAAATACCAGTCTTATAATACCATTCTCCAAACATGCTTATTTCTCGCCTATATATTTTGCAGACACTAACATACAAGGCAATTACACTTATGATGCTCATGAAGCATTTCGGAGTTTGCCGTGTACCACCCTTAAGAAATTATCGTTAAATCCTTACTTGGGCTCCTCAAAACACTTTTCTTGATCCGATATTCAATCCTGAACAATCCTCATAAAAATATGAATATCTTAAATATTAATTAACCTCATTCACTAACTAATTTGTAAGGTCAAATGCTTAAAAATAGCTTACTATTTTTGAATATGGCAAAATAGATTGAGCCAACAAACTTAGAACATCGAAAATCCCCCGAGTAAGGCCCCTAGGAAAAAGTCAATGGCAATCAACGTGGGCGACGATCAATGACGGTCGGGCACCGCAGTTGGGCAAGCCGGTCTAGCTAACTCGGCCCATCCATTTTAGCCTAGTAGAACCGGCCTGGTTTACCAGACTAATGCTTCGTTCAACTGGCAGTGCACGCCCCCGCGCAGACGGCGGCGTGTAGGGCACGTACGACGACCTCTAATGGTCAGACGATGACGACAACCTCTAGATCGACATTTCTCTGGTCTTTAAATCCAATGGCAGTGGTGGTTTTCGGTGGAGGACGACGGACCTTATTGTTTTGAGCTTGACCAATTCTTTCTTTCCCTCACTCCGGTGAATAACGACGATAACAATGATGGGGAGATCATCGGATTACTTATCTCAACGAGTCCAACCCAATGTGTCGGCGGTGAGACTTTAAGGTGGTCGGATCACCTACAAATCGATGCAACCCCTCTCTCTAAAACCTTTTTTTCTTCCTCTCTCATTCTAACACTCTCTCACCCATTATTATTATTATGATTTTCTCCCATTTCCATGCCGAAATCAAACCAATTTAATGCCCACCAACAACCAATAGGAAACTACTCAAAAGGCCACTAAACTATTTGAAAACTCATATTGAAACTTATAATTTATATTCTCTTTTAGCTATGGTCACTATTTGTTCTTAAATTGACCATCCAAGTTTAATTTAAATTTTAATTTACTCTCTAAATTAATTTCTCCAAGACCCGAATATCCTATTCGAAGTACTAACCCAGAAATCGGGTAGTTACAACTCTCTTTAAAGAAAATGTCATCATTGAAATTTGTACCTATAAATCAAGAATATGCTAAAACTTTTATAACTCTTCAGCGTCCTGAAATATTTCCCGTTGCATTACTCTGATCTCTCACAACACTTATCAATTATAATCATTCTCTTCAAATGGTACAAATACCATCTCAACTGATTCTGTCTTTAAGAGGCGTCCATTCTCACCCGGTGCATATTTGAAGGCATAAAATAAACTTAATGGTGCCCTGAAAAAATTGTCATATGAATACGTCATCATGGTGATCCAACTGTTACGATAAGACCCAAGATAGGGATGGCAAAATTACCCATCCCAGACCCGACCCGGTGTGCCCAGACCCGATCGAGTTTTTTCTTATAATTTTCGGGGATCGGGGCGGGTATTTAAAAATGTAAAGTCGGGGCGGGTTCGAGTATGATATAAAAATTCCTCGCCCCGCCTCGCCCCGGTATTTTTTTTATTATTTTTTTTATTTTTATTATATTTATAAAAATACCACTATATATAAATACTTTTAGGGGTTTCAAGCTATTTTTTTAGTTTGTGTTTATCGTAAATTTTTGTTAGATATTGTTCGAATTTTAACATATCTGATTCTAAAAGTCAATAGTTCGAGTTTATTTTTTTAAATATGTATTTTTTCTTCATATGAGTAATTTAATTGGTTTTATTTTATTTTTTATATAGTTTAAAGTCTGTGAAATTTATATTTTGTAAATATAATGGTCGTTCGATTGAATCTAACATTTATCATCGAAGAATTTTAATATATTTTTTACATTTTTGGGTCGGGTCAAGGTCGGGTTTAGAGTTTATAAATCGGGGCGGGGCGGGTAAATTATTATTTTATTCTCAGGGCGGGGTCGGATTTTGGATTAGTATATCGGGGCGGCCAAAAACCCGCCCTGCCCCGTTGCCATCCCTAACCCAAGAGGCTGGTGTACAACAAAATTTCTTTCACAACCTCACACGATAAAAGAAACATAGGGGGTCAAGCAGCCGTTACAAACAAAACGAAATGGTTCTTCCCATGGTGACTCCCCGTGGGTGACTCAATCTTTGATGGCATCCTTTATCAATATCATCGCTTGCCCGGTGTAAGACTTCTGAAAGCAAACGACGTCTCAACTCGTCTCAAGCACTTGCCTTAAACTCGACATGATAACTCGCATCGATAACTATTACAGCTCCCACTATCCCGGCTAACGCAATGAATTCTAATACTCCAAACTATAATGTGTCTGGAAATAAGTCACTTGTACCCTCACTAGGATATGTTATTGCGTGAAATCCCTCCAAGGGATAAAGTTCCATCACAAACCTCAAATCTCGTATCAAAAAGGTAGCATGTACACATCGTAGTGTCGTACGACCCAAACCACAACCAATGTAGACTTACCACTTAGATTTTGCCCTTGTCGAAAATAATAAACAATGCTTACCAAGAAATATGCCTTTATTCAAAACGTAATCCCATCGAAATTGTGCACTCGTAATTCTTTTATAGAATCCACGATCATTATATTTAATTTCCACTGAAAAAAAATCTCGAAGCATCCCTATTAAATCTAGAGAACTCGATGGTTGACTCTCAACTAGGGGTGAGTCAAACACTTATTAATGAACTCAGACACATATCCCCCTACAATCTCTAAATACACAACGAAAAGCACATTGTACTGACCACTGTACTACACCGAAAAAATCTATTCCATTTATACATCATTCTTTAAAGCACACTCAAGAAGATCTCGAGGTCATCAAAAACCATAAAACTTACATATAATCATAACATTGTACCCATTAATTACAATCAGATATTACTTATTGCGGTTTCCAAAGCTAACCAATCCTCAACTCGAAGCTTAACTAATAAAACACACGGGTACTAGTATCAACTGCTCAGTACTGATACTAGATGAGCCGATTATCGGTATCGCCTAGAGTTAGTATCGGTACTCTATACGATCATCAGTTAAAATTATTGGTCGGGTCACATGAACATCATAATACTCTAACTCGAACCGAACTCCATGTAGTCCCTCACTTAACAAGCTTATTTCACTTAGGTGGTGAGCGATCTTGCGATCAAAGGTTCTCAATTACTTCGAATCGCGTTGTTGTGCCAAATATCAATTTTCTTAGCGATCAGATGCTCAAAATTTCTCGATGTTGGGGTACACACAACCTTTTATCTTCTTGCACAAAAATACACCATTGTCAAAATAATAAAACATCCTCAAGGATCTTGAATTCTTACTTAACTCTAATCGAGTCAGCACCACTATCACAACCAAATGGCCTCAAGTAACTCAAATCTCCACTAATATTCCTTGGCTCGTTCCAAGGAAACTATGATTTCAACAAAAACATTTATGAAGTCTTAAGCCTGAAATCTCATTAGCTAATCAAGTGGGTAATTAGCCTTTCCAACATATAGGGGTATTTCAGTAATTATATTATCATTGCTCCTATTTTTGAAAACCTCATACATTTACACGTGTCACGCAAAACATCAAATTTATATTTGAGAGACAATCCAGTGGCCCTCACCCTAACATCACTAAAATATCTCGTACGTTACTATAGATGTCAAATGTTACCACGACACGTCCTAAAGAGAGAAATCCTTATTCCAAAATTTATTTTGAAATTACTAGCCTCCAAAACTTTAACCATAAGCATCTTATTCTCGAACTAACTTCAAAAAACACGCATGTACTCCGCAATCGGTTATTAAGCCACCCTCCTCATAAGGCGAATGACGGTTCTTCACTGTCACATATCAAATTGTCGATGGTTCATGCATCATTCTAACGAGCCAACTTCTTATTAGCGAGCAAGTCCATTTCACCCTTGGGTGAAACACTAAGACAAAATAAACCTCGTTCGAGTTATACCTTTGCAACTGAACCTCTGACTTTCTCAATTCGATTGGTGTCTTTCGATAAAAGCGATGGGCACCGACGCCAAACTTGGCCTTACCTTAATGTCTATTCACGTCTTTGATAGGGAGGAAGTCATGACTCCTCCTCCAAGAAGTATAAACAAATACTCTAACTGAAAGCTCTCGAGCGTCGAACTATATACATTGTCGTATATCAAACAGTCAAACATGTCTCACGACCTCGATGTGTCATTTTTAAAACAACCAATGCGAGAATCACGATAGGAGGGTAATGGTTCGAAATTCTTATTACCCAAAGATGTGGTCCCCTTGGAACCTCGAATCTCTCTCGACAATTAGTATTTGAGTTCACGGCTTGAATTACTTGAGTTCATTACAGAGACTTGATTTGTAACTAAAATCTTTCGAGCAAACTTGTGCTAATAACGTCTTATAAATAAAGTAAAGAAGAACGAGAGACGAACAAGAACAAAAACAAGATGAACATGAATATTCGCCGTAAATAAATATACATAACAAAGTTTTTATTTTTTCTATTATAATTTTATAATTGTTTAGAAAATTCATAACTCCAAAATAATTTAGACAACTACTTTACAAATTAATTTGAATAATTTAAAAGTTGATCAACTACAAATAGAAGGTTAGCAAAATATTTATTTTAATCATATTTTAATAATACTTTTTTATTAAGTAGTGTTACAATAATATTCTCAAAACAAATATTGGAGTTTGAACCCACACAAAGAGTAAAACGGATAAGGATTCATGGCCATTAGGCCAATTAGTAGATCTCATATTTTAATAATACTTTTATTATCTAATATATATATATATATATTGTTATCTTATCGGTTTCAAATCTTTAAACAGAGAAGAAACGAGTTTACATGGAATAGAATAATTATTAAATAATAAAAAATAATATAAAAATCTCTAACGTATTTAATTTTTTTAAACTGCTCTGGTAAAAATTTGCTTTAATTATATGAGATATTAATAAATAACAAATACGTAGAGCAAGAGAAATTATTATATGGTCTCGTCTTACCACATTATTGATGGTCTCATCAAATGAGATTTATTCATTTAATGACATGTAAGAAAGAGGTGAAGATTTACCTTAAAAACTAAAATAAAAAATTATTATTAGATGAGACTATAAATAACGTAATAAGCCAGACTCATCTACTAATTTTTCGTAGCGGAGAGGGATCCCTTTAAAGAAAATACTCAAAAGTCAAACTCATCGTACACAAAGGTCGACGATATAAAACAAAAGGTTTAAAAGGTCGGCCATAAACTGTACATAATCTAAAGCCCATCCTGCTTCCAATTAAATAACACATGCATTTTCAGTTTATCATCCCATGCGCCAATAAGTGTCCAGTGAAATTATAAGATAACTTTATATTTTTAAAATTTGAATTCAGAATTAAATTTTAGAAATAATATTATGAATTATTATATATATTATGTAAAAAAAATTACAATAACCCTTCATGTTTAAACAATGGTTGTTCTGACAGGAACAATAGGAGTGGTCGCAAAGAATCTAAAAAAAGATAGCTCAAAATAAATTATGTTAAATGTTTACAAAAGAATCGGTCTAGACTAATGAAAAAGCACACAAGTAAAATAAAATGTTGTTGTACTTCATGAGTTTGAGTTCTGTTAGACTTATTTTTGGCATAAAACAAAAAAAGCCTCTAACGTTTGACTGAATAGTCATTTTGTCTCCTATTCTTTTTTTGAATCAATTTAACTCTCAACGTTTTATTTTGGGTCAAAATGGCCCCTTTACGGATGAAAACTGTAGTCAATCGACGATAAACAACTTGAAATGACATGACAGAATGATGCGTCAGAAGAAAAATATATTCCATATTTTATAGAATTTTATAAAATTATTTTTTGACAAATGTGTCATTATGCAAAGTCAGCATATTTGTTTATATGACATTGTTATCACGGTGTGCACTGTCATGTAGGTTTGTCACTCATTTCAAGCTGTTTATCGTCAGTTGACTAACAGTCTTCATCCGCGGAGGGGCTATTTTGACCCAAAATGAAACGTTGGGGGGGTTAAATTGGTTCAAAAAATAGAATAAGGGCCAAAATAATTATTCAATCAAACGTTAGGGGCAATTTTTGGCATTATGCCCTTATTTTTTTCAAAAGTTAATATATCATGCACACAACAATTTAACAAACATTTAATTTTTAAAAATGAGGGGCCATTTAAATAAATTGCAAATGGCCTCTTAGAAGTACCCTTGATTAAATTATAAAATTTAAATCTCTAACCCTAAACTCTAAACATAAACAATAATTTTAAATCCTAATACATAATTTTAAAATAGATAGCCTTGTACAAACTAAAATTGAATTTGAGACTGAATTTCAAAGGTGTCACGGGTCACTGACATTAGTTGTGTAGTAGAATTGACTTTGAAATATACGTGTTCACATCACCTCTTAACGTACGAGAATCTCTTGCTTATGTTTTAATGGGTTGAAATACATAATATTTTATAATTATGCACTACAGTTGATAATGAGATGTAATTTGTTAGTGAATATAATCGTGAGATTCAATAGGATGTGAATCGCGACAATAGACATATATGAGTATAATTTTTCGTAGTGAAATCCATTCCACTGCTTAAAGCAGCACGTAGTCCGTAAACATGATTTGGGCAAAAGTCTCTTAGATGATAAAGATCTTAGCTATGAGATGTCAGTTAACCAGTTGTGGAAGTCAATATTATTTATTAAGAGATCATTTAATATATGAGGATCGATAATATAATTTATATATTTTTAAAAGATTAAAAATATAATTTTACTATTATCTCAATTTAATTTTTTTAAAAAATTATAATTTGAAGGGACCCCACAGGTCCCTGTATTTCAAGTTATATTAGTTATGGAGTGTAGGAGGGGTTGAAGTAAAATCACAATGGGCAAAAAAAATAGTGGCCCATCTGCATTGGGTTAATTTCGTGCTGTCTAAAACTAAAGCCCCATTAAACTTTGGGTTCAACTTAGTTTTAAATCCAACTTTTCATTGGAATGTTTTTTTCTTCGTTTTAATGAAATTTCCAAGGGATGAATGTTGCTCAACTTTCTTGTTATGTATTGTCAGGCTAATCAGGCGGTAATTGAAAAATCAATCTTCCTCCATCACATTAATCCTTCCAAATTGGCTACATTTAACGCACCTAACTTTTGCCTCAACACTAACAAACATAATCAAATGCTCCCGGTCCTTGCACGCTAATGAATTCTATTCCTCTTTCGTCCCAGACATATTTTATGACCAAATATCTAATTTTTAAAATTCTAAAATCGTTTTATCAACCAAATACAATTACCATTCTTTTTAAACATGATTATGACACATTTGTTTCAACTTCTTCGGATATTCACACCTTGGTTATTATTATTTAATGTACTAATACTACAATTTTGAATCAAATTAATCGAGTTTTGTTTGAAATAGTCTTCATTCTACTTTTCAAAACATTGAAAATACTTTGTTTTTAAAATGCCATTTCCTCTCTTTCATATATGCCTATGAATATTAATTGGCCATTCTTTGACATTATCAGTTTAACTTCTAAAAAAACAAATTGATTAAGTTTAACGTGCCCATAAGTTTGTGGGCGAGATAGCTACTATTCACAAAGTAGTGTATTTTTTAAGGCATGCAAATGTCAAAGTCAAATATAAATACTAAGATTTAAATCTAAGACTCGTTAAATGATGTAAAAGTCAAACCAATTCTAATACATAGGAAAAATTATTAGATGGGTCTGGCTCATCACGTCATCTATAGTCCTATCCAATAATAATTTTCCATATCATTTTTTTAAAGTGAATCTTCACATCTTTCCTACATGTCATTAAATGAATGAATCTGATTGGATGAGACCATAGATGACGTGGTGAGTCGGGACCATGTAATAATTTCTCAATACATAGTGTTGCGATCCTATAAAATTTCATGGACTTTACATCAGATGCTTAATAAAGTTGGTTTTAAAATATAAGGGTTTGTATCATCGCAACATGTGAAAAATTATTAGATGGATTGACTTACCACGCCATTATGGTCCTATCCAATAATATTTTTATGTCTTTTTTTCCAAGGTAAATCTTCATTTCTTTTCTACATGTAACCAAGGAGTGGATAGTTACTTGAAAGTTATACTGAAATGGATGAATATTATTGGATGGACCATGGATGACGTGGTAAGCCATGTCCATTTAATAATTTCTCCGAAATGTGAGGCATTTTTTTAAAAAAAGAATCATATTATAAAAATTCACAATGGTTTAAATTTCGGTACCATAACATTTTGTATTAGAGTTGGCTTTGGGTACTACCGATGTACCATTGCAGACATTCCCCTAAAGAAATCATGAATCTCACCTTGGTTGCATACTAAAAATGATTTTTTGGATATAGTTGATTGATGAGTAGTTTAATTGATCACTTTTTCATCTTTAATTAAGACTTTAAAGATTCGAATATGATACTGATATGAGTTTTATTATGTGCTTTTCGTGCAGACCTTTAATTCTGGAAAACACACTGAAAAGAGGCAAAATTCTGCAAATTTTATCTGGAGTCAAGGCTGGGCTAATGGGCATGAATCCGGGCATGAAAAATCTGACTGGACGCTACGTCAGCTCTTTGATAGCTTATCAGCCTTATTGGATTGGCAAAATTCTGCAAACTTTTTTCTTGATTTTCGGCATTATTGGATTGGCAATCGGCCTTTCCTTTAAACATCTCAAACTCCTTTGATCCAAAAAGCGCGCGTTGGTTTGATCGACATTTTGATATACTGTTGGGGAGAAGAGTAGGCTTGTAGCACATTCAACTCCCTAAGAACAAACTTAGCGGCGGTCTGCTAAGGGAAATCAAGATCGAATACGATTCTCATTGAGACAAAATTATCTGAGTACGAGCTTTTCCAGCACATAATACAACATTGACATTAGCATCGATTGCCGTTTTTAATCCAAAAAAGTGCTAAATTCTAAGGATTGACCTTGGAAAATTAGTTCACTGTAGAGAAGAGCAAGTTACAAGGGTTGCGCCTTGTAGACTGTAACCGGCAAGAACTCGAAGTAAAATCTATTTCAGTGACCGAAATGAGTTGAGGCAACGCAAAGCTGGAGGCTATATATTATAATAATTACTTTCAACTATTTATTTTCCTTTATTTATCATTTACGTTTACTTAGATTTATTCAACTCATTTCGCTAAACCCCTTTTTTTACTTGCAGGTTTTTTGGTTAAAGATCGATTCAGACCAATATTGGAAACTCCTTAGTCCCTGCGGATCGACCCTTCTTCTCTATACTGCATTTTTATTTATTTATTTTGAGATTAAGGATAATTATTTTGACAGTTCACGACACTTGTCAAAATTAGCGTCGTTGCCTGGGACTATGACACAGTTACTAATTTTGATTGCTTTGATTTATGACCAGGAAGAATCCAGGCGAATTTACAGATTTTGAACAGGAAATAAAAGCAGTTGCCCGAAGGTTACACGCACGTACGCTTCGGGAAAGAAGACAGCGCAACAAAAATTCCAACAATAACTAGAATCATCTTCCACAGCTGAAACACTCTTTGAGGACACCAACAACGAACAGATTCCAATGGCTGACGAAGATCAAACCATTCACCAACTTGTCGCGGCACCACACAATCAACAACCGTTATGCATTACATTCCCGAATAGAAAAACACCATTCGCGCTTAAGACGAGCTTGATACATCTTCTGCCTACCTGTCATGGTTTGCCGAGCGAAAATCCGCATAAACATCTAAAAGAATTTCATATGGTTTGTTTGAGTACTAAACCACAGGGAGTATCTGAAGACCAAATAAAACTTTGCGCTTTTCTTTTTTCTTTAGCTGATATTGCCAAGGATTGGTTATTTGATCTACCTTCCAATTCTGTTACAACTTGGACTGACATGGCGCGACTTTTTCTTGACAGGTTTTTCCCTGCGGCTAAGGCAAGGGAACTGAGACATAGTATCTTGAGTATCCAAAAAAGGATACTGAGTCGTTATATGACTACTGGGAGAGATTCAAGAAGTTGTATGCAAATTGCCCTCAACACGGGCTATTGGAACAAACACGTCTTTAGTATTTTTACGAAGGCCTATCGTTGATGAAAATGAAGATGACCAACGCAGCAAGTGGAGGGGCACTTGTGAACATGACCCCAACAGCAGCAAGAACTCTAATCTCTATGATGGCCACTAACTTCCAACAATTTCGCCCTTTAAGTGAATCCTCCCGACGAGTTCACGAGGTAAGTAAAGTTTCCCTAGAAAATAAAATTGACAAGCTAGCTGACATAGTTCAATCCCTTGTTGCAGACAAAAGAAGTGCAGCTAGACTTTGCAAAATATGCACGAGTCCAGAACATCCAACGGATTGTTGTCCGATGATACAGGAGGAGAATGCTGCGCAAATAAATGCCATGGGTAATTTTCCTGGACCTCCCCAAAGGCCATACAACCTTCACGCCAACACCTATAATCCGAGATGGAAGGACCATCAAAACTTCAACTATGGACCCAATCCCAGACCGAATCAAGCTTATCAACCACATGCACCACATCAATATCAACCGCAAAAACCATCTTTGGAGTCAATTGTTGAAAAGTTAGCGCTAACCCAAGAAAAGTTTCAACAAAGAACCGAAGCACACTTTCAAGAAATTGACAAACAGATGAGTCAATTAACATTAGCGGTGCGCCGTTTAGAATCCAGAGGGAAGCTATCGTCGCAAACCGAGGTGAACCTACGAGAAAACATTAGTGCAATCACCTTTCGGATCGACACTATCATCACACCACCAGTCCCAGAGGATGTTGCCGAATGATCCCAAAAAGAAGATGAATCGAGATCCCAGAGGGAGAAGGAAGAAGTTGACGCAAGATCCCAGAGAAAAAAGAAAGATGAATCGCGAACTCTTCCTACGCCATCTCCCTATGACGTCCCACCTCCATTTCCTTCGAGGTTGGTTAAACGCGATAAACAAGCCGAGGAAAATGAGATACTTGACATTTTTTGAAAGGTGGAGATAAATATACCTATTCTTGAGGTAATTCGAAAAGTATCAAGATACGCTAAATTTCTAAAAGATTTATGCACAAATAAAAGAAGACTTACCGGAATTGAGAAGGTAAATTTGGGGGAACACGTCTCAGCCCTTTTTCCAACGGAAGCTTCCACCAAAATTAAAAGACTAAGGTATATTTGTCATTCCCTACAAAATTGGTAAGATTGGTGTTAAACATGCAATGTGTGATTTAGGTGCATCCATTAACGTTATGCCCCTTTCTCTGTTGAGCCCTTGAAGGATACAAAGGTGACAATACAACTAGCTGACTGATCAGTAATATACCCAGAAGGACTCATCGAGAATGTCTTAGTAAAGGTAAGTAAACTTATTTTTCGGTGAATTTCTATGTCATCGACATGAAAAACGACCGATAAAAACTTCTTCATAAATCTTTCTCGGTCGACCCTTCCTTAGTACGGCGAATACAAAAATTGACGTTAGGAGTGGCGTTCTTACCATGGAATTTGACGGTGAGGTTGTTAAGTTTAATGTCTATAAGGCGATGAAACACCCAAATTCTATGGCAAACGTTAGCTTCATTGGTATTTATGAACCTTTAGCTGGTGAATTTGTTGAATCTAATTTATCCGATGGTTTGTACAGGGAATTGGAAGGTCACGACGAAAAAATTAAAGAGTTGGAAAATACTTTATTTGTTAATTATGATTTACGCTTAACTCCCTCAAAAATTTAAAAATTTCTTTCCATTTTGCACGCACCAGATATTAAGTTAAAATTACCGTCGGATAAATTGAAGAGTAAAAAAGGTATTTTGTCAGGAAAAAATGAAGAAACTCTACAATGGTGAAATTTCTCATAAGGAAACTCTTAGTTGGATAAAGCGCACAAATTGGAGGAAGTATTTGTCGCAGTACCTGTAGTGTGAATCAGGTCGTCGAGCTAAACGACGTTAAATAAAGCGCTAACTGGGAGGCAACCCATTTTATTTTATTTTATTTTTCTATTTTATTTTTAATTTTATTTCATTTTAATCTCAAGTTTATTTATTTGAATTTTCAGGTACCCCAAATATTTTGAATCAAACTTTAATGGAGTCATTTGCGGTATTCTTGGTCAAACAAGATGCAATTTCTAACCCATGGGAACATTGCACACATGGATAAGCAGTGGAGAAATTATTTTTGATGCACTTTAGCTAAACCCTCACCATCCTTAGGTGTATGTTAGCCAAACCCAACCCACCCGTCAATTCTATTCCTTATCCTAACCTTCTTTATCCTTACTTTAAACTATTATATCATTCCCTTCAAATTTTAAACCTCTCATGGACCCCACCTCTAATAACCTATCTCACACTATTTGACCAAAATTTTCTCTTTCCTTTCCCTTTTTTCACGTGATAACCTACAAAAACCCACACCCTATTTTTATCTAAACACACTAGTCGCACCCCTCTCATTCGGTCAGCACAAACCCACAGCCGCACTCTTCGGCCTTGCACCATGGTGCGCAACCAAGACCAAGCTCGCTGGCTCCCACAAGCCTCCTCTAGTCCAGCCCGAGTCTTCACCCTGCCACGCCTATCATTAAAACTGAGAGTGTCTCTTTTTCTCTCTTATATTTTGGTTTACATATTGGGACAATATGATTTAAGTGAGGGGGCGAAAGTTGCATCAAATTTCACTTTGCTTATTCAATTGGTTGGAATCGAGTTTTTCTTGAATTGATGTATTGAAATTGATGGTTGTATATCTTATTTTTCACCTTATTTCTTTGTTTTTCTTGTGGATTTTAATCTCATTTTTGTTAGAATTTAAGAAGCATGATGGCAATTGGCATGATTTATTTTCCTTTAAAAAATTTGACATTCCATGCATTTGTTGGTTAAATTGATAGCATGTGCAATTAACCTTTCATGTGAGTTTTGAGCCTAATGAGCATACATTTTCATTCTTGCTCTTTGTTAATTTTGAGTGTGCCGACTAATTCTTTGCATTCTAGAACTTGTGGCATAATGCTTGTCGAGACTACACGGTTGAATGTGATGCTTTAGTTTGATAAAGGCATTAGGTCTTAACCCCTTTCTCTCCAAAAAAATGGCCTACCCTTTGTTTATTTACCCCTTAGATAACCAATTTTTAGCCTTATCTTTTTCCTTGATTTACCACATTTTTAACCCGCACCTATTTTGTTGTTTTTCCCTCTTTTTGTCACCCTTTTCAGGACAATGTTAAGGTTATTCCGAAGTGAAAAAAAGAGATATTTGAAAAAAGGGTGCAGAAAAAAAAACATAGTGCAATTTGGTTCGAAAAGTGCAGAAAAAAACACAGTGCAGTTTGGTTCAAACAGTGCAAAAAAATAGTGTAGAAAAAATACAGTGCAGAACAGGTCGAATAAACTGTTCGAACAGTGAAAAAAAGAAAAAAGAGAAGTTCGAAAGAAATAAAGAGAGAGTGAATAAGCTTTGATTGTTTGATTTTTCCTTTCTTTCATTTTTACTTCCCTTTGAGTACTTCTTTGGAATAATTTTCTCTTTGTCTTGAATTTTTAAACCCGATCTTTGGCCTTTATCCTACCTGAACCTTAGCCCCATTACAACCCTTTTAAAGACCTCTTGATTATTGCATCATGCTCATACTTAGTGGTGGAGATTAGATTTAGTTACAAGCTTATGGTAATGCTTTGATTAGTTAGGCTTGAGCAATTCTTTTTACCCGAAATACTTGAGCGGAATGAGCGAATCAATGTAGGGTACTAAGTCTTGCTTCTTTGAGATTAATGAATAATTGGAATGCCGTGCTTTGCCATTACTTGCTTTTAATTGTGCCTTTAGCTTGATTGCTCTTGAGTTCTATCAATTGCTATGATTTTAATTTGCTTGGAAGTCTTGGGAATTTTGTGAAATTGAGATGGCAACTTGGAATTCTTGATGCATCAATTGAGAAATGCTTGAGGACAAGCATTGAATAAGTGAGAGGGAATTTGATGAGTAGTTTAAATGATCACTTTTTCATCTTTAATTATGTCTCTAAATATTCGAATATGATACTGATCTGGGCTTTATTATGTGTTTTTCGTGCAGACCTTTAATTCTGCAAACACACTGAAAAGAGGCAAAATTCTGCAAATTTTATCTGGAGTCAAGGCTGGGCTAATGGGCATGAAAAATCTGACTGGACGCAACGTCAGCGCTTCTAGAAGATGACGTCAGCTCTTTGATAGCTTATCAGCCGCATTTTGGATAGCTTATCAGACGGATTTAAAATTTAAATTTGGGATTATCTTTTTGTATTTACTTTAGATATTTTTAGGATTTATCTTTTAGAGTTATTTTAGGGTTTTAGAATACTATAAATACCCCTTGGGGTAAGCTAGAAAGGCATCTCTCATTCTTAGCTTTGTTTTTCTTTCCTTTGGAAGTTTTATAAAATTCTCTTCTCTTCTCTTTTTATTCTTTTAAATTTTCTTTATTTTAATGCTAAGTATGATTTTTTCCATAGTCATGCTTAGCTAAATTTACCATTAGCCGATAGCTAAGCGAAACCCAATTCGTTTTGTGAGAATTGCAAGAGCTCTTCATACCTTCAAACTTCTTTCTTGATTTTCGGCATTATTGGATTGGCAATCGGCCTTTCCTTTAAACATCTCAACTCATTGATCCAACAAGCGCGCGTTGGTTTGATTGACGTTTTGATCTACTGTTGGGGAGAAGAGTAGGCTTGTAGCACATTCAACTCCCTAAGAACAAACTTAGCGGTGGTCTGCTAAGGGAGATTCTTGTTGAGACAAAATTATCCGAGTACGGGCTTTTCCAGCACAGAATACATCATTGGCATTAGCATCAATTGTCGTCGTTAATCCAAAAAAGTGCTAAATTCTAAGGATTGACCTTGGAAAATTAGTTCACCATAGAGAAGAGCAAGTTACAAGGGTTGGGCCTTGTAGATTGTAACCGGCAAGAAATCGAAGTAAAATCTATTTCAGTGACCGAAACGAGTTGAGGCGTCGCAAAGCTGGAGGCTATATATTATCATAATTACTTTCAACTATTTACTTTCCTTTATTTATCATTTACGCTTAGATTTATTCAACTCATTTCGTTAAACCCCTTTTTTTACTTGCAGGTTACTTAGATCTATGATGGTGTTGACTTTTATCATTCATAAATGACACAGATCCAATTCTGATTGGGTAATTTTCTTTAAAATAAAATAAAAACAAAAAATTTATCATAATATATGATATTTCTCATATTTTTGAAAAATTTAATGAAATTTTAGATATTCTTTTCCAATTAAACTCTTGCACTCCAAATGTAAAAATTATAAGGAAATTCAAAGTACATTTTTTTAATTAAACATTATATATTATTTTAAAAAAACTAAACATTATATATATATATATGGGTAAAACTTTGATACACAGGCTGTGTAAAAAATTTACACAAGTCTGTGTATTTACCCTATAAAAACCCAAATCCTAAATTTTTAATCCTAAATTCTAAACATTAACCTTAAATTATAAACCCTACAACCTAAACCCCTAAACCTTAAACCTTAAACTAAAACCCTAACCCCTAAAACTAAAAGGCACATGTAAACTAAAGTTTACACGGCCAGTATATCAAAGTTTTTTCCTATATATATTCAGGTTCATCATGTGATACACTCAAGCAACATAAGTTCATGTGATCTAGAACAAAAATAAAGACTGTCAACAAAGCAGTATAAAAAAACCTTGAAAATTAAATAATTTGACTATATTTTTTTTCTAGGCTTCGATTTCAAGAAAATTTTGGACATCAAAGTGGGGACCTTGACCAAGGATAAAACTTGTAAGAATCTCGAGCTGTTTCTACTCTGTAGATTGGAGTTTGGTATGTATATGCACTTCTATTAGTCTCCATCATTTTTTTTTTGCTTAATTTCTTTATTTCCTTAAAATGTCGTTTTAACCAATAATCTTATACACAAAACACTTAACAAATCTATTTAAATTTCAATCAATCTAATTCGATTGCATTAACATTAATTATTGAGAGAGTTAAGTAAATTAATATGAATTGGGTTGAATTTGGTTTTTGATTAAAATTTTATATTATAAATATATTTTAAAATTTTACAAATATATAATAAAAATTCATAATCAATCTGGTCAAATATCACGGGTTAGATCGATTTTAAATCGACTTGTGCTTTATCGTATTGACGAAGACGAAGACGAGGACGAAGACGGATAAAGAAAAGAGACGTGAAGGCAGGCAGGCATGGTGCACCGTCCTTGCTCCATAGATGCTTCGTGCTGGCCTGCTGGGGTCACATGGAGCTTTTGTTGCCCTTTCGACACTCCATCCAGCCGACCTCTGCTTCAACACAAAATCAGCGGTAAACCCCAGCCTCCCATTATCCTTTTATATTAGAGAAAAATTTAGATACATAGTTCGGGTAAACTAGAGTTTATATGTATTTGTCAAATTTAAGTGTTGGAGATTTAGTTTAAGGATTTGGGTTGTAGGATATAGAATTTAAGATTTAGGGTGTTATGGCTAGTGTTTTATGTTTTAGATTTTATGAAGGGTTGTGTAAAAAAATTTATGCGAACTGTGTATCAAAATATAACATTTTATATTAAACTATTTTTTTAGGGTTATATTTTGATGCACAACCCATATAATTTTTTTACATAATCCTTCTTTAAAACCTAAAACACTAACCCTAAAACCTTAAACTCTAAATCCTAAACTCTAACCTTGAGTATTAAATTCTAAACTATATAATCTAAACCCTAAACTAAATTTGTATTCCTTAAACTTAAAAAGCACGTGTAAACTAAAATTTACACGGATCGTTTATCAATTTTTTTTCTTTTTTTATGTGCGGAGGTAAATTATACGTGATCATATATTATATCCACAACTCCATATCATACACACCTTTCATTTTACCAATTAAACAGCCATTTAGCCATTCACAATTTACCGTTTACTGACGAACATGATGCTGATGCAATGCGTATTATTTTTCTGTTTAATAATTAGGGTAAATTACACTTATAATTATTTGATTATTAGTTAAATTACGTTTTCAATTATTGGACTAAAAATTACTTTTTCCATTAATTAATTAATTTATTATTATTATTCCAGTCGTTGTGCCCTTAATTTCTACCGAGGGAATAACAAGATAATTAAATAATTGATAAATAATACATTCAGTCTTTAATTTTTACATATTTTATCAATTTGATCCGTAATTTTTTTAAAATACCCTTAATATTTTATGTTTTTTCCTGCTTGATCATGATTATAAGAAAATAATCTTTAATGCATTTTTCTCACTCTCTTATTCCGTTAATTGTATCTTTTATTTCATTTTCCAAGTTCAAAATACAGCTCCAAACCAATTCTTTAACTAATATCAATTTGATCCATGATTATAAAGAATGACTCTCAATATTTCATTATTTTAATTTGATTAAAAACAAGAACAAAAATAAAAAAAGGCAAAAAAAAAGAAGGAAGAGCAAATATTAGAGAACTCAAAGAAAAGAACGAAAACAAATCCAAAGTCGGATCAAAGCTATCTCCAAATTAACATACCAACAAATTTCAAATCCTAAGCTCCTTGCAAATCTTTGACCTCCCTGCTCCATTTGCAAATCAATTAACAAGTTTGCTCATATCAACATTTTACTTGATACCAAAGGGATTTGCTTCTTCGTATCCAACAAGCATCACCCCTTCCAAGGGCCATCACCCAAAGAATTCTGCATAAAACCGCCAAAATCTTAAAACCCTTCTTAACCAAAATCGTTTTTTTAAAATCTATTTTAATTATTGACATAAGTTCAAATTGATAATAAAGTTAGATTTTATTTTAATTCTAGTGGTGAAATGTTATTTAGTAATTCGGTTTATTTAATCCCTAAGTACAGGGACGGAGCCATGATCGAACATTGGCAGGGGCCAAAATATTGAATTTAAAAAATACAAGGACTTATTGAGTATTTAAACTTAAAATTCATGAGATAATGTCTGATTTTTCTAATATTTATAATTATAGGACCTAAACTGTTATTGAACCAAAAAATTTGAAGACACGACCACTTTTTTCTTTAGTTCAATCCCTACTTAGTATATATTTAATAAACTATTATATTTTTACTTTGACTATTTATTTTCAAAGAAGAAAAATTATTATTTGACCAAAATTGAACAAAAATTTAAATTTTATTGTAATCACTCATTTTTATTCGGATTGTGTAATATTATAGTATTTTATTAGGTAAAATAAAAGGGTATAAAAAGGAAAAAAAATATAAAAAAAATGTAAAAAATATATATAATAATAATACAACTTTCCCTGTAAAAGGGGAGGGGGCTGCCATTTCAAAGGCATGAATGAGCCGGCCAAAGGGCTGGGGAAAATTATGGGGCAGTGCCCCCTAGTACCCTGGTTCGAGAGCAGTGCTCTTCTCGGAGAATTTTTATTTTTTGGGTGATTCAATCCAGTTAATTTTTAGAGGGATCATGACAGATCGCGTTAGGGGACTGTTCAAGTTCAAGCTTTTATAGGGTAAAAGTTCGAATCTCATCTATGTATTTTATTTTAATTTAATAAAATATCGCTTGTTTATTCGTATGTATTTTAAATTTTTAGCGTGTTTAGTTTATATATATGTGATTTAATTTTTGTTTTTTATGCATGATTTTTTTGGTATGTAATTTTTTTTTATATTATGTATTGTATTCTAGATTATATATATTTATCATGTAATATAGTTTTGTATTAATTATATTATTATATATGTATTATATAAATATATATATTATGTTCATATTATATTAAAGTCATCATATATATATTATTAAGTATAATACATATATTATACAATAGTATTTTATTTTTATTTTAAAATTTATATTTTTAAAAATATTCGAAACCCATATTTTAATATATTATATTTGTACTTTAGTATTTGATTTTTGTAAATTATTTTTTATATGATTAAAAAACTTTGAAAAACATGTCCCGGGCATAAAGGGATGTGATTTCTTCGAATATTTTCAAAAAAAGGAAAAAAATGAGAAGCCGTGTCCCGGGCGCAAAAGGACACGGTTCTCTCAATATTTTCATGAATTTAAGAATCATATTTTTAAATTTTATTCGAATTCAAAATTTTCAACGCTAAGACTTTAAATATTTGACTATGTACCAATTTTTGGGCGGTGTGGGGGTGTTCATCCTTCCCCATCCGTAACCGACTCCCGGACCCAAATATTTTTATCTCTGGTTTTATCGGTGTCCGGTCTACCATTTTTAAATGATCGGTGGCGACTCCTCATTTTTAATTTCAAAACAGGGCGGTAATTTTTCAAAATTAAATACATCAAATGAAATTTCAAAACTGAATAAAAGGAGTGCCGGACAGATTTGGGTGATTACATCTGGCGACTCCGTTGAGGACAATTTTAAAAATAAAAAGAGAGTCAAGCCACGAGTCGAATATTTTTAGTCTTAGTGTTGGAAACTTACGAATTCGATTTTAATTTAAAGCATGATTATGTATTTAGTTAATAGGACATGCATTTTATTTATTTATTATCCTGTAAATATAACTATTTTACTTTTACTGCTTTGTATAAATGAACATAGACATAGGGTGTCAAAAGGTTTGGGAGTTTCTCCTCACACACTGTGCACTTGTATTGCATTCCATGAGCTTTCTACCTGAGCTCTGTCCATTTTAAGTAAAAGTGCGATATCGCCTTCCTGTGGGTTACCACCGTATAGGTTGGTGAATCACTTTCGAGAAATATTTCTTATGCTTTCGTGTGGATTACCTCCGTATATGCATAAAGGATGTATCCCCCTGAATTGAACTTGGTTCGTTTGAAGCCTATAATGGGTGAGGATCAGGGGTCTTGCTACCTTTAGTAAGGGACAGAGAGGACAATTCTGGTACCCTTCCCTAGAACTGAACCTCGTGTAATGGACCATAGGAGCCTTGCTTTAGAAATGGAACCCGTTAAATGTTCAAAGGGGAAACGCTTCTAACCTTTTGTATACTCTATAGGTTTATGAATAATATGCCGGGTAGATACCATGTCGGGTAGGATCTTTCATTTTGCAAATAAAGTATGCCGGGTAGAAATCATGTTGGGTAGGTTTTTTTTGTAAATAATAACATGCCGGGTAGAAATCATGCTGGGTAGGATCTTTTCATTCTGTACCGGGTAGATATCATGCCGGGTAACATCTTTCTTTTTGCAAATAAAAGTACGCCAGGTAGAAATCATGCCGAGTAGGATATTTCATTTTGTATTGGGTAGAAAATCATGATAGAGTAAGTTGTACAAATTTATTCTTTAGTACTTACATACTTATTCTTATTTTCATTACATGTGTACTACCCAATTTTCTGTTTTATATGTTTTTGTCTTTTTTGCATTGCATGTGCATGACATAAAAAAGGTGTTGATTCACGAGTGAGCTACGATTAAGGAGGCTTTCGTAATGAAAAGGGTCAAGTGATCAGATAGACAAGACCACAGATATAGGGCAGTGCCTTGAAGCAACGCCACAGGGGATGAGAAGTCATTCTTCTAAGATTCACATGTTAGACGTACCAAGACAGGCTTGCACCAATACCGAGATTAGTGAGGTGCAAGGGTTGAAAAGACAGATGGCTGAAATGATGAGTATGCCGACCACTATGGTAAACAAGGGAAAATTCTGATGTACAAGGAAAGAAAGATGAACTGAATGAAAGCCAGATCATGACGGACACCAAGTAGGACCTTATATCCAAACAAGATAATTCAGTAAATCCCAAGGTCAGTGCACCTTCACGATCAACATCAATAAGATACCTGAAGATGCCAAGGATTCAATTTTAAAGAAAGTGGAGGCGAGCCAAAGAAAAGCCAGAGTAAAGAAAGATAAAAAGAAGGTATTTCAAATTTCGATGCCATACACAGATTTGCTCCCAATATTGGTCAAGAAGGGTCTTATAACTCTAGTCTAATCCAAGCCAAAAAAGCTTCCTTTTCCTAAAGGGTATGGCAAGAAGGCTCAATACAACTATCATTTAGGCGGTACGGGTCATAGTACCAAAAATTATGGGGCACTAAAGAACAAAGTCATAAGCCTCGTCGAAGAAGGGTTGTTGAGTTTTGAAGAAGGAATCCCCGAAGCTTCCAAAAGCCTAACCAATGATACTGCACTAGAGCATACAAAGAAGAGCCAACTTTCAGCACTCATAATTCAGTACTCGGGATAGAGTTCAAATTCTAGTGTCTAACTTTTCGAGTCATCGTCGTCTGACGTCCAGAAGCCAAGAAACAATGGTCTCTTTGATCTTATACCCATTTCATATGGAGAGCTATATCCGTAATTGTTAGAGGCACGGTTGGTAGTCCCATATCACGTTACACCTCTACAACACTATGTACCCTAAATGGTATAACGCCAAAGCTCATTGTGAGTATTATGCAGGAGTTAGGGGGCATTCAATTGAAAACTATATTGCCTTCAAGCGTCGAGTTCAAAACCTCTTGGAGTGTAACATGTAGATATTCAAGAAAGAAAACCAATATTGTTCAACTAACGTTCACTCATTAATTATGGAGTCGAAGAAGTCCAAAATTAAAGAAGATGAAAAGAGCCATTCGAGGCGTGATGCTCAAGCTAGTGGATCAAAGAAAGAAATGGATTGTCTAAAAAATGAACTGAAGATCTTGCAAGACAACTATGAAAAACTCCGTTTAACTTTTAAAAATGTTGGTTTGGGCGACACTCCCGATCAATGGACAAAAGGAATTGAAGACCTGAAATGAGATGTCAACTTTTGGAAAAACAGTTCCAAGGCCAACGAAGAACGAGCTAGTACCTTGTCTTGTAATCTAAAAGCAATAGAAAATCAATGTCGTGCCCTTAAGAAAGACATAGGGAGTAGTCAAGCCAAGATTGAGACCTTGAACATGTGTATAAGTTAGCACGGAGACATCGTTGCTGAATAATGATAGTCAAGCTGAAGTTCAAAGGCTAAAGAAGTAAGTGGATGAGCGTAACGACCTTCTAGTGATGTACAAAGATCTTGTGGATAGTCTCAAGCAAGCCTGGAAAGAAAATAATGAGAAGTGGAATCTTCAGCTTCAAGAATCTTCAGATGAGATAAAAGAAAAAGACAGCCACATAGAGGACATTATTGTTGAAGCACGGAGAGTAGCGCGACAGGTGACGGACTTGGCTGATACTGCAACAGAATTAAGTTAAAATGGTGAACTCTCAAAACAAAATGAGAAGTTGGCTAGGCTCCTATAGAAGTTACGGAAGCTAGGCACTAGAGCCCGACATTATCTGTAACTCTAATGTCTAATGTAACATGACTTTTTATGAAAGTTGTTAAAAGATGTTCGCTCCAGAATCAACCTCTTTTCTGCATTCATTTTTATATTCAGCATTGCATCTTTATTGCATTTTGCACTTTCAGCAACATAACATGTTCATTACATATATTGCATTTGCACTCATAAACCAATTTTTGGTAATTTACCCCAGGACATCCAACTTGGGTCCAGTTAAACCTATATTTTAAGGATTAGGTCATTCTAAACAGAGAGTAAAAGAAAAGGTCCACAATAGAAAGAAGTGGGAAGAAAATGGGGCAATCTTTTTGGATTAGCTTGAATTTCATAACGAGAAAATAAACTTCATTTTATATCTCATTTGACAAATAATTCATATTATTTGATTCTTTAAACATCTCATTCATTGCTATGAGTTGGTTTTTGTTTTCAAACATATGTACATATCATTTTTATCAGGTCCTTGAATTTCAATTGCAAGAATACCTTTTATTCAAATTCGATGATCAAGTTCGACAACCTATGTCCAAAAGAAAGCAAATGTTGCAAGGATACAGCAAATGTGAACATTTTTTGTTCTACTTAGGCAGACAGAAGAAAAAAACGAGTGTTCAGGAAATGGGTAGATCCCATTGAGTGAATTCTCATCTCAGGCATTTGTTGTTTAAGGTCCTTGAATCGAGTGTTGACCCTAAACTTCTACCCCCTAAAGACTACTTAGATGTCCGTATGTGAGAAGACGAATGACATTCCTTCAATTCCTTTCACAAATAAGAAAATATCTATTGATGTCCCCTTTGAGCCTGATCGTTTCTTTCTAATAAAACCCAAACCAAGGATCACCCACACATTGGGGCAAAGAAGACGAAAATTTTATTTGCAAATAAAAGCCGCCCGATCTTGATCATGCTACAGATGCATTCAATGCAAGGGTCAGAGAAACATTAAAAGAGGCCAAGAAAAGAAAAGTTTATGCTCAAAGAAGTTGACCAAATCAAGTTGAAAATTGCCAACATGAAGGTTGAAACAATCAAAGGAGAAAACACTAAGTCAAAAAGTGCAATAAAAGAAAAGTAAGAGCCTTGGAGGATTGGTTACTCTCAAGAAGAAGCAAAAATCAATGTCTACTCGGGATGGTAGACTAGTCCTCAGCTACATTTTTCTAAACATGAAAGGAAATGAACTCTAGGGTGAAAAAAAAGAAGAAAAAAAAGGCAGTCTAGAGCGATCCAAGGAATGAAAGAATAAGGTTATTCCATGTGAGCATACCCAAACCAAGCAATAAAATAATGAGGTTTTAGTTAGAAGCTTATACCAACTTTGGTGGATTGGTCACTTTCAAAATAGAAACACATCAATGCCGAGCCAAGACACAAATCGGTTGGAGGCTATATGTCATAGAGCTACAAAAGAAGGAAATGAACTCTAGGGTGAAAACCCAAAAATGGTCAGTCTAGAGCGATCCAAACAATGAAAGAAAAAAGAGCATTTCATCAAAGAACATCCAAATTGCAAGTGCAGAAGTGAGAGTTCGCCAAGAAGAAATGATCATTGGTTTCATTACCCTTAAACACTTGTTTGGGCCTGTTTATCCCTTTTTTCATACCCATGAACCATAGTTCACATTACAACCTATAAAGACCATTCTGATCATATATGGATGTCTAAGTTTTGTCTTCAGACTATTCCGCCCATAAGGGTTAACCTTTCTTCAAGGAACGTCAAACTTCAAGTGCCTGATCGACACCAAATGAGGGAAGGATGAGGCATGGTGAGTTAGTGAGATCAAGGAGAGCCACTTAAATAGGGTAGAAATTAGGTATGAGAAATGTTCCTCTCAGAAGCCTAATAGCACAGAAAGAACTTCACATGTGCTTGTGTCACTACAACCCTTGCTATTCTCTAAACATATGCTTCCTTCGGGTTGCTCATTGTCAATTTGAAGAAAAAATACTTTTTGCACTTGATATTTGAGCGCTCAATTTTGATTTTTGAAATTTCACATTTCTGAAAATTTAATAATTTTTTCTAAACTTTGCAAAAGATTTTCGCACTAAAAGGAAAAGACTCATTTTCACAAGTTTTTGCAATTTAAAACTTTCTCGCCATAAATGTCCAAAATCAGGCAAACTTGACATATTGGGTCGAAGAACGGGAACATTAGTGGGGCATTGTTGTCCATAAACACCACAAATATAGAAGAGTGAGCCCAATAGAATTCATGATTCAAGAAAAGAAAACATTCACCCGAAAAGATGATTTCCAAAAGAGACAATCAAACCTGATAGAGGATAGGGCATCGTTCGATAAAGTCGACCTTTTCAATAGAACAGAACTTGGGGCATAAATGCTAAGAGGCCTGATATGACCAGTTAGAGTCACGGGGCATTCCCTTTAAAGTCAAGCCACAATCAATTGCATTGCATATCATTCGTCTATGCATTAAGCATTTAGGTTAATTGCATACATACACCATAAAATAGGGTGCATTCATCAACAAGTGCATATACACTGCGATATATAAAAACATGAATGAATTAGATAAGGTGAATCCTCAAATCAAGAAAGAAAGCCGAACCACGAGGAGGTTGATCCCTCAATGAGAAAAAGAAAATAAAATCAAGGCGAAGACCTGAAAGAGTTTCTTGAAAATACTTTTTTGGAAATATCCAAGGTACGAACCGAAGAGGAAGCCTTAGGCATTCAAAGATAAAAAAGTGAAATTTTCAATGATTTCCAGCATCTTTGACAGAAAGAGTGGGCCAAAAGTGGTATGGCATCCTTGAGACGAAGGAATAGATCACTGTCAGCAAGTTTCAGCATCCTTGACATGAGTGAGTGGAGCAGATTCTGACTAATTCCAAGTATCTTTGACATAAAGGAGTGGAGTAAAAAAGAGAAAAAAAAGAGAAGAAAGGAAAACGAAAAATAGAAGAAAAAAACAAGGTGAAAACTCAAACGGGCACCTTGAAAAGAGAGATTTTTCAAAATATCTCAGGCACGAACCCAAAAAGAGGCTTGAGATATTCAAAAGTTTATCATATTTATCTCATCTCCCTGAAGTGGCAGTGGAATGAGAACCAAGTCGAGTTCATATCCACGAAGAGGCAATGAAATGAACCCGGTACAAAGCTTGTTTCCCTGAAGGAGCAGTGGAACAAAACTTCATCATATTTATCTCATCTCCCTGAAGTAGCAGCGGAATGAGAACCAAGTTGAGTTTATATCTCTGAAAAGCCAGTTGAATGGACCTAGTATAAAGCTTGTTTCCCTGAAGGAGCAGTGGAACAAAACTTCATCACATTTGTCTCATCTCCCTGAAGTGGCAGCGGAATGAGAACTAAGACGAGTTCATATCCCTGAAGAGGCAATAAAATGAACCCAGTACAAAGCTTGTTTCCCTGAAGGAGTAGTGGAACAAAACTTCATCATATTTATCTCATCTCCCTGAAGTAGCAGCAAAATAAGAACCAAGTCGAGTTTATATCCCTAAAGAGGCAGTGGAATGGACCTGGTACAAAGGTTGTTTCCCTGAATGAGCAGTGGAACAAAACTTTAGCACATTTGTCTCATATCCCTGAAGTGGCCACAGGATGAGAACCAAGACGAGTTCATATCCATGAAGAGGCAGTGAAATGAACCAGGTACAAAGCTTGTTTCCCTAAAGGAGAAGTGGAACAAAACTTCACTATATTTATCTCATCTCCCTGAAGTAGCAGCGAAATGAGAACCAAGATGAGTTCATATCCCTGAAAAGGCAGTGGAATAGACCCGGTACAAAGATTGTTTCCATGAAGGAGCAGTGGAACAAAACACATTTATATCATCTCCCTGAAGTGGCAGCAGAATGAGAACCAATGCGGGTTCATATCCCTGAAGAGGCAGTGGAATAGACCCGGTATAAAGCTTGTTTCCCTGAAGGAGCAGTGGAACAAAACTTCATCACATTTGTCTCATCTCCCTGAAGTGGTAGCGGAATGAGAACCAAGACGAGTTCATATCCTTAAAGAGGCAGTGGAATAGACCCGGTATAAAGCTTGTTTCCCTGAATGAGCAGTGGAACAAAACTTCATCATATTTGTCTCATCTCTCTGAAGTGGTAGCCGAATGAGAACCAAGATGAGTTCATATCCCTGAAGCGATAGTGGAATGGACCCGGTATAAAGCTTGTTTCCCTGGAGGAGCAGTGGAACAAAACTTCATCACACATATCTTATATCCTTGGAGTGGCGCGGAATGAGAACCAAGACGAGTTCATATCCCTGAAGAGGCAGTGGAATGGATCCGGTATAAAGCTTGTTTCCCTGAAGGAGCAGCGAAACAAAACTTCATCACATTTATCTCATATCTCTGGAGTGGCAGCAGAATGGGAACCAAGACTAGTTGATCTCCATGGAGCTGCAGCGGAGCAAACTTCAGATGTAACAAAAAAAGATTTTGTTTGAAAAAAAGAGAAAAAAGAGAAAAAAAAGAGAAATTAAAAGAAAGAAATTAAAAAAAGAAAGAGCAAAATGAAAATCAAGGCAAAAGCCTAATTGGGCGCCTTGAAAAGGTCTTTTTTCAAACATCTATAAAGCATGAGCCCATAAAGAGACCTTAGACAATCAAAATGAAAATATGTTAGTATCATCTCCCTAGAGTGGCAGCGGAATGAGTACCAACACAAGTATGTGAAGCAGAGGAACTACAACCTCGGATCTTTACTCCTTCCAATAGAGCATATCACCCGACCCTATCTCCTTGAACTACCAATAGAGCAAGTCACCCATCCAATAGAAGAGAAACTAAAACCTTAGATCTTTACTCCTTCCAATGGAGCAGATCACCCGACCCTATCTCCTTGAACTACCAATAGAGCGGGACATCCAATAGAAGAGGAACTACAACCTCAGATCTTTACTCCTTCCAATGGAGCAGATCACCTAACCCTATCTCCTTGAACTACCAATGGAGCAGGTTACCCATCCAATAGAAGAGGAACTACAACCTCAGATCTTTACTCCTTCCAATGGAGCAGATCACCCGACCCTATCTCCTTAAAATACCGATGGAGTAGGTCACCCATCCAATAGAAGAGGAACTACAACCTCAGATCTTTACTCCTTCCAATGGAGTAGATCACCCGACCCTATCTCCTTGAACTACCAATGGAGTAGGTTGTACATCCAAAAGTAGATGAACTACAACCTCAGATCTTTACTCTTTCCGATGAAGCAGATCACCCAGCCCTATCTCTTTGAACTTCCAATGAAGCGGGTCACCCATTCAACAAAAGATGAAGCTACAAAAAAACAAAAAAAAACAAAAAAAGCAAAAAATAAAAAATAAAAAAAATAGAAAAGAAGAAAAAAGAGAAAATAACGGGCAAGAAGGCATCTGTTTTTGACCAAGCATCATTGTACTTTGGTAAGTCTCAACCTAGGAAGCAGATGAGTAGATTGATTGAAGAACTCAACATCCTCGAAGAGCGAAGACCGGAGACCTACCGAAGACTAAAGATAGAAGACCGAAGACCAGCGTCGAAGAAGAGAAGCAGCAAGCCGAACTCATTTTGTCTCCTCAACAGACAACCCCCATTTTAAAGATTTTGCCTCCCACGGCGACCAATCAGATCAACTGAAGCCGAAGAGGAGCTATATGAAGAATGAAGAAGCTCAGCCGGACCAGACAAAAACGATGATCTTTTGGTCTTTGCTTCATTGCCGTTTCACAGCAATAAGCAAAGATGAGCAGCTGTAATCACTCATTTTGTCCGGATTGTGTAATATTATAGTATTTTATTAGGTAAAATAAAAGGGTGTAAAAAGGAAAAAAGTTTTAAAAAAATTTAAAAAAATATATATAATACAAAATTGTAAAAAAAGAAATGTGTGGCTCACAAAGAGCCACATCGCCACATCTCCCCCCACTTTCCCTATAAAAGGGGGAGGGGGCTGCCATTTCAAAGGCATGAATGAGCCGACCAAAGGGCTAGGGGAAATTATGGGGGCAGTGCCCCTAGTACCTCGGCCTCGGTTCGAGAGCAGTGCTCTCCTCGGGGAATTTTTATTCTTCGGGTGGTTCGATCCAGTTAATTTTTGGAGGGATCATGATAGATCGCGTTATAGGGGACTGTTCGAGTTCGAGCTTCTATGGGGTAAAAGTTCGAATCTCATCTTTGTATTTTATTTTAATTTAATAAGATATCGCTTGTTTATTCGTATGTATTTTAAATTTTTAGCGTGTTTAGTTTATATATATGTGATTTAATTTCTGTTTTTTATGCATGATTTTTTTGGTATGTAATTTTTTTGATATTATGTATTGTATTCTAGATTATATATATTTATCATGTAATATAGTTTTGTATTAATTATATTATTATATGTATTATACAAATATATATATATATATATTATCTTCATATTATATTACAGTCATCATATATATATATTATTAAGTATAATACATATATTATACAATAGTATTTTATTTTTATTTTAAAATTTATATTTTAAAAATATTCGAAACCCACATTTAATATATTATATTTTGTGCTTTAGTATTCGATTTTTGTAAATTATTTTATATATGATTAAAAAACTTCAAAAAAACATGTCTCGGACGTAAAGAGATGTGATTTCTTTGAATATTTTCAAAAAAAGGAAAAAATGAGAAGCCGTGTCCCGGGCGCAAAGGGACGCGGTTCTCTCAATATTTTCATGAATTTAAGAATCATATTTTTAAATTTTATTCAAATTTGAAATTTCCAATGCTAAGACTTTAAATATTCGACTAGGTACCAATTTTTGGACGGTGTGGGGGTGCTCATCCTTCCCCATCTGTAACCGACTCCCAGACCCAAATATTTTTATCTTTGGTTTTATCGGTGTCCGGTCTACCATTTTTAAATGACCGGTGGCGACTCCTCATTTTTAATTTGAAAACTGGGCGGGAATTTTTCAAAATTAAATACATCAAAAGAAATTTCAAAACTGAATAAAAGGAGCGTCGGACGGATTTGGGCATTACATTTATAATAGGGGACTGCGGGCCCTTGAGCCCCTAGGGAGCTCTATACCTACCTTAGTATTTATATTAGGCAAGAAGTCTTATGAGCCAAGGTTTCTTGGTGGTCAAGTATTTAGCTCTATAAATATAGAGTTGATCTTGACCTTTGGAATTACGAGAGAGAATTACTTTGAAAAGATGTAACAACTTTTAGGATATCTACATCTACATCGGCTATGTTGTAGAGATAGATATTGTGAGGACATTAGGAAGAGTGTTTTGGATACACCGATTTCTGGATAAATATATCGAGTTATTTGATTACATATGATATCATGTATTTGTACTCTTCGAGTTATCTACATTAATAGTAGATTATTCACTTTTCTTATTTTTGGAGATAGGTGATGTGTATGATAAGGTGCGCAAATTAGAGCAAGTATACCAGTCGTACAAGTAATAAAGTGATAAGTATCAAGTGTTGAACCCACAGGGATTGGAGTGATAAACCATGCATTCACAAGTATTTCTCATACTTACATGAATCATTTTCCAAATGCATTCATCATCAAATCACTTTCAAAATGAGTATAAACCATACTCAAAACATGCATAAATAGTAGGTACCATATAATTTCAAAACAAGTGCATAAAACCAATTTCGCCAAACGAAACAAGAGAGAACTCTTCATACTTACTTTTGAGTTTAAACAAGCGTTTCAAGCTTAATTTAAACTCCCAAAACAACCTTTAAGCCAATTCCAAGCTGAATTCCACGTTCTCACTCACCGACTACGCAAAACTTTGATCGTCGATACGAATCCAAGCCTCCGAGGCTTTCGAAACCTCACCTTAAGCTTGAGGATCAACCTCCCCTGTTTTAACCACACAAAAAATAGAGGATTCAATGCATCAAAATGCATTCAACATCCCAGCAACATCAATACACAATAAACTTCCTCAACCTCTAACCAATTTCCCTCCACAATAACTGAAAACAACATCAAACACCTTCCAAACTTAACCTAGCCAAAACATAAAGATTTAATCAAACAATCAACATCAATTAACATCCAAAAACACATTTACAACATCCTTATACCTTCAGCATTCTAAACATCCACGACTCCTCAAAAACTCATAACCACCAACCTAGGAAATTAGAGATTCACCTAGTTTTGGGATTCCAATGTTAAAACCAACTTATTAACATTGTAAGACATCCAAATCATGTTCTAATCCAATCAAGAACATAGCAAAATAGATCTGATAAGAAAATTAATCAATCTCATTAATTAAACCTTAACTTAACCAATTTTCATAATTAAATCATTAAAACTCAATAGAAAACATTTATAAAGGATCATTAACTTGGGAATTTCAGTAAAGAATCATTCATTAGAGGAGAAAAATTAAGCTCACCTCTAATGCTAACTTTCCCCTTGATTGGATGGATTTATATGAGAAAACAAGATTAAAACAATAGGTTTTTGATAGAAAACAATCAAGAACTCATTTGAAAACAAAAGATCAAAAAAATAAAGATGTTACCTGAAGATTTTGAAGAAGAAAAAAGTGTTTGGCTAGAGAGAATTTGAGAGAAAATCATTTAGAGAAAAGTTAGTTACGTAAAGTTTGTTTTTAGAAATTAATTATAAAATAAATTCTCCAAGCCTATTTAAAACCTTTTAAAAATAACCAATTAAGGATAAAAGTCTGATATTAGACTTTTTTCAAATAGCTGCCTAAAGATTTCAAGTTTTGACCCTTTTACAAAACAATCACTAAAAATAGTTTTCCATTCTTTACATTTTGGTCACTAGCCAAAATGTCAAAATTTTAAATTCCATTTTCCAAAATTGATTTTACCAAAAAAATCTACAAATTAAATAATGATTTTAGGATATTTTCCCATATTTTTCCTCACTCAAAAATATTTATTCCGATTTAATCTCGAAACTGACTTGAATCTCCTGGTCCACTGAACCATCTAATTGACCTAGAAAACACCTAGGACCAAAATCGAGGCATTACAGCTAATGTGTAGTAACCGTCTCATGACTAATGCTGAGAGAATGCGGCGTCACTTTACGTTGGATAGTCAATGTCCTAGTTGTTCGGTGAATGTTGAGGATGTAGACCATATTTTCCTGCAATGCTTGTAACACTGTCGACCCTGATGTCACATTTGGGCCTCAAGTCTGAAACTCAACTGTAAAATTTCCAACCTAGTTTAGCCAGTCCACAATAAATTTCCAAAACTTGTTTTATTTCAATTGAATAAAGTACAAGTAATATTTGAAACATATACATTAGAGCTCCTTTAAATTACTTTATAAAACTTTTAACTTGATCTTTTGAAAATTCAAATGCAATTTACAATGTACAATAGGTTCCTACGAATACATAGCCCATTGACCTAAGTACTATACTCTGAAGAGACGAGGCACTTAAATCCTTCACCGATGATGCTCCTCCAAGAACGTGCCAAACCTACTAACCTACGAACGAAAATAGTGATTCTGAACACTGAGCTAACAAACCTCAGTGGATGCACCGCCACTCAACCATGCTTCATGAAAATCATAAATAAAGCAATGCAACATGAATGATATCATGACAAGATAATGATGACGCTACCATAACCACCTAAACACATGTTATGCATAATACAACATCTCAAATAATATAAGCACATCAATAAACAAACCAAGAGTGGGTCCCAGTATCACATGATATTGGAAAATCCACTCATGCTCAGAATCTCACATCGAGCTGCTCGAAATCTCACATCGAGCGGGTATACTCAGAATCTCACATCGAGTCTTCGTACGGAATCTTGCATCGAGCGAGGCTCAAAATCTCACATCGAGCAATCATCACCACCCAGAATCTCACATCGAATGGCCTTCATTTCATCACTCGAAATCTCACATCGAGTGGCCTTCATGTGTTGCAACACTCATTCACTAGGTATCCGGATCCCACCAAACAAAGACACATAACCAAACAAGTCCCCACATAGGGCACAACCACATATAATCCACCAAAGATCCCTAAGATTCGCTAACACATGCAATTACCTTTTATTCAAACACATAAAAAGTTGGAAACACCTTTTTTATTTTACTATTCATTTTACATCATAAAAGAGCCTTTGGGCCTTTTATCTCAAATTATAAAACCCTCAAACGCAACCTCAAATTCCTTGAGCAGATTGCCCAGCGAATAGCAATACTCATATATGGGTATTGGTACACCCCTCTAGGTACTGGTACTCCTCCACGAGTACCGATACTCAATTTAGGTTCAAAAAAATGGGTCATCAAGCTGTACCGATACACTAACCCCCGTATTGGTACCCAACATCAGTACGTAAACCACCATGTATTGATCCCCACCCGTACTGGTACTCCTACCTTTGCATACCGGTACACAAAAAGCCTTTCTCAAGTAATAGAACAGTAGTACCGATACGCCTCTTGTGTACCAGTACACGAAATCACCACTGGAATCATCATTAAGCACGAGGTATCGATACGTTACATGCTGTACCGGTATGCCCCTCACAATAAACCCTTCACAATAAGCCTCTTTTCATACAAAGACGTACCGATATAGACCACCCTGTACCGGTAACGAACCTAGATTTTCAAATTCTAGTTCAAATTTCGCCTAAAAAACCCATTTAACCTATATGGTTAAACCCTAAATCGCTCCTACAAGTTATGATGAAGTTATTAGTTGAGTTAATACCAATTTTAGACCTTAATAACACCAATTTCACAAGGTACCATTAGAGATCAACCAAGGTATATCAAAGCCAAAAACACCAAAATCATGCATCAAAACCGATTTTTATGATTTCCAGGAAACTATAGGAGTTAGTAGTGTACTAACCTCGAATTAAAGCTGAGAAAAAAGCCTTCAATTACTCAATCTCGTTCTACCTCTTGGAACCCACTCTAAACATCTTCTTCCCCCATTTCAAACAATATTTACCTTATTTCGTAGATCATTGGATGATGATCAAATCTTCTTCCAAAACCAAAATGGGATTCTCACACAAAAGCTCAAAGATTTCACCCTTTTGTTTTGGTTCTTAGAAGCAAGAGATGAAAATATGGAGGGGATATGGGACAATATAACCTCATGGAACTCCCTTTTTGCAGCATATAAAGAAAATGTCCCTCAAACCTTCATCCAATTTTGCTTTTACCAAAATACCCTTCTTAAATTCTTCTTAACCCATATTGAAACCAACAACTCAAGCCCAACAATAAGGATCGAGCCCAATAAGGCTCTCAAGGCCCCAACATCTTGGCCTAAACGCAAATCCCACGCATCGGATTAACATGACCCTCAGATCTTGAAATCTGGGTCGTTACAATGCCCATCGACTTTATCACTTTGGTCTACTTGATTCGAAAGGAAAAGTTATTTGAATTTTTTACAATGGATTTCAAAGAATGGCTACATGTTAATTTTTCCTCATCGAGCTATTTTGTAGTACATGCGAGGACTGAGACATTTGTTTGAGGCAATCGTTTGGAACTTCTAGCTTGCAAGGAATGCCGTTGCTTTTGATACTCCTTTGGATGATGGTCGTTCGGTGATTGAAAGAAGTAAGTTCCCCATGGATATTGCATGCCGATCGCTTGCGAATAGAGATGTTGTGTACCAGGCTCGCCGCACTATTTCCTCAACTCTTAGTGTTTGGAGACCGTCTGATGTTCAATAGCTAGATGCTCTTGATCCCTTGGGCGTTTTGGCCTTAGGTGTGTAATTTTCGTTTGGGATATCCCGTTGGTTTATGTATTTATTATCATGTGTACTATTTTCCTCTGACTAGGTTTAGGGGGTTTTTTAACGAGACACGTGGTAATATTTTTCATTTTTCATCAAAAAGGAAACAACGAGAAAACAAAGCATCGAAGGGTTATTTTTTATAATTATGAATAAATTGAAAAATATGAAAGTATTGTTGGATATTTTTTTTATAATTATTTAAGTTGATAAAATTAATAAAATAACTAAAGATTAAATGTGTTATTATAAAATATTTAACGGTCACATCATCTTTTCTTAAATTTTTACGGTATAATAAATGACATAAAAAACAATTGGCCAAATGACAGAAAATACTTTTTTAATCCAATAACTAAAACATAACTTAATTAATAGTTAAATGTTTATTGTGTAATTTACCTTAATAATTAACTGCTCATGTAGCATTACTAGTGGGGGTGTTTATGTATCAAAATTGTCAATTAAACTTGTAACAATTTGATGTGACACCATTGCTATTAGGAATTAACTATCAAGCATTAACTAAACACCCATCTTAAAAATAAATTAAATCAAGATATTAGGAAAGCAAATATGATGTGACACCATTGCTAAACATAGCCCGTCCTAGAGAATACTTTGCACATCTGAAACAAAATGAATATGAAAGCCTTTTATAAAGCAACCTAACCAATCCACTAATGGTAGAATAAAAAGATTAAAATAAACAGAGGTTAGAGGTTGAACAACAAATAAGTAAAGCCCCGTGTGTGCATAATTGGTTCCACATATAACCGTCCAAACTTTTTATTTTGTTCCCTCAATCACAAACGTTCTTTTAAAGGATAAAAGCGGAACATTAGCCCATCCATAAAAAATAGACTTAAATTAGTTTAGATAATTTCATCTGTAATAAAAAAATTTAATATTTATATAAATTAAATTTTACACAGAATTATTAAATTTAAAATATTAAAAATAAAATTTTAAATTTTAAAAAATAATTATATATTTTTTAACATATATTGTATATCAAAATAAAATGATACACAAATGATATATTAATATGTTTATTTAATATTATATAACTGTATCCAGGTCAAAATCTTATTATTTAAACTCCTTAATTAATATATTAAAGTCTCAATGCTTTTTGCCTTCATTTTAACAATGTTAAAAGCATTGAGACTTTAATATATTAATTAAGGAGTTTAAATAATAAGATTTTGACCGGGATACAGTTATATAATAATAAATAAACATATTAATATATCATTTGTGTATCATTTTATTTTGATATACAATATATGTTAAAATATATATAATTATTTTTTAAAATTTAAAATTTTAATTTTAAAATTTTAAATTTAATAAATCTGTGTAAAATTTAATTTACATAAATATTTACGCAAATATTTTAGAGACACTTGTAAAGCACTTTATAGTGAAAAGCAGCTAAGTTTTAGTATTAGGGATGGCAACGAGGTGGGACGGATTTTTGGTCACCCCGAACCCGTCCCGATATATTAATCCCAAAACTCGACCCCGCCCCGCCCCAGAAATAAAATAATAATTTACCCGCCCCGCCCCCGATTTATAAACCCTAAACTCGACCCTAACCTGACCTAAAAATATAAAAAATATATTAAATTTCGTCGACGATAAATGTTAGATTCGATCGAACGACCATTATATTTACAAAATATAAATTTTATAGACTTTAAACTATATAAAAAATAAAACAAAACCAATTAAACTACTCATATAAAGAAAAAAATACATATTTAAAAAAATAAACTCGACCATTGACTTTTAGAATCAGATATGTTAAAACTCGAACAATATCTAGCAAAAATTTACGATAAACACAAATTAAAAAAATAGCTTGAAAGTCCTAAAAATATTTTTATATAGTGGTATTTTTACAAATATAATAAAAATAAATAAAAAAAATACCGAGGCGGGCGGAGAATTTTCATATTATACCCAAACCCGCCCCGGCCTGACTTTACATTTTTAAATACCCATCCCGCCCCGATCTCCAAAAATCATAAGAAAAAACTCATATCGGGTCAGGTCGGGGCACACCGGGTCGAGTATGGGTAATTTTGTCATCCCTAGTTTTGGTACAGTGATGTGTAGGCCAGGCCAGGCCCCAAAGGCAACAGTAACATCTGGCGTTGGTCAGAAAAGGAAGGTTGGAATGTTTCCAGAAAGAATTTCAATTACAAATTGAAATCTTACTCCGTTCAACTCTCTTTTTCCTTTAGAAAGCCGTCCAGGATTGAGTGGACCGTTTCCCCGTGTCTCTAAAACAGCATAAAAATCCCCCTTTAAAACCCACAATCTCTTTAAACATCAACCATCTCTTTCTCATTCAAACCGTATACCCAAAATTTCTCTCCTAAAAAGTGCATAAATCATGTGCTATTTCTCATCATCTTGCAAACAGTGTCTGGACCATGAAATTACTTCAATGGAAGTACAAGAAACAGACATGTTAACTCCTTTGAACCCCAAGGACCCAACAGCACAAAAGACATGTCTGTCTCTTGTGATTGGAGAAGCAAAGTGCATATCCAACATAGCTTTGCCGATGGTACTGACGGGGCTTTTGCTCTACTCTCGTTCCATGATTTCCATGCTGTTTCTTGGGCGTCTAGGGGAGCTGGCTTTAGCCGGTGGCTCGCTTGCTATTGGATTCGCCAACATCACCGGGTATTCAGTTCTTTCAGGCCTGGCTATGGGGATGGAACCCATTTGTGGCCAAGCTTTTGGTGCCAAAAGATACAAGCTCCTCGGTCTCACCATGCAAAGAATGATACTTTTGCTTCTTTTGACTTCAATCCTAATATCTTGTTTGTGGTTCAACATGAGAAATATCCTTCTCTTTTGCGGACAAGATGAAAACATTGCCAATGAAGCTCAATCCTACATTCTTTATTCTCTCCCAGATCTTCTTGCACAGTCCATTTTACACCCTTTGCGTACATATTTGAGGGCACAATCTGTAACTCTGCCTCTCACATACTGTTCAGCTCTAGCTATTCTTCTCCACATTCCCATCAACTACTTCTTTGTCTCGGTGCTGAATCTTGGTATCAAGGGCGTTGCTTTAGGCTCCATTTGGACCAACTTCAACCTCGTATTTTCATTGGTCTTTTACGTTAAAATCTCTGGGGTGTACAAGAAAACATGGGGTGGAATCTCAAGTGAGTGCTTAAAAAGATGGGGATCTTTGTTGAATTTATCCATCCCAAGCTGCATTTCTGTTTGCCTTGAATGGTGGTGGTACGAGATCATGATTTTGCTTTGTGGGTTGTTGTTGAGCCCACAAGCAACCGTTGCTTCAATGGGGATTTTGATTCAAACCACCTCGTTGATATACATTTTCCCTTCGTCACTGAGTTTTGGTGTGTCGACCAGAGTCGGAAACGAGCTCGGAGCTAACAATCCAAGCAAGGCAAAAATGGCATCAATCGTTGGCTTATGTTCTAGCTCCTTGATAGGACTTTCAGCATTGCTTTTCGCTATGCTCGTTAGAAAAAAATGGGCTACAATGTTCACACAAGACCCTGAAATCATTGCCTTAACATCAATGGTGTTACCTATTCTCGGGCTGTGTGAGCTTGGGAACTGCCCACAGACAACAGGATGTGGGGTCTTAAGAGGCACCGCCAGACCAAAACTAGGAGCCAACATCAACCTGGGATGTTTTTACCTTGTAGGCATGCCGATTGCGGTATGGTTGAGTTTCTTTGCTGGGTTTGATTTCAAAGGTCTTTGGCTCGGTCTTTCAGCCGCCCAAGGCTCGTGTGTGGTCACCATGTTGCTGGTTGTGATTCGAACCGACTGGGAGTTTCAAGCCTTGAGGGCTCAGGAACTGACCAGAGCCGGCCCTGTGGATGACAGTGACCGTACCAATCAGGATGGAACATTGAAAGCTGAGTCGGATTCCAAAGAATCTTCAGGGTTATTACATGACATAAAGCAGGAAAATTTACCTGTCTGATTTGGATCAGATGAGATTAGGATGATTTTTCTAACCATTTTTTCTTTTCTTGTGGATTTCATCAAAACTTTACTTGTGGAATATTATCTACCTCCCATTCATGTATAGCATTAAAGTATTGAAATTGAAGGATAAAAAAAAGTGGCGCAGACTTCTCCTTTTTACTATTTCAGATAGAATTTTACATTTCATAATTTATTTGGTCAATTATGATTTTAGTTTTTATATTATACATGACAATTTAACTTCTAAATTTTAATTCAACATAATTTAATCTCTTATTAATAAAACTGTTGCATCTTAGTCAATTTCAATTCGAATGGTTGGCATCGTTAAACTAATTTATTTGTCAGTTAATAGAAAAATTTGTACAAAAAACTGAAACTAAAAAGTTACAGTTACAAAAAATTCAATTCAACCTTTATGAAATTCAGTTTAAATATTTATTAGTCAATATTGAGAATTTAAATGAGAATATGCCATTAATAATAAAAAAATGTACTGTGTCAAATTAAAATATAAAATCTAAATTCCAAATATGATTAGGTGAGTCTAACATGCAACAGGTCTAGGGTACAACTAAAAGGCAAATTTCAAAATTTTTTTAAAAATTTAAAATTTTAGACTTTTTAAGAGCATTTTAGTTTGATTTTTTATAATCTTTTACAAGTTTTTATACTTTTTTTATAATATTTTAAGTTTTTAAACAAAACATCAAAACTTATTTTATCAGTATTAAAATTTATTAAAATAAAGAAAAACTTAAAATATTATTTAAAAAATTATTAAATAAATTTTAAAATTAATTATTTTTTAATTGCACTCTAAACTTGCCGCGTTTCAAACTCACCCCAAATTGTCTAACAATCAAATAGTGGTATATGGAAAGAGAAGATAGATATTGTTGGGAAAAAATAGAAAGTTTGTGTTTGGGACAAGTGTGTCAGGAAATCAACATCGTAAATGGCGCGTATGAGTTTGATGGTGGGAAAAGGGGAACGTTTAGCGTGGGGAATTAGTTGAGTTAATTAGATTAAAAAACACCGATGTCGGTTAGTTGGAAATATAAACGTGCGCACACTGGTCACCATTTGCAACTGCCGACGCCGTGGACGACTCTCCCTCCCTCCTGTGGTGGGGTTATTTGAACCAAGTCACTTCTCATTAATCCATCAACTAACACTAACTCCCGCTCAATAATAACAAAGTTGATTTTTTAAAAATTTCTAAATGATAAAAATGAATCTTACACATCCATAACAATTTGATTTAGGTCCTTTTATTAAAATTTAAAGCCTAGTTTTAATAATATGACATAAAAAGTTTTTAATAAAAATTTGGGTAAACTATATCGGATATCACTTGACTTTAAGTTTAGTATCGATTATATCACTGAACTAAAAATCAATATTATCTTAGCACTAAACATTAGTCTAGGCTTCAATTATACCACTGGCCTGTTAAAATCCCTTCACGTCATCAATTTTACTGGTTCAGTGGTACAATTGAATCCTAATCTAAAGTACAATACTAACATAGTATCAACTTTTAGTTCAGTGGTATAATCAATAGTAAACTTAAAGTTTAGTGGTATTTGGTGCAGTTTATCCTAAAAGTTTATATAAGTAATTTAATCAAAATAATCAACGATATTAATAATTAATAAAAATAGAGGTGAACTCTAGTAGTTTTGATGTGTTGTATTGTCTGGTACCTTCACCGACGATTGTGGGGGCTCTTTCGGAGGATGTAATTGGTTAGCTTTATGGGCTTTGATTGTATTGAACTTTATTATTCTCATATGCACTCTTTTCCTCCATTTAGGTTTAGGGATGTTTTTTAATGAGGCACGTGGAATAGTCCCCTTTTTCACCTAAAAAATTAAAATATAAAAAAAACATTATAAAGACGAGCATGATAGATGGACCAATTTCAAATTAGAGCTTTAAAATAAAATTAGGGAAAACTACATGTTTAGTACCCTAACTATGCTCGCGTTACTGTTTTGGTACCCAACTATTATTTTTGCCAAAATGATACCTAACATTACGTTTTTGTTCTATTTTGGTACCACTGCCAGTTAAAATTAACGAAAATGGTGACATGGCTTCGGTTAATAATAGTTTTAGTCTAAAAACTTATACAATCTATCAATTTAGTCTAAAGTACTATCAATTTAAACATTATTTTAATTTTTTGATTAAAATTGTAAATTCTTCAATTTTCGCATTCTTCCAATCAAACACTTTTTTGGGTTTTAGAGTTTAAAAAACACGCTAAGGACAATCAAAACTTTAGGATTTGCGGATGAATGAGGGCTAATGCAAGGGTCCATTGGAGTACCCAAACTCCACGATCGGGACACCGACGAGAATACGAGGGGGTGGGAAATGGATGAGACAAAATTAAATCAAAATTAAGACGATGCTTTAAATTGATGGATTTTGGACTGAATTGATTATATATATAAGTGTTTGGGCTAAAACTATGATTATACCAATCCACGACAACATATCCGTTAGTTTTTAACGGCCGGGGTGCCAAAACATAACAAAAATGTAACGTTAGGTATCATTTCACAAAAAATAATAGTTGGGGTTCCAAAACAGTAATGCGAGCATACTTGGGGTGTTAAATATGTAATTTTCCAATTTATAAAACGTAAATGAGTTAGCGTTCTAGGCTTCTAGCAATTTAACCCGTAGCCGTTGCAAACTCTAACATCTAAGGACATTCTTTCATACGGACGGGAGTCAAGAATTCACCGTGTCAAGTGTCGACCAAAATCAGCCCAGCCAATAGAGTGTGTTTTGTAATGTGAACCCAGTTGCTTTCGTCCCAATTAGACATAAGAAAATCGTTTATTTGTTTTGAAACCATTGTCTAATAGTAATAGGCGTATTTAATTAAGTTAGAATCAGTGACGGAGTCAGAATTTTTATATAGTAGGGTCAGAGTAGACTTTGGGTACGAGAATTTTCATACCACTATAATATAAATATTATTGACCCTATACCTAAATAAATTAAGTATGGTCAATTCTAATATTTTTATAAAAAAAATTATACCGACTCTTTGAAAACCCTATTTAACTCTTTAAAAATCTCATTCCACAATAAATCAAGTGGGTCAATTGACCCATAAACCATACTAGGCTCCGCCACTTGTTGGAATCTGGGTCGACCAATCCCATGCTACTTTTCTTTGTTTCCAAGCTCTAGGGATAAAGAAAAATGTGGAGAGTATCCAACTGAATTATGGTATCGTCGCAGAACCGGCATGCATTTGGCAGACTCATCTTCTAAACCAACTCTGCGTAATGCCACTACGCTTGCCTCATATTTTCTAAGATTATTTCATTACTTTTTGATTCTACATTTTAATCATTTTTACGATGATATTCAATTTAAGGAACTCAAAATTTTGCATTTCCTTCTTTTATTTTCAAGCCCAAATCTTCTTTACATAACTATATAGCTCTTGAAATCCAATAAAATTCCGATCCCTTTTAGTTCGAGCACTCTAGAAAAAACCAATGTCATAAACACAGTCTATATCAACAACAAATTCATGTATTGTCTATTAGTCGTAAAAGCCGAAAGAATAGCACATTAAATGAAAGGCCTAGTTATGCCCCATCTCGTTGCACTCGTACGAGTTTTGAAATGTAGTTTTTTTTGTGTGGTTTTAATTTAAGAAATTAATCTGGTTATTTGTTTAATTTTATTTTTGTAATAATCCGAATTTTTGAATCAGCGGACGTTGACCAAAGCCATAGACTTATAGATTGTAAGGTATTCATTGCCTTTAAGCCAAAGTTGGGCCATTAAAGATAGGCAATGGGCTTGCATAAGTCCAATCACGAGTTCTTTGTAATTAGGGCTATGCAAAAAATCCAATAAATCGAAACAGAATTTGAAACAATTTTTTTTTTTGAAAATTCGGTTATCAGAACCGAAAAATTTAGTTTCAATACAGTTTTTTAAATTATTAAGGTTTAGTTACGTTCACAGTTTTGAGAAAATCTAGTTAATCTATCCGGTCGATTATATATTATAATAATATATTATTCCTAAAAAATAAAAAATATATAATATATATGCTTATTTCAGGGAGTTTGTTTTTAAGACATGCATTATTGATACGGAATTCCGAGGGGCTAAATTTTCTTGGCGGAGGGGTTGTCTTCATCAGCGACCTTACAGGTGTTTAATTAATGAGACTTGGAATCTCTCTTTTCCAAATTCTCTTGTTGTGCATTTTTATGGGTCATATCGGATCATTTCCCGATATTATTAACCCCATCTACTTCTACCGAGAAAGATTCAAACATGCCTTATCAATCCTTTTCCAGCCGGGCTTGATTTTGATCGGTTCTTCTGTGCCAAATGTGGCTCGGTAATTCTCTAGCTTCCTTTCCTGCATTCTCTGCCAAGCTTGTCTACCTTTGTCATGCATCAAAAAACAACAAAATAACCCTTCACACTGGCAAACAGAATAGCTCATAAACTCCTTATGCAAATGCATAATTTTAATACCTAAATGCAACTAAATGTACTAAAAGAGCAAGCAAAGACATTGTAAAATAAGCATAAAACAGTACTTTTGAGGAGTTAACACCTGTCGTGGTCATCTGCAAGCAAAATCTCATCCATACACACAGTAGGGTCTATATCCTTTGAGTCAGCAATATTCCATCCAATAGCTTGCTTATGTTGAGATAAAGCATACAACAGTTTAGCTTCTTGGTCAAGTGTTAAGCTAAGAGATATGACAACAGGCAATGTATTATTCTCCCCTAAATATGCATATTTTAATTATAAGGGGAGAGATTTAAGTTCAAGTACAAGTAGATGCTACAATGATGGTTTGGGAGATTTAAACTCAGCATATTCCAATTGTTCAAAAGTCATACCTGGTCGGGTAAGCACAACATTGGATTGTTCAATCTCAACCTTACTTTCTTCTTCAACTTCATGCATGGCTTCATCAAAGTCAGCTTGCTCCACATCGTTAAACGTATTAATGCAACAGATCTCGTGCAAACTTTCTCCAATAAAGGTTTCTTCATTCTCCACGAGCTGACACTCTTCATAGTGATTCATGTACTTGAGTGTGCTAAAGACGTTAAGTGTGATATCTTGGTTATTCATCTTTATAGTAAATTCACCTTTTTCACAATAGATCACCATACGTCCAGTGGTCAGGAATGGTCTTCCCAGAATAATAGAAGTATTCTCATCAGCTTCACAATCAAGGATAATAAAGTCTGCCAAGAAGACAAACCTATCTACCTTTACTAGAACATCTTCAATTTTGCCCTCAGGTCGAATTTGTGATCAATCCGCCAATTAAAGGATCACCGATGTAGGCTTAGCTCTTCATATCCCTACTTTTGTAAACACAAAATTTGACATCAAATTAACACTTTCACCGAGATCACATAGGGCTCAACCATAATAGTTATGGCCTATGGAGCATGGAATGGTAAAACTGTCAGGGTCCTTCATCTTGGGTGGTAAATCACTGAGCACAACCACACATTTGCCTGCAGTAGCAACAATCTCAACTTCACCTGCCATTATTTTTTTGTCACGATCTCCTTAGAAACTTTGCATAGATGAGCATATGATCAATGGCCTCTAGGAGTGGGATATCGGTGTGCAACTATTTGAGCATATCTAGAAACTTCTGGCACTGGACATCTTATTTCTAAACCTTCAATCGTTGTGGGAATAGAGGTGGTGGTCGGGGCTTATCGTGTGGCTTACTGAATGCATGGACATATGTAGTTTTATCTTCTTTGCCTTCAATATCAAGGTCACTCACTGTATCAGACATAAGACTTGATTCTTTAGGTGCATAAGCATCAGTGGATGGCTTGCTTGAAGTGGAATCTACTAGAGAACCTCCTCAAACTTGGCTTTTGTCCTCAATTGTGTGCTACTACGTAGTGTGAAACCATTGCACTGCTCTACATTAAAGGCTTTAGTGATTTCAGTATCATTAAGTAGTCCACCTTGCGGTCACATCTTCAAAACTTGAGCAATCTGCCCAACTTGTGCTTCCAAATACCGCATAAAAGTAGTGTTGTTTTACATGACCGATTGCTGGTTTTACAACATGGCAGCCTACGTTGTGAGCAAATCAATATGGTTCTTTACATGTGTTGGTTGATCCTGTAAAATAACTCAGGCAGTTCCCATAAAATTTTGATAAGTATTATCAAATGAGCTAGAATTAGAGTTAGAAGCTCCCTGGTTCCACCTCTGAGTCATTTGTTGGAATCTAGAAAGTTCGTCTATGGCATTCTTTTATACTCTTAAATTACCTGTATTACCTCCCCAACCAAAATTTGAGTGTTGCTGCCACCCTAGGTTGTAGGTATTGGAGTATGGATTGTTGTTGCGGTTGGTGTTCCCTATGTAGCACCCAGATTATTGCTGTTGGGGGCAAGCAATTGACTGATGTTCCCCATCATAGTGCTCACAAGTGTATTTCACTATTTTGGCTTCTAGGACATTGGATGTCGCTTGTATATTCTTGAACATGCTAGTGATGGTAGATAGTTGAGCCGCTACACTTTAGGAGTCGTCCAACTGGAGTGTTTCAGAAAGTTTAGGTCCTAGCTTTAACCTCCCCCTTGAGAACTGGTAGTCTTTATTGGCTATTTGATCAAGTATCTTGAAAGCCTCGTCAGGTTCTTTGTCAAGTAGAGTTCCATTAACTGACGAGTCAATCATGATTCTTGTACGTGCATTAACGCCATTATAGAACGTTGTGATTTGTAGCCAATCATGGAATCCAAGAATCGAGCACTTACGTAGCATGTCTTTGTATCTGTCCCAACACTTGTATATAGATTTATCATCATATTGTTGAAAGCATATAATGTCACTCCGCTCTTAGTTGTGCACGTTCGGTGGATCATATCTGTGTAGAAACTTGCTACACAAGCCATCCCATAATGTAATGGATCCCGAGGAACAAGTTTTCAACCATGCCCTAGCCCGATTCCGCAAGGAGTAAGGAAATAGCTTGAGTCTTAATGCATCATCAAGAATCTATGGTTGTCAAAAACAATCATCAACTTTTAGGAAAGCTTGGATGTGCTCTCGAGCAGCCTCTCTTGTTGATCCTCCAAATTGTCCAATGATGTTTAGCATGTTGAACATAACGGGCTTTAGCTCAAAGTAAGCCGTCCCTAGATCTGACACAACAATAGATGGGTTGAGGTTGTTGATAACGGGCTCAATATGCATTTTGATGGGCTTTCTAGGTCTGGTAGAAGGTGGATCCTTCTATCGTATTTGTCCATTATATCGGGCCGTGTCAACAACTCATTGTCCATCAATTAGATGTATGCCACGGTTTTGCTCACTTTCATGGTTGTCCGCTACATTATCGTTCACCATACTCTTTTTTTCCTCACATAAATTCCTCAAAGTTCTTTCGATCTCTGGTTTAATGGAAGAATAGGTTCCGAGGTAGGGCCTCTAGTCATGCATTGGGACGTACCTGAGAAATAAAAACAAAAAAATTAATCCAAATAAAATAAAATCTTAAATGCAATTATAACGTAATTATCAATAGCCAATCCCCGGTAACGATGCCATAAACTTGATGGCTTATCGAATAGTGATGCACTTTAGAGCAAGTATACTCGCCGAATCAAGTAATAAAGTGATAGAGTAGAGTGTCGAACCAACGAGAATTGGATCAATAACTACAAAGTTATCAAAATTAAGAATGTGTTTGCACGTATTGAATGGTGTTGAAATATCAAAGTAAAATAGCTAGACTTAAAGACGAACAAATGCTACTCCAAATAGCAGATAATTATGGAAGCTGAGATTATTGCTAAGGATATATGTCTGATTACCTATATCAATGCTATAGTAACTGGCAATACATGTTTGCATAAACCATTAAAATGTTTATCTACTCCACAGTATTTTCTAATGAACTTCTGACTCTCTCGATCCCTAGAAGTTAATAACGTTGAAGCTAAGGAGATACATGTTTGCGTTAACCCTAACAACTCTATTATTTGTTTAAAAAGTCCCTTTTAGTCGCTAAAACCCTAAACTTATGTCTAAGCCAGATTAGAGCTAAGTAAACAACTTAGCCCCACTGTTCACAGTTGTATAACCTAACTTTCTCGATATTAAGCCACATATCAATAGTTAAAAGGCCTCTCTCGGTAGCTCTTACAATAACTACGCATGAAGAACGATGAACAAAATAAATAAAGGGAAAACAACTATAGCATTAGAATAGAATAATCAAAACATAAAATCATGGGAAACAATAATCACAACTAAAGTACTTAGGTCATGTCTGAGCCTAAAACATCTATAAAAATATTAAAGTATGGTAGTTTATCAAGCAAGGAATACAAAAGGGTTGAGCGTCCTTGACGATCTTCTTCCGTGCTATCCAACTATTATTGCAGGTCTCCCACTCCGTTGGCCTCTCTCAATGACGTCTGTCATGAGGAGATTTCTCTAGCTTCCACCCCAGTGGTTCTCTGAAAACTTTAAACTAAGACTGTTGTCTTAAATTTGCGCTCTCTTGAATTAGCGTCCAAGTCTCCTTTATATAGAAGGTGAAACTAGGGTTTAAGGACCATAAAGTGCGCGCAGCTTCATTAAAAAAAGGCCATTGATTTCTCGATATATTTAATGTTCCATATCAGGGAGAAAGTCCACGTGGGTAAAAGCATATTCATCTCCAACTCTTTATGCCTCGTCAGCTCCAACCATGAGTTCTACTACTAATTCGCTCCAGCATCTTCCAACATCCTGCACATGCACCACAAAACACCACATTTCTCATAAAACGCACCAAAATATATAACATTTAAACACATGCAGTGTAACTCCCAATCTACATGCAAACTATATGCAGTCTAACCTAAATGCAACTATATAGGCTTGAAAACACACAAATGACAAATAAAAAAGGTTTATAAAATAGGTCATTTACACACTCGTCACAAGGTTTCGCATATAGTTGACATTGTGGACAAGGGAACCACGAAAATGTCCTCAATTCTAAGCATTTGACCGACGACCATTTGATACAGAATCATTTTAGCCTTGCTCATTCCTTTTTCAGAAACACTCCCATCACTCTCTTTGTTGTTATATCTAGTCATATTGATTCCTATTGGAATTCTCATATCTGACAACCTAGACTCAACATCCATTAGAATCGATGCAACTGACTCCATAGTATATGGTACACGACTCACTGTGATAAAACCAATAAAAGTCTAGGTAATTCATTCAACAGAACGGCTATATGGTCTACCTCAGATACTACAATGTCGCTCGTTGCGAGGAGATCACAAACTTCTTTAATATGTGTTGTGCAATCTCTGGTTTTGAGTTAGGTTTTCTTCATTGCACGAAGACGACAATAGAGATTCATTACTTTTGTTGTGGAGACTGGAGAGAACCGAGAATAGCTTGATAATTTTGCTCCAAATGATAGATGTTGTCTCAACCCCAACCAATTGAGATAAGATGCTTGGACTAATGGTGGAGTCAAGCCAAGAAGCAAGGGAGTTGTCTTGTTTCTTGAAATGACGATAAGCAGAATTGAGAGATAACTGATTAGTTGAATCGGTGATGACCTTCGGTGGAATCATCATGGATTTGTCAAGAAAATGCTCTAAATCGTGACCTCGAATTATCAAAATCAACTGCTATTTCCATAGTAGAAAATTGCTCTCATCAAGTCAAATATTGATTTGTTTATTGGCTAATGTAGAACCACTAGAACCACAAATGACTTGTGAGGTTCTTATTACCTCAACCAGTGAATCGGAGTTATCGCCGACGACAGCCATGATGAGTAGAAAAAAAGATAGAGTTGACGACTACGATTGCAACATCGACAAGATTTAATGGCCATAACGATCGCTATCTAATACCATAATGAGAAACCTCTGTTAACCTTATTAGATGAAATCAGGAAATCGAAGAAGAAGATGAAAGAAAAACAATAAAATACCGAGAACAAATAATTGGAAGAGAATTTTCAATGTAGGCCAAAAAAGGTATTGGGCCGGTGTCATACCTACGGTTTTTATAGCACATCTGGTGATTGATAGAAGCCTATCTGTTAGGGCCTCTAGGCAGTTGAAACAGAATTGGGCCAATTGGATTCTTAACAGAATTCTGTTTATCTCCTAGTCCAATATGGAAAAGGAGAAGACCAGAATTATAAAACTCTTAGGGCGTGGTTACCTTCCATAGTGTTAATTTTCAAGGTTTCTTCTATTGTTGCGAATTTAATTTAGCTCAACAAGGTACATCGGGAAAACCTCTCCCTCACCGGTAAATAATTCTTTTAATTTAAAACAAGGGATTAAGAAAATGAGTTGATTTTCAACATGGGTTTAGGTTTCACAACTTTGGGAAACCTTAAGTTTCTCTCTTACAAGCTTGTTTTTGTCCTTCTATGATTTAATTTTAAATCTAGAATTCAATTAAGAAAATGGAAGAAGATGAAGTTTGTTGGAGAAGATGAAAGGGACAAAATTGGAACATTAATTAAATGTTAAGGGCTAATTTTTAGAATTAAGATCAAATTAAAATAAAGTGTAAAGTTTAAAAGTTAAATTTGTTACAATGACAATTTTATTAAGTGTCACGCCATCAACCTTCAACTTTTTAACGGCAACAAATTAATTTTTTACTTTTTAAACTGTACAATTGTTTTACAACTTTTTATAATTGGGAGAGTCAACAATAAAGTGCCTCGTAGTAGGGGGACTATTTACATATATTACCCTTATTTTTAAAGATTAAGAGTCAATTAAAAACTATAGATGTGGTGATTAAAAAATTATTTATGCTTTTTTTAAAATTATCATGTCAACAATTAATATTAAAATTGATTTTAAGTTAAAGGAAATATCGAGATTTTGAAATAAAATTAGTACAAAGATTCAATTTTACAAAAATAAAATATAAGAACTGAAATTTAAATTTTAAAATAGTACTTGAATATAAACACATTTAAACTTAAAATAATCTCTAACCAGTGAAATTAATCTAAAATTTCAATTTAGATTTAAATAAATTTCCAACTTTTGTTTCATTTATTTGTTTTTCAGTAAATTATCGTTGTTAAATATTCTCATTATTCTTTAATTAGTGGGTCTGCTCCCTATCATAAACCAATGGAATTTGAAGTATAGTAACATATAATTTTGGAGACAACTTGAGACATTGATTTTTGTATTATTATGAAACATACATTGAATCATAAAAGTCAGAATACGAACGAGAGTTAGCTTTCCTTCAAGTTTTCTTTTTCCAAATTATTCATTGTTTCTATGATTTAAAAGCTTACCTAATTATATTTATTTAAAAACAATAAACTACACAATTTAGCACTCAACTATAAAATAATTATTTTAATTATCAACAATAAAGAATTTATAAACAACTCATCAAACTTAAGTTTCATCTTTATTTTGGCCACTAGTGTTTAAGTTTTGTTAGTGACATTTGTCATCACGCATTGATACATATGTCACCACCTAATTGGGTCGAAATGAACCAAAATAAAGTTTGAGTGTAGAAATCAGATTCAAAACCATGTCCTCAAAAAGATTGATAATATAATTGTTTAGGTAAAACTGAAATACAAAAGTTTTTAAGCTATATATAAATTATTGTTCTTAAGCAACGTATTTTTAAATTGTGTATAACTTTTGTTTTCATTGGATGTTATTTAATTTATTAGTTTAATTACATCTTATGTGATTTAGAGTATTATTAAAATGAAAACATAATTTATGTTTTATAGACCTGGTGAACTTGACCAGAGACCCAAACTCATTTACCTGATCTAAGATCAGATATCAACCCTGACATGATGATCTGAAACCCAAAATAAATCGAATTGAATCAAAATTGACCTGAATTTTAGTTGAACTGAAATAGATCCGAATCGATTTCCAACCAAATCGAATAGACTCGAACCGAAGACAACCTGAAATAAAGAAAAGATATTAAAAGAAATAAAGAAAGATGATATTTGAAATGCCGCACAACTCATCAAAAAGAAAAATATACTAGCTCTAAAAAGCTATATAAGGGTGTAAAAAATTGATCCGGCCTGAAAACCCGACTGAAACTGACCAATCTCTTATTGACCCGACCTGAATCACCACAGGCCTGAACTAAAACCGAACTAAACTCGAACCGACCAGAACTGAAACTGAACCGAATGTAATCAGACCCAAAATAATACGAACCGAAATCGACCCGAAGACCAGTTTGTCACCTGTAATGTTTTATGACTCGTTTGGAAATCTTTTATTTTCAATGACCAAAATGAATATTTTTATAATTAAATGACCAACTGTAAAATTTACTTAAATAATAATTATAGCAACCAACATTGTTGCATTATGTTCGAGTCTCCAAGAGCGACGGTGTGAGTAGTAGGACTCATCATCAGCTAGCTACCTATCACCTATGTGTTAGCATCATTGTTTCTTTGTCTTAATTAAGGGAGACTTGTGGTCAAACTTCTAACTTCCAATAAACAATTTTTTAAGGACCCCATAATTAAAATAATCCTTCAATCATACAATTATTATTTTATTCACTATCCACGCCTATTCAAGTAAAGTAAACTACCCAAAAATATTGAAGTATATTTCTATTTAAATGTTAAAGAGATATCACGCAATTAGATCTACTCATTTAAATTTGAATTTAATTAATTCAAATTTAAATTTGACCCCAAAAATTAAATACTTAAACTTGAATTATACTGAATTAAAACTCTCATGAACTTAAAATGATTCAAACTCTGAATTCTTTGAATTTGAAAAAAAAAAAACTCAGAATACTATGAACAAGTAACTCAAACAAGTTACTTGAAATGGTCCGACTAAAAAATTGAAGCCTCAAATCTGAATGACCTAAACTCAAAACAATTTGTGCAAAAAAATTAATTCAACACAAAATAACCGAAACCTAACATTAAATGACCTGAAAATTTCAAAACCATAAACACCATCCAACTTTCTCCCCAAATCGATCTAATTCACCCAACTGAGATGTGACACGTTATTATTGGATTGCGATAATTTATGACTTAAAATAAAACTAAAATAATAATTAGGAATAAACCGGGAAAATGATTTAAAGTATAAAATGAAAAAAATACGTTAAGAAGAAATGATAAAAAAATTAAAAATAAAGCTAGAAAAATTAAAATATATCATTGGAATTAAGAATCCAATCTTTCTTCATATTTAAAACAAAGGGGTTTCTCAACATTTGACTATAGAATAATAATAAGACTACAACGGTAGGGTATGCGGCTAGTCCTTAAATTTAAGGCTAAAACGAGGCTGACCGGTTATACAGGTAGCATGTTTGTACATAAATTTTTATACGGCGGTTATTTAAATATTTATCGTAGCTGTAAAGAAAATGGTGTATACATAAATTCTTACGACGTAAGGATTTGTGTAGCAACATAAATGCTACAAGGTAACCTTTTTTCCTACAAAAACTATGACAATTTGAATAGCTACATAAATTATTACAGAATATACATAATTGGTTACAGAAAACATAAGGAAAAGTGTACGTACACAAATTCTTACTTAATATCACCCAAACCAAAAAGAGCTTAACTTATGGTAAGCATTTGTGTACACACAGAAAGGGCTACAAGATAACATTTTTTCTTACAAAAATTATGAGAGTTTGAGTAGCTACATAAATAATTACAGAATATACATAATTTGTTACAGAAAAGGTACACAAAAGTGTACGTACTTAAATCCTTACCCAAGATCACCCAATCCAAAAGGAACACAACTTATGGTAAGCATTTGTGTACAAATAGAAAGGGCTACAAGATAACCTATTTTCTTAAAAAAATTATGAGAGTTTGACTAGCTACATAAATCATTACAGAATATACATAATTAGTTAAAGGAAAGGTAAGCAAAAGTGTACGTACACAAATCCTTACTCGAGATCACCCAATCCAAAAGAATATCAACTTATGATAAGCAATTGTATACACACAGAAAGGGCTACAAGATAACATTTTTTCTTACAAAAAGGATGAGAATTTGAGTAGCTACATAAATTTGTACAAAATATACATAATTTGTTACACAAAAGGTAAGCAAAAGTGTATGTACACAAATCCTTACCTGAGATCACCTAATCAAGAGGAGCTCAACTTATAGTAAGCATTTGTGTACGCACAAAAAGGGCCACAAGATAAACTATTTTCTTACAAAAATTATGAGAGTTTGAGTAGCTACATAAATCATTACAGAATATACATAATTTGTTACAGAAAAGGTAAGCAAAGGTGTACGTACAAAAATCCTTACCCTAGATCACCCAATCCAAAAGAAGCTCAACTTATGGTAAGCATTTGTGTACACACAAAAAGGGCTACAAGATAACCTTTTTTCTTACAAAAATGATAAGAATTTGAGTAGCTATAAAAAAATATTACAAAATATACATAATTTGCTACACAAAAGGTAAGCAAAAGTGTACGTACACAAATCCTTACCCGGGATCACCCAATCCAAAAGGAGCTCGGCTTATGGTAAGCATATGCGTAAACACAGAAAGGGCTACAAGATAACCTTTTTTCTTAGAAAAAGGATGAGAATTTGAGTAATTATAAAAATTAGTATAGAATATACATAATTTGTTACTGAAAAGGTAAGCAAAGGTGTACGTACAAAAATCCTTACGCGGGATCGCCCATCCAAAAAGAGCTCAACTTATGGCAAGCATTTGTGTAGCCACACAAAAAGGCTACGAGATAACCTCTGTTCTTACAAGAATAATGAAAATTTAAGTAGATACATAATTTATTACAGAATATATATAATGTGTTACAAATAATGTAAGGAAAAGTGTAACTATTTAAATTCTTTCCCGATATCACCCAATCCAAAACGAGCTCACCTTATGGTAAGCATTTGTGTAGCCACACAAATGGCTACAAAAAAACCTTTTTAGAAATCTAAATTTAACGATCAAAATCAAAAGTTTTAAAAAGATGCCCATCCAACGGTCTAAGAACACACTGTTTATTAGCAGTATCTGACATGCCTTTCTTTAGACTCGTCCCAGAAAAATAGGTTAAGTCCTATAAATGTTAATTTTAGTCAAATTAAGTTGAATCACACTTAAAACTAAACCAATTAGCTTTAAAAGGAAATATTCAAAGTAAAAATTATTCAAAGTACATTCGATAGACTTGTAAATTTGCCTTAATAAGTCATCCTTATTGATTATTTACTGGACACCATCCAAATATTTTATATAAAGCATACGGATTACAATCAAAGGCTTGATAACATGAAAAATATTCTTAATTCCACCCATTAAAAATTTCAGAAATTATCAACTAACCAGCCTAGTCCAAGTCTGATCATCAAAATTTTGTCCTATAAAGCTAATGAGAGAAAGAATGATAGTTGACTTATTATCTTATTTCATGCCAAAAGATATGTAAAACAAGAAATGGTTTATAAACAAGTTCCCACCTCTATTTTTCTTCACTTTATTATTTTTTAAAATGAAAAACCACTGACATAAAGGAGTAGTTAGATAGATGGTAACACCATCTAGCCACTGAAACAGAAAAATTCTTAAGCCTACCATACTCTTCACCAAAATAAGTTCTCAAGGTTTGAGTTCCAATGCAAGTCCGACCTTGGGGCTCTTGTCAATGGACTTGGTATCCACCTCTCCCGAAAGCGTAAACAGGGGCTTTGGGCGCCACTCATGCTGGATGAAAGTGCTTGCCTTCCCCAAATTGTTCACCCGTGCCTTCACTACGGTCAATGGGTCCAATGCATATTGTGTTCCCACCATGATGGTGTTCACATTGGTAGAGAAGCTATGTGTCACCTCGGCGCCAACAGAAGTGTTGGTTAACGAGTTCATGATATGATAGTAGGATGCATTCATAGAGTCAGCCTTTTCATTCCTGCACCCATAAATAAGGTATTAAGATAGAGATATATACTCTGGAATGTTCAACTGTAGAAAGGTACATAGAAACACAATCACATACAGAGCCAACGAAGCAATGAGATCCACATTGGTGAAGCTCAATCCAGCATTGAATTTGGTGAAATTCCCAGTCTTCGTGTCAAAAGAGATATCAGTACCAAGTGCAAGAACATTTGTCCCAAGCACACCAGAGAAGGTAATTATTGGGTTTGCAGTCAATCCAATTCTCGAGCTTATACCAGCATACTCGTGCAACTACTAGACTTTAATCTGGTATCGATAGAAAGAAAATAGACATGTCCAACATCATCATGAAGTTGTATCCATGCTTAGGCAATTGTAACATGTTCTCGAGCTAAAAGTCAAAACAAAAAGGAAGTTCCCAATGCTACAAATTGAAATTTGATAACAGAATTGTGTACCTTGCCAGACCTCTGATCAGGGACTCTGAAGCTAAAGATTGTCTTCAGCCCAGGTGCAGGTTCATCAATCGTTATGATGGTAAATAGCTGATAAATGTAAACTACTTTAGTACAAAAAATAATGTTCAAAATGGCTTATAAATGATGTCACTCACGTAAATCAATAGCAAAGGAATACGAAAAAAGAAAATATGAACTCAACCAAAGAGATCATTTAATTGAATACTGTTTCTACCAAAAAGATTATATCCCAAAAGTTACATCATGCTTCAGTTATATGATGTTTTAAACAATGTTATCAAGCACACATTCTCTTGGTTAAAACACATGTTCCAAAGTAGAGGGGATAATCCGTGCATGGGAAAGGTAAAACCAATTAAATTGGGTATTCCAATTGTCAGGACCCCTCCCTATGCTTGAATCAGGGGATGAGATACATGATTAGTAGTTTTCTTAAAAAAAGAAAATAGACGAAGGGTGAACAACATATAATTGAGAAAAGAACATCATATCTCACATGCAAAAAAGAAATTGTACCCAAGCAGTCCAAGTTACACATCAAATAAACAACAAATCAACAAAAAAGACAGATAAAAATACTTACACTGAAATTAGTGTCCACTTTGATATCAGTTGTAACATTCCTATTCTTTAGCTGGGTGTTAACATCAGCCAGAAAGAGTCTATAAAGAGGGAAAAACCAAGGTCAAAGAATTAATTCAAATTCTTAAAGTAGATCGAGATATCGAGCATCTCCCATGATACATTGCAGTAAAAAGAATGATATAATCATGCTAAAATCCTAAAAACACAATAGCAAAAAATGCTCTAAATCAAAACATATAAAAGAGCCAAAAAGACACATCTATGTATATGTCTGAAAAACACATCAGATAATAGCCTAAAGTCGGCTTAAACTATTCATTCTTTATTAGTAATTAACATAACTTTACAATAAGACATGCATTAAAAAAAAGATCCTACAAAACCTAAAAATGTAAATAAAAACAACATTCAGGCTCACTGAAATAAAGAACACATGCATTTTGTATCAAGTTGCATAGACCCAGAAAAAAGGTAAGAAAATCTCAACAATACCATAACATGACAAAATTCTAAACTTGGGTTTCACGTAACAAAGCAACTAAAATCAATTCTTTAAATAAAAAACTAGAGAAAAAATAAAATAGAAAACTCTAAAAAATCAAAATCAAAATTTAATCCCAAAAAAAGCAAAAAAATAAGAACTTGCAACGTCAGTTGGAGAGCTAGTGGTCAGAGTGAACTTCTGGTCAGTTTGATAATCCTTGTAAAGAAGATCTATAAAATCCAAAAAAAAAACATAAATATTACAGCTTTAAAGCTTCAAATAAGTATAAAAATACGCAATTCCTGCTAAAAATAAATCGTATTTCATACATCTGGCTTTCTTGCCGATTTCAGTGTAGAGACCAGGACCCTTGCCCATTACCGAAATTTTAAGACTATTTTTACACAAAATAACATACTTCAGTGATGCAATTGTATGAGATGCAAATGGACTTTGGTTACTGATAAGTGTTCAAAAGTACTATTTTTCTTACCCTTTTTACTCATATTATTGTTAGACTTAGGCTCATATTAGTTGCATAGTTAGCCATTCATGCATTAATCCATGTTTCCTTCCATCGTTGAGCTTGATTACATAACTTGGTAGTTTTTGTGGAAAAGATGCTGCTTTGGTGTGCTTTTTATGTGTATGTGCAGGATCACTTGCCAAAGCAAGGCTAGAGCTAGTTGCCAGGGCAATGCATGAAGGAGACGCCGAGCTAGTTGCCAGGGCAATGCATGAAGGAGACGCCGAGCCAGTTGCCATGGCAATTGTCGACAAGAGCAAAGGTGATATGGTAGTCGAAATTGATGACTAAACAAGCCCAAGATGACGTGGAGCAAAGCCCAAACCCAAAGGAATTTGATTGCCATGCAGAGATTAAAGAAGAATTAAATTCCAAGAAGATAGGAGAAGTTCTAGTAGGAATACAATTATAATAAAGAATTATATTCTTTAAAGATAATTTAATGCCAACTTAACTTCCTCATCAAAGAAGGACTTTGGCCTAGCCCTATAAATAGGAAGGAGATTTCGACAATCCAGATAGAGGGCAAAGAGAGGGAAATTTCGACAAGTCCAAGGAGGGCAAGAGGAGAGAATTTTCGACAAGCACCTAGGGCAAGAGGGATTTCGACAAGCCTCCTCCTTCATCCTTTTTCTTCTTGTTCGATTGGGTTCATGCTAGGGGTTATTTATCTTGTGTTTCTTTGGAACCTAGCCATGAACTAAATCTATTTGGCTATGGTTATTGTGTTTTGTGGTTGTGAGAAACTATTGGTTTTTGTTTAGGTAATAAGAGTTTGCACTTTTCTATTTCAAGGTTTATTCATTCTTGTTTCTTATTCTTGTTTACGAGTGAATTGGGAGAGGATCTCGTGATTTCATCTATTTATCTAATATCGGAAGAGTTAGATTCAAGAAACGAATGAATATGATCTTTATTCAATCTAATGATGGTGAAGATTAATCCGAATTAGGAATAAGTTAAGGATTTCAACGGCTAAGAGGAGTGCAAGATTGGTTGTTGTTCACCCTTGATTCACGCAGGGATGTATTATCAAGGCATGCACAAGTAGCTAGAGTTTCGACTTAGGGATAAGAAGAAACCATTGAAGAACGCTCTGCCGAACCTTGAAGGTTGTTGCACAGACGCCCAAGTAGTTGCCCAGGCAACCATCGATTAGTTGCCAAGGCAACCCCGTTGTGCAAGTTGCCACGGCAACTGAGTTGCCCGTGCACTCTTTTACCAAGACGATCCAATCGGCTATCACACCTCAACTCACGATAACCTGGCCTATCTCTCTCTCTCATTTGATCTCATATTTTCATTTACTTTATTGCTTTCTAGTTTAGCATTAGTTAAACTTCTATAATCTTTTATTTGTGTTTTTACTTTTCACAGTGCAAGAGACTAGATTCTTGAAGTGGCACCAATCCCTGTGGAGACGATATCTTTTATACTATAACTTGCGACGTGTATCCTTGCACATTTGCGTAGCACTTATTATGCGCAACAAGTTTTTGGCGCCGTTGCCGGGGATTGGCAATAGCAACTTTGTTTTTATTTTCTTGCACTTTCTTTTTACTTTTCTTGTTTAAAATTCAAAGGGCTAACAAACTTTGGTTTTGCATTGGTATATGACCAGGGCGAGACCAACTTCACCAGAATATCCCTTTGATCCAGAAATCGAACGAATCTTACAAAGACTTAGACGAAGGATAAGAGAAGCAATGGCAAATCAAGACGGCAATATGAATCAAGATGTTCGAGCAGGAGGAGGAGTGATTCTTGCACGAAACAGAACTATTCGAGACTATCTTGAAGAAGATCTTGATGGACTTAATCCAGGAGTTGTCGCACCTGAAATTGAAGCTGACCACTTTGAGTTGAAACCGGTAATGTTTAATATGATCAACACAATAGGTCAATTTGGCGGCTTAGCAACTGAAGATGCACGACAACATCTGAAATCTTTCCTCGAGATTTGCAACTCGTTCAAGATACACGGAGTCACCCCCAATGTATTACGATTAAGATTATTCCCCTATTCACAGAGGGATAGGGCGAAAGCATGGTTGAATAGCATTCATGCCGGATCCATAGCATCTTGGACTGATCTTTGTTGTGATTTCCTTGCTAGATTTAATCCTACAAATTTGAATGATAAGCTTCGTAACGACATTACTTCTTTTCGGCAGGCAGATGATGAATCCATGTACGAGGCTTGGGAGCGATATAGAGAACTTCTACACAAATGCCCCCTACACGGATTCCCGGTGTGGACTCAAGTAACAATGTTTTACAACACCGTGAATACACCAACAAGGATGATGCTAGATGCCTCGGCAAACGACATACTCTTAGATAAGTCGCTGGAGGAAGCAATGCAAATTTTAAACAGGCTGGCCAAGAATGATTATCAATTCCCATCTACTAGAAGAGGAGGAGTTAGACGCCAAGCCATAATACATGAACTAGGACCATCAGATTCAATTTCGACACAATTGGCCACTTTAACCAAGATGGTCCATAACATGCAAAAACCAAAAAACACACATGAAGTCAAGGTAATGGATTCTTTTTGTGAGTTATGTGGTGATAACCATAATTCTTCTGAATGTATGCAGAATCCGGAATCCAGCTTCTATGTGGGGAATTACAATCGGAACAATAATGTGATGTCCAATACATACAATCCAGCTTGGAAGAAGCACCCAAATTTTTCATGGAGTAATCCCAACAATGCTCTAAACTAGAACAATCAGAATGCACAAGTATCGGGATTCCAGCAGAATATGCCACGGTAACAGATGCCGCATCAACAACCGACAACATCTAGTTCTTTGGAAAATTCTCTAAATGCTTTTATGATGAAAACTGAATCTTATATGGCTGAGAATAGTAATTTCATAAAAAGAACTGATGCTTTTATTAACAGGACCGAGATGAGATTGCAAAACCAAGAGGCGACAATCAAATCATTAGAAAATAAAGTCGGACAGTTTGCTCAAAATCTAAACACTAGACCGCAATGAGGTTTACCTAGCGATACTGAAGTCGCAAGAGGAACTGGCCATGAGCAATGTAAGGCAATCACCACCAGAAGTGGCCAACAACTTAGAGAGGTTCAAACCCGCTCGTCAAACAAAACTCCACAAAAAGATCAAGACGAACCTAGCAGCAAAGCCTCAGATGCTGAACCAGGAATTGTCGCGGCAACCGGCAATAAGCATGCCTCGGCAACCGACGATAAAGACGCCTCGGCAACTTGTGAAAAGCATGCCTCGGCAACCCCAATTGATAATGCCTCGACAACTCTAGTTGTCCCGGCAATGCCGTCAATCAGGTTTCAAACCAATGAAAGGATCGAAGATATCTGACTTCCACCGCCATTCCCACAAAGGTTGAAGCGACAAAAGCAAGAATACCAATTCAAGAAGTTTCTTGATATCCTAAAACAAGTACACATCAACTTGCCATTGGTGGAAGCAATTGAACAAATGCCAAACTATGCCAAGTTTCTTAAAGACATTGTGTCCAAGAGAACAAGGCTAGGAGAGTTTGAAACAGTTGCCGCAACAGAGGGATGCATGTCAATGTTGAACAATCGCATGCCACCCAAGTTGAAGGATCCCGGAAGTTTCACAATACCCTGTTCCATTGGAAACCACTATGTCGAGAAAGCATTATGCGACCTTGGGGCTAGCATAAACTTGATGCCTAAATCGGTTTTCCAGAAACTAGGAATCAGGAAGGCAAGACCTACAACAGTTATGCTATAGCTAGCCGACAGATCCTATGTGCATCCAGAGGGAAAAATCGAGGACATACTAGTAAAAGTTGATAAATTTATTTTTCCCGCTGACTATTGTGTTGGATTGTGAAGCAGATGAGCATGCACCCATCATTCTCGGGAAACCATTCCTAGAAACAGGGAAAACCTTGATCGATGTTGAAAAGGGAGAACTAACAATGAGGGTGAATGACCAGCAAGTTAAACTAAATGTGTTCCAAACACTAAGGCATGCCGATGATCCAGAAGAATGCCAACTTCTTCATGCCACGACAGAGTTTAACTTCAACGAAGAATTTAGTTGCCTCGGCAACTACATTAACGAACAAGAGGAACCTGAGGAGTATGAAGAACCGGTCAATGAGGAACAACAAGAAGAGGTAAATTGGCTAGTCAATCGACCAGGTACATACTTTGAACCACTAGATTACTCAGGTAAGGAAGGTAAGCTCGAAAAACCCTCTATTGAACAACCACCGATTCTTGAGTTGAAACAATTGCCAGAGCAACTAAAATATGTATACTTAGGAACCGATAATACATTGCCTGTAATTATTTCTTCTAAGTTACAGCCTGAGCAGGAAAAGAAGCTGATCAAAATGTTGAAGCTACACAAAAAGGCAATAGGGTGGACAATTGCCGACTTGAAGGGAATTAGCCCGGCAGTGTGCATGCACAAGATTCTGTTGGAAGATGATCACAAACCTTCAATTGAGGCCCTGAGGAGACTGATTCATGACATGATAGGGGTTGTAATGAAAGAAATCATCAAGTGGCTTGACGCCGGCATTATATACCCTATCTCTGGTAGTACGTGGGTAAGTCCGGTACAATGTGTACCAAAAAAGGGAGGTATAAAAGTGGTAAGCAATGAAAATAATGAACTTATTCCAACCAGGACTGTGACCGGTTGGAGGGTTTGTATGGATTATCGAAAGCTAAACAAAGCCACTAGGAAAGATCACTTCCCATTACCCTTTATTGATCAAATGCTTGACCGTCTTATAGGTAAACCCTTTTTTATTATTTTCTTGATGGTTATTCAGGTTACAATCAAATTGCCATAACACCAGAAGATCAAGAAAAGACAACCTTCACATGCCCATATGGTACTTATGCCTTCCGAAGGATGCCGTTCGGATTGTGTAACGCCCCGGCAACCTTCCAAAGATGCATGATGGCGCCCTTTTCAGACATGGTCGAAGACTTCTTTGAGATCTTCATGGATGATTTTTCTATTTTTGGTAATGACTTCGACAGCTGTCTCGGCAATTTAGAGAGGGTGTTGGCAAGATGTGAAGAAACTGATTTAGTCCTCAATTGGGAAAAATGCCATTTTATGGTAGATGAAGGAATAGTGCTCGGCCACAAGATTTCATCCAAGGGAATTGAAGTAGACAAAGCCAAGGTGGACGTGATCGAGAGATTACCCCCACCAAGTTCGGTTAAAGGAATTCGAAGTTTTCTCGGACATGCAGGTTTTTACAGGAGGTTCATTCATAACTTTTCTAAAATCACTAAACCCTTGTGTAATATGCTTGAATAGGATAAAGTCTTCAATTTTGATGATTCTTGCAACCAAGCATTCGAAACCCTAAAGAAAAAGCTTGCCTCGGCACCCATTGTCGTTCCACCAGATTGGACGCTACCTTTTGAGCTCATGCGTGATGCAAGTGATTTCGCGGTAGGAGCAGTCCTAGGCCAACGCACAGGTAAGACCTTCCATGTGATATACTACGCTAGTAAAACTCTTAATAGTGCTCAAGTGAATTACACAACAACGGAGAAAGAGTTACTAGCTGTAGTTTTCGCATTTGATAAGTTCCGATCCTATTTGATTGGTACAAAGGTAATTGTTCATACGGACCATTCGACAATCAAATACTTATTTGCTAAAAAGGATGCTAAACCTCATTTGATTCGTTGGATATTACTTTAGAAGAATTTGATATTGAAATTAAGGACAGGAAAAGAACAGAAAATCAAGTGGCCGATCACTTATCACGTTTGGAACGCAATAAGGAGGAGGACGGGGATCTAGAGATATGCGATGCATTCCCGGATGAACAAATTTTAGTTACCTCGGCAACCCTCGACGCCTCGGCAACCATTGATGTACACGCCTCGGCAACCCTCGACGCCGCAGCAGCCTTTGACGCTCACGCCTCGGCAATTTTGGGAGCAGTCGCCACGACAGGTACGAGGATTTAGTTAATTTCCTTGTTTGTGATATTTTACCTTATGGCATTACTCACCAAGGGAAGAAGCGGTTCCGCCATGATGCTAAGCATTACTTTTGGGACGAGCCTCTCTTGTTTAATCAATGTGCAGATCAGGTTATACGCCGATGTGTCCCTGAAGAAGAGCAACAGAATGTACTCCGGCAATGCCATTCTTTACCCTATGGAGGACATTTTGGAGGAACTCGTACCGCGGCCAAAGTTTTGCAATCCGGTTTGTATTGGCCAACATTGTACAAAGATGCCCAAGACTTTTACAAACAATGTGATCGTTGCCAGAGGATGGGCAATATCTCTAGACGACATGAGATGCCACTCCAGAACATTATCGAGGTGGAATTGTTCGATGTGTGGGGGATCGATTTTATGGGACCTTTCCCATCTTCATTCGGCAACCTCTACATCTTACTTGCCGTCGACTATGTGTCTAAATGGGTGGAGGCAGCTGCAGTTCCCAACAACGATTCCAAGACCGTGCAACGATTCTTGCAGAAAAACATATTTACACGGTTTGGGATGCCAAGAGCAATTATCAGTGACGAAGGCAAGCATTTTGACAATAGACTAATTGCCAAGATGTTTCAACGCTTCGGCATATCACACAAGATCGCCACGGCATATCACCCACAAACCAACGGGCAAGCAGAAATTTCCAACCGGGAGTTGAAGGGAATACTCGAGAAAGTCGTAAATCCCTCAAGGAAGGATTGGTCGTTAAGACTAGATGACGCACTTTGGGCATATTGCACTGCATTCAAAACACCCTTAGGTATGTCCCCCTTCCGACTTGTCTATGGCAAGACATGCCATCCACCGGTGGAAATCGAACACAAGGCATACTGGGCAATCAAGACCGTGAATATGGATTGGGAAAGTGTCGGAAAAAAGCGTTTGTTGGACCTCAATGAGATAGAAGAATTCTGTGCACTCGCCTATAACAATGCACAAATCTACAAGGAGAAAACAAAGCGATGGCACGACAAGAAACTATTGCCACGGTAATTCACGCCAGGGCAACTAGTTCTCCTATTCAATTCTCGGCTAAGACTTTTCCCGGGAAAGCTGAAATCAAGATGGTCGGGACCATTCGAAGTCGTCAAACCATTCTCCCATGGTGCCGTGATAATCAAGTCCATCTCTGACAACCATGAATTTAAAGTTAATAGACAAAGATTGAAGCACTACAATGGTGCCCATGTGGAACGTAACAAAGAAGTGGTCAACTTAGGAGATGCATGAGCATGCTCTCCTTTCAATATTTTCTTTTTCTTTTTATTTTCATTTTTATTTTTATGAGATATTTTCTTTTTCTTCATTATCTTTAGTTTTCAGGTTTTCTTTGTTTTCTTTTTCACAACAAGACTCACAACTACTATGCTAAGGAAATTTACTGTCGATATCCTTGCCCCGGCAACCAATGAAGAAGATGTCGCGGCAACCTACATCGTGCCTGCACAAGCTGATGCCACGGTAACCAAAGCTAAAGACATCCCGGTAACAAGAAAACAACCATCGCGTTCAAGTAAGAGAATCAAAACACAGACCAAAAGGAAACTAATCATCTATGATGATGAACTCTCGGAGTAAGTCCTCGTATGTATTTTTATTTTTATTTTTCTCGTTATTTTTATGCATGCATTGAGGACAATGCCTCACTCGAGTTTAGGGGGGATTGTTATTAGTAGTTACCATGTTTAATTACATTCATCTTAAGTATTACATTTAGGATACATAAATTGCTTGCCATGCCTTTAATTGGAACAAGAATTGCTTAGATTTGATGAATATTCGATGATGACTTTGCCAATGCACTTAATTGACAGAATTTTTATTCTAGGATAACCATGGAAAAACTTAGAATTTTACTATGATGCTAAATTTGATGAAACACTGTTGTGGTTTGATTGATTTAAGGAATTCTAGTGAACTTAGGTTGATAATTAACAAATTGAGGGATTAGAATAAAAATTGGATGAATGCTAGAGGTGCCCGAAATTGGCTCTGAGCATGTGCTAAAAATTTATCACTAGAGGTGCCCGAAACTGGCTATAGTATGTGTTAAAAAAATTTGATAGCTAGAGGTGCCCGAAACCAGCTCTAGTCGAATGAATTAACTTAAGAAAACTAAAAACAGAACACTAGAGGTGCCCAAAACAGGCTCTAGTTAAAACATGTTAAAAAGAACCCAATGAAGTAATTTGAAAACCTATTGTTTGCATAGAATCCGAAAAATCAACTTGCACACAACTCCGCACACACTCACAAGCATTATAGTTTGATTCCGAGTAATTCTTAAGTTTTCCGAAAAATAAAAAGCCAATCATACTTTGTGCTCTGGTTCAGAGAATTGAAATCAAGTTCAAAGCTAAGTTTGTGAAAATTGAAGTCTTGGCAGGTAATTATGAGTTTGCATTGCTCGAGGACAAGCAATAGTTTGAGTTTGGGGGTGTGATAAGTGTTCAAAAGTACTATTTTCTTACCCTTTTTACTCATATTATTGTTAGACTTAGGCTCATATTAGTTGCATAGTTAGCCATTCATGCATTAATCCATGTTTCCTTCCATCGTAGAGCTTGATTACATAACTTGGTAGTTTTTGTGGAAAAGATGCTGCTTTGGTGTGCTTTTTGTGTGTATGTGCAGAATCACTTGCCAAAGCAAGGCTAGAGCTAGTTGCCAGGGCAATGCATGAAGGAGACGCCGAGCTAGTTGCTAGGGCAATGCATGAAGGAGACGCCGAGCCAGTTGCCATGGCAAATGTGATATGGTAGTCGAAATTGATGACTAAACAAGCCCAAGATGACGTGGAGCAAAGCCCAAACCCAAAGGAATTTGATTGCCATGCAGAGATTAAAGAAGAATTAAATTCCAAAGAAGATAGGAGAAGTTCTAGTAGGAATACAATTATAATAAAGAATTATATTCATTAAAGATAATTTAATTCCAACTTAACTTCCTCCTCAAAGAAGGACTTTGGCCTAGCCCTATAAATAGGAAGGAGATTTCGACAATCCAGATAGAGGGCAAAGAGAGGGAAATTTCGACAAGTCCAATGAGGGCAATAAGAGAGAATTTTCGACAAGCACCTAGGGCAAGGAGGATTTCGACAAGCCTCCTCCTTCATCCTTTTTCTTCTTGTTCGATTGGGTTCATGCTAGGGGTTATTTATCTTGTGTTTCTTTGGAACCTAGCCATGAACTAAATCTATTTGGCTATGGTTATTGTGTTTTGTGGTTGTGAGAAACTATTGGTTTTTGTTTAGGTAATAAGAGTTTGCACTTTTCTATTTCAAACTTTATTCATTATTGGTTCTTATTCTTGTTTGCGAGTGAATTGGGAGAGGATCTCGTGATTTCATCTATTTATCTAATATCGGAAGAGTTAGATTCAAGAAACGAATGAATATGATCTTTATTCAATCTAATGATGGTGAAGATTAATCCGGCTTAGGAATAAGTTAAGGATTTCAACGGCTAAGAGGAGCGCAAGATTGGTTGTTGTTCACCCTTGATTCACGCAGGGATGTATTACCAAGGCACGCACAAGTAGCTAGAGTTTCGACTTAGGGATAAGAAGAAACCATTGAAGAACGCTCTGCCGAACCTTGAAGGTTGCTGCAGAGACGCCTAAGTAGTTGCCCAACTAGTTGCCCAGGCAACCATCGATTAGTTGCCAAGGCAACCCCGTTGTGCAAGTTGCCACGGCAACTGAGTTGCCCGTGCACTCTTTTACCAAGACGATCCAATCGGCTATCACACCTCAACTCACGATAACCTGGCCTATCTCTCTCTCATTTGATCTCATATTTTCATTTACTTTATTGCTTTCTAGTTTAGTATTAGTTAAACTCTTATAATCTTTTATTTGTGTTTTTACTTTTCACAGTGCAAGAGACTAGATTCTTGAAGTGGCACCAATCCCTGTGGAGACGATATCTTTTATACTATAACTTGCGACGTGTATACTTGCACATTTGCGTAGCACTTATTACGCGCAACAGTTGCCCACATGAAGGGATTAAGCCCATAGGGTGCAAATGGGTTTTCAAAAAGAAGACTGACATGGACATCAATGTATAAACATACAAAGGGCGATTAGTCGCTAATGGTTTTCGTCAGGTTCATGGTATAGACTGATGAAACTTTTCCCCCTGTTGCTATGTTCAAATCCATCCGAATATTGCTTACGATACCTGCATTTTATGATTATAAAATGTAGAAAATGGATGTCAAAACTGCTTTCTTTAATAGAAAATTAGATGAGGATGTGTACATGACACAACCTAAGGGTTTTGTCGATCCAAAATATGCCCGAAAAGTATGCAAGCTACAGAGATCCATTTATGGGTTGAAGCATGCTTCTCGAAGTTGGAATATTCGTTTCAATGATGAAATCAAAGAATTTGGTTTTATCAAAAATGAAGATGAGCCGTGTGTTTTCAAGAAAACTAGTGGGAGCACTGCCACATTCTTGGTATTGTATGTGGACGACGTACTAATAATGGGAAACAACATACCTGCATTACAGTTTGTAAAGACTTGGTTAGGAAAATGTTTTTCAATGAAAGACTTGGGTGAAGCAACCTACATATTATGAGTCAAGATTTATAGAGATAGATCAAGACGACTCTTAGGACTAAGTCAAAATACATACATAGAGTACTAAAAAGATTCAATATGGAAGAATCTAAAAGGGGATTCTTACCTATGCAACATGGTATTTCACTCTCGAAAGAAATGTGTCCTTCAACGCCTCAAGAAAGAGAGTGCATGAGTAATATTCCATATGCTTCGGCCATTGGATCTATCATATATGACATGCTATGTACACATCCGGATGTATCATATGCATTAAGTATGACAAGTCGGTACCAAGTAGATCCCGATAAAGGTTATTGGGTTACAGTCAAAAACATCCTTAAGTACTTGAGAAGAACTAAGGATACATTCCTTATGTATGGAGGTGAAGAAGAGCTAAGTATAAAAGGTTATACTGTTGCAAGCTTCCAAACCGATAAGGATGATTCTCGATCGCAATCAGGTTTTGTGTTTTGCCTTAATGGAGGTGTGATAAGCTAGAAAAGCTCAAAGCAAGATACAATAGCAGATTCTACAACATCAGCCGTGTATATTGCAGCAAGCGATGATGCAAAAGAGGTTATTTGGATTAAGAAGTTCATATTTGAACCAGGGGTTGTGCCTAGAATATCAAATGCTATAAATCTACGTTGTGACAACAATGGAGCCATCGTACAAGTAAAAAAACCCAGATCTCACTAGCGATCCAATCGCATACTTAGGCGTTACCATCTCATTCGAGAAATCTTTGATCGAGGGGATGTGGAAATATGTAGAGCACCAACGGATGATAATATCGTTGATCCACTGACAAAGCCACTGACGCAGCAGAAGCATGATCGTCACACTAAGTCTCTTGGTATTAGATATATAAGTGATTGGTCTTAGTACTAGTGGGGGATTGTTGGAGTATGCCCAATGACCAATCATAAGATGATTGTAAAAGACATATTTATTTTATCATGTTTATTAATATAAAGCCATTATTATTATCTCAGTCATTATTCCGTGCATAAATAAATAAACTTAATTATAATAAAGTCCTTAGAATAATATGGTTATTCTTAAATGTCCTTAGTCGAGTATTATTGTGGGCATGGACAACAATAATGCATTAAGACTAATATGACAAAGTGTTGTCATTGATATGGAGATGTCAAAATCAATACATAAGTATGTGTTAGAGATAGACATACTGGACTGACCCGCTATGAGCATGTTTCTTGTATTATTATGTGACAGTCACAATATTGCTCATAGTGATAACTACATGTATGATCCTTATACTTGAGATCATCATTATTTCAACATTGTGAGTGACATATTTTGATACAGTCAAACGTGTGTCGTAACTGACTACACTATAAAGACTGATATTGGATATAACATAAACTATGTAGCGGGATATGATTGATCAAGATAGAATTTGTCCCTCCTACATAATAGGAGTAATATCACATGCCACTTGATTAAGTGAGACTAGAAATGCATGGCCATCTCGAATAAATTGATATAAGATATCATAATTATTCGTTTATAGTAGTCTACTCAAGATATCAAGAAATATTAGATGGACTATACAAGTGTGACTATTCCATGACTTGTATCCAATCTAGATATAGAGGACAAAAGGATGTAATACATGAAAAAGAATTAATCACGAAGAGGTTATGTCGAACCACAACTTCTTGCAACTTAAGTAGCAATGATGTGTTGCTAGATACCACTCATTGCTTATAATATTAGAATTGTTCTAGATATTATTGCTAACGTTACATGAACCTACAAGGGTCACACCCTATGATTGAAACGAACAAATATCGACTAGATAGTGTGCAAACTTGTTGTACACGAAATTAGTTAAAACCGAAATTATTATAATTATAATTATTGTAATTATAGATAATTTCGGTCATATATATTTTAATACTATATAATTATTGTAATTATCAAATACTATTAAAATAGAAATATCCCTAAAAAAACCTAATTAAAGTAGAATTATATTCTTTATATTTAATTATATTCGGTTAAATATATTGTATATTTAATGAATCCAAATTTAATTAGGATTAGGTTTCTGAATGCTATATAAAGGCATAAGGTCTAACGGCAAAAATATGCCTATTGCTGAAAACCTCTCTAACAGTTAGAGAAGTAAAATACTGTTTGTTTTATTCGGGTGGACTGTGCAGAGGTCAGAACGCTGTTGTGACGACTTGGATTCGACATCTTGACTGGAAGAATCAGATTCTCCTACGTCCTTGCAGTTATCAGATTTAATTGAGGTAACGTTTCATCCCCTTTTCACTCCGAATTCGTTCCTTATACAAGGATCGCTGGCCGAATTCGCTGAATAATTTTTCGCTGCGCCATTGGGTGTACCGGTGTTTCCCTACAACCATAACATGACAAAATTCTAAACTTGGGTTTCACAGAACAAAACAACTAAAATCAATTCTTTAAATAAAAAAACTAGAGAAAAAATAAAAAATAAAACTCCAAAAAATTAAAATCAAAATTTAATCCCAAAAAAGCAAAAAAAAAAAATTAAGAACTTGCAACTTGAGTGAGTGAGCTAGTGGTCAGAGTGAACTTTTGGTCAGTCTGATAATCCTTGTAAAGAAGATCTATAAAATAAAAAAACATAAATATTACAGCTTTAAAGTTTCAAATAAGTATAAAAAATAAGCAATTTCTGCTAAAAATGAATCGTATTTCATACCTCTGGCTTTCTTGTCGATTTTAGTGTAGAGACCATGACCCCTGCCCATTACCGAAATTTTAAGACTATTTTTACCCAAAATAACATACTCATCACCTTAAATCCTTCACACAGAATCCCAAACTATAACTTCTTTCAAAACCTTAGAAAAAAAACTTTCTTTCCTTATTCATGTAGATTTGTGTAGCCGAAATTTTAAAAATTCATAAGAACAACATTATTACTTGAAAGCTTACTTCCTTCGAAATCAACTTCATAAATAAAAATACAGCAGAATCTCCCCCGTTGAAAGCTTTCAAACTCTTTCAAAATGAAAATATCCTCACCCTACAGTTTCCCGCTCCCTCATGCCGCTTATTTGCTTGAGTTTTTACTCTATTTTTTAGATAACCGGTTAACCGAATTATGTTTTATTTATTTTTAGTCCAACGCCTAATATTAATAAAACTTAATCCAATAACTTAATAAACAAGGCCTCATTTTAGCCGTTGTTTAAGCCGTTTTTTTAGAAACAGCCGACTACAACAGTTAATGTTCCTTCATATGCATTTCCCTGCGTGTAATTTTAGATCCTAAATCTTTTAGTTTACTCTCCAATTAATAATCATCGTCTCATTTTGTCTTAAAAATGATTGACAGCTAGTAATAATATTTTATGTTACATTTTTATTGGTCGTTTTCTATTTTGGAGTAAACTGAAATAAAAAATAACTCAAAGACAAACTGAAAAAAAGTTTAAATATATATATATATATATATATATGTAAGTAAGTATATACATATATATATATATATATATATATGTACGTAAATATATATGTACTTCGAATTAAGCCTTATCGGTTCTCTAATGTTTTTATCAATATTTTTAACCGTTTATTTGAACCGAAATTTATTTTAAAGATGTACTTCATCATTCAGAATTATATTCTCAAAATAGTTTTTTTCCTCCCAAAATATAACTCTAATTAAGGGTGTTCATGGTAGGTTAATAGTATTGTTAAACCTAAACGATCGATTAGCGATTATTGAATCGTAATTTAACTGTTAGGAAATTGTTAACTGTTTTAACAACTAACGGCTAAACATTATTAACGGTTCAGTTACAGGTTAACATGTAACATATTATAATTTTTTTCGCATGTTCACCGCTTTTTTGAGAATAATAAAATTATCTATCCGATAAATATTATATTATAAGAGGGTCTCAAAAGTGACGTAACCAATCTTGGGAAGAAAATATATGTTATAAATAATTCAATCACGGTTAATCTATAGGTTAGCCATTAACCATCATTTTCAGCGATTCAGTTAATTTAAACCATTTAATCTTAACAGTTCGATTAACTAACCTATAAATATTATAGTTATATCGATTAACAGTTACGATTAATTATGCATACCTAACTCTCATGGCTTTGTTTATTAATTTGATAGAATATCAGATAACCCAGCTGTATTGTGAGGCATCATCGTCCACAAACTAAATGAAGCGCCCACCGGAAAGAAAAAAAGATTAACAACTAATCAAAGATATACCGTGTGAAGTCAACTTGCTCAATAATCATATCCGCCCAGTTATTAAACCTCAAATTAAAAGAAAAAATTGAAGGAAGTAGCTAAGATAGGGTCATTTTAATTATACGTTACGGATTTTCAAAATAAACCCTAGAAGATCCTGTTATTTATTTATTTATTGAATACCCTAATTTGCATGCGGATCCCTACCGACTAGGGGCGTTCATTCCTGGGTATCCGGTTTTTAGGTACCCAAAAAACCAGGTACTCGGTTCTCTCGGGTATTATATATGCCGGCCAGTGTCTCGGCCCGCTTTATCCGGTTACCCGTTATTCGGGTACTCGTGAAACTCGGATACCCGAAAAATTAAGTAACGGGTACTCGGTTTACATTTTTATTTATTTATTTAAATTTAAAATTTTTTAAAACATGACATAGTAAACACATAAAATTTAAAAGTTTATAATACATAATCAAAACACAAAAAATAGTGATTTGAAGTTAGTTTTAAGATATAATATTTTGATATATATATTAAAGTTTATCACCAAAAATACATTAAAAATATTAATCTCGTTTTTTCTTCCGAATCCCGGTATGAGAATATAATATCTCTCTATTTAATCCAAAAAATATATTGAAAATATTAAAACTTAAAAGTACATTCTACAAACATAAAAATAATGTAGAGATTTAAATTTAGTTTTAGGTAAAAATATTAAGAACCTAAAATAAAAATATAATTTAAAACTAAAAAAATAAATATATTAAAAGTATTTGGTCGGGTACCCTGTTACAAAAAAATTTCAGCTCTGACCCTACCCAACTACCCGGAAAAAAATTCCGGATTGAGTACTCGGCCCGATCGGGTATTTTTTAAAAAAATTACCCAATTTTTTAAGGTTCGGGTCGTCGAGTTGTCGGATCGAGTATTTTTGAACAACCCTAGTATCAACAAGATTGTGTCACTCCACATTTGATGAATTGAGAGGTAGGTCCCTCTCCTAGCCTCCTCCACATTTTCCCAACACATTCAATTTTCTTCCAAATTTTCTTCCTATATTTGTGGCTCATGAAATTAAGGATCTCGCTCAAAAACAAGGGTGAACCGGTCAACCAAAAATTTATATGTTATTAATTCTTATTGGATCTAAAATCCTCATTCAAATTCAATTCCGAGTCAATAAAATTTGAACATAAAGAAGTTTAGAACTCGAATTCAGGTCAACCTGTAACTAAATTGGTTCAAATTATAAAATGGTTTGAATTTGAAATAACACGGGGTTTGAATAATCAGAATAAGTAATGTAGAATAATTTGAACCTGGACTAACCAAAACTAAAAACTATTTGACACTATAATCACTTAACCCAAAATCTCTAGCCTCAAACGTGAATGACTTGAATCATAAATGGATAATGGTACCAATGCCCCCAAATTTACCAAATCTTCCTATGTGGTGCCTATACTTTCTAAATGTTCAATGTGACCTTGAACATTGCTTATGTGTCCTATCTGGCTCTCTCACGCACGAAAAGAAATCACAATAAAGACAAGTCAAAGGACATGTGAACAATTTTCCTTTTTCCTTTTTCTCATCTTCTCTCTCTTCTCATTCTTTCCTTTCCTTCCATTATAAACACTAGTTCTTCTTTTAGCCTTCATTCAAACCGTTAAAGGGAACGAAAGATTCACCTCTTCATCTTCTTTATGATTCTCTGATTATTTTCTTTCCTCTACGAAGGTTGGACTTAGAACCCATCGTTATAGCATTTTCTAATGAGAAAGACGAGTTCGTGATTCTTCTTCACTGTTGTGGATATTACTGTGCAAGAATTTGGCATTGAGGTAGTTGATAGAAAAGGTACTGAAAATCATGTAGCCGACCAGCTCTCTAGGCTTGAGAATGCTTGTGATACTGATGTTGCATGTGATATTAAGGAAGAATTCCCTGATGATAAACTTTTGAAGGACATGGCATTGCCGTGGTAAGCTGACATTGTTAACTTTCTTGTTAGTGATATTTTTTCTTGTGACCTTACTAGCCAGGGAAGGAAGAAATTATGACACGATGCACGCTACTATTATTGGGATGAGCCCTACCTTTTCAAGCAATGCGCTGATCATATGATCCAAAGATGTGTACTTGAGGAAGAACAAGAAGACATCCTATACCATTGCCACTCTACACCGTGTGGAGGATACTTTAAAGGACAAAGGACTTTTACAAAGGTCATACATTCTGGATTCTATTGGCCAACCTTGTTTCAAGATGCCCATGCATACTACAAGGAGTGCGATAGATGCCAAATGACATGAAACATATCTCGATGTAATGAGCTTTCCATGCAAGTTATCATTGAAGTTGAACTCTTTGACGTTTGGGGCATTAACTTTGTGGGACCTTTCCCATCCTCCAAGGGACAACTGTACATCTTACTCATGGTAGATTATGTGTCCAAGTGGGTGGAAACCATTGCTACAACCAAGAATGATGCAAACACTGTCTTGAGGTTTTTGCACAAGAACATCTTTACTCAGTTTAGAGTCTCTCGAGCCATTATCGGTGATGAGGGTAAACACTTTGACAACAAGTTGATCGCTAAGGCACTGCGTCGATATGGAGTCTACCACAAGATAGCCACAACATATCACTCGCAAACTAGTGGACAAGTTTAAGTATCCAATCGAGAAATCAAGTAGATCCTTGAGAAGGTGGTCAAGCCAAATCGTAAAGATGAGTCCCTAAAACTGGACGAACCCTTATAGGCCTATCGGACTGCATTTAAAACATCGTTGGGCATGTCGCCCTATAGACTTGTCTATGGTAAAGCATGTCATTTACTAATCGAGCTTGAGCACAAATCCTTTTGGGCCATTAAAAAGATTAACATGGACTGCCAACTAGATGGAGAAATGAGACTACTGGAGTTGAACGAGTTAGACGAGCGTTGTTTGGATTCTTATGAAAATGACAAGATCTACAAAGAAAATACTAAAAGATGGCATGATGCTAAATTAATTCCCCAATATTTTGTTTAGGGAGAAATTGTTTTGCTCTACAACTCGGAAAGTTGAAATCTTGTTAGTCCGGCCCATTCTAAGTTGTTAAGGTTTATCCACATGGTGATGTAGACATTAAGGATCTTAAGGAAGACCCAATCTTCAAAGTCAATGGACAATGTTCTAAGGCATATAAAGGAGTACCGGTTCATCGTGACAAATTTTCAGTCACATTATTGGATGCCTAGAGCATTCGGTCTCATCCTTTAATTTTATCCATTTTCAATTTCTGTATTTGATTTCAAGTTTTTTAGGCTTAGGTTTTATTTAATGTTTGTGTGTTTCTTTTGGAAGTTATTACAAGGGAGAGACAAAGGGTTGAATATTCTTCTAGGAACAGGGAAAGTAATCAGGTTGTATACTGGCTGGGATTCTGGATTTTATTTATTTACTTTGAGGAAATTCTATTCTTTCCCTTCACCATAACCTATAACTTTGCCACATGTCGCAACACTATTCCACATGTCGCATACTTTCACTTTTACGCTAAACAAAACAATCAACATTAAACGCTGACTCCCCTCAATCACTCTCAAAACTTTTTTCCTCCATGACCTTCCATATCCTTCATCCCCAAGTTTCTCCATATTACACAAATCAAGCGAGACATTTGCCAGAACATCCCTTTGATTTTCTATGATCCTCTCAGTCATCCTTATTCCAACAAAGTTCTCAACTTAAAATTGTGTAGCAGCAAAGAAGCCTTAGTCTACCTTCGCCTTCTTCCTTCCACCAGTGATCCTCTGATTCTTTCTCTAACTTTGACTTAGACTCTTCGGCTAAACTATCGATACCTTTCCACAACCGACTCCACTCTGTAGTGTTCAAACGACATTATGAGTCCCTACAACATCAAGGCCTTCTCTTAGAAGAGGGAATTACACGATCTACCCATGTACTCCCCTATTCAATAACAAAGAGTTAGCCGTCATAGGCTCGCATTGTTGGGAGGTGTTCTCTCGATAACTAGGGCTAATCAATGTTGATTGGGTAAATGAGTTCTATACTCACTTTGGCCAACACAACGACGGCTGGGTGTTTGTCTGAGGAATAAAGGTAAAGTTTACAACACAACTTATCGATCGCCATTATCATCTGGAGATATTAGAAGGAATGCACTCTGGGTTTATAGCCAACGCCAATGCAGCAATAGACACCAGGGTCTTGAGAGACATTTGTCTTTCTAGAATGTTGTCCAACGCTAGGGCAGTGCGATGGTAGGATATTACCCCTACCGCTAAATTCTGGGCGAGATTCATCAATACAAGGCTTCTACCTACCAAAAATCAAACTACATTTTCCCGCTGGCGACTATTGCTCCTCCACTCTATTCTCAATAGACGTGAGATTAAGCCATAAGAGCTTATTTATGGGGGCATTCTGTAATGAGCGACGTCCAGACAAAAAACCATGGAATTACCTTTTTCAGACTTATTACTATTGGTTTTCATAGGAAATAAACTTATTTAATCATGTAAATAAACGCAGCGGAAAAATATCCTATGAAGAATTTTTAGGATCTCATGCAATCATATTAATGTACGAAGAGGAGATAAAAAATTACCTTAATTTTGATTCAAAAATCCGGTTGTGTTGAGGCACCGCCTTTTGTGAAAGACGACCGCCCTCTACAAGTATCCACACGCGAATGGATGACGAACAACTATCAGAATGCTAGTTCCAATCAAGATTTCGAAAATCTAGTTTTGTAGTTTTGGTGGTAATTTTGAAATCCCTATATACCTCTCAAAACCCTTGGCATACATACATATATATATATGACTTGAATAGGGTTAGGTTGAGTTTACTATTATAATTTAATTAAAACTCTTTTTAAATAAATTATAATTTAAAATGAATTCTTTTATCTTATAAAGAATTCAAATTCAACCAACTCTAGATAAAGTGATTTATTTAATAATATTATTTATTTAAAATAAATAAATAATATATTCTAAAATAGATTCCTTATCTGATAAGGAATTTAAATTCAATCAAATCTAGATAATGAGATTATTTGATAATATTATTTACTTATATTATTTTCAAAAAATAATAAAATAAATAAGATATTCTATTACGAATTTAACCTTTTAAATTTGAATAAATAATCTCTAATAATATAATTTAAAATAATCGCATTATCTTAAATTTATTATTGAGAGTAATAACCACAACCATTCTTAATATGCAACCCTATAGGTTCATTTAACGTTGGTAGTAGATAAAATCACATTTTATTCTACAAGTCATAAGTGGCCTATAACAAGACATTATGACTACCCAAGTTAAATGAAAAGCTCATAATCTAAGACAATCTTAATTCAGTTTATATCATAATCCTTTTATCTCACGATATCTTGATAGAATATAAGGCATGGAAAATGTTAACCTTATATCGTTCTATCTTTAGTTTCTCGATGCCCAATTGAACTGACTAAACAAATAACATTGATCTCTATCAACTCATTTGAGCACGACCATGCATTTCTCAGTCTCAATTATCGAGGGGCCCAAAGATATCTCTTTTATGTTAAGAGGGATAAATTCCATCTTAATCACTCACATCTCACTGCATGATTCTTTATTATGTTCAAGCATAACCTTTATAATTGTCCGATTAAAAATGATGTTTGACTATGTCAAAACATAATAGTTATTATGTTGAGAACCGTAGCAATTTTAGGTCTAAGGATTCAATGTCACAACTGTATAAGATTAATATATAACTTTAATTCATGTATTAATCCTAAGACGAGTCGATCCTAATATTTGTTTTCAACAAATACATATATGAATTTGATTTGAATCTTATTCACATATTCATCTTATGAATATCTATCAAACTTCATACTAATCTTATCTTATTATTGTTCCCACAACAATATCTGATTAGGGATATTTAGAATAATAATATTCAAGGATACAAAAGCATGCAAATTTATCATAATAATAAATTCAATAATCAAAATATTATGTCCATACAATAGGCCTTAGGGCACTATCGCTAACAATTACAACATTCTGCCAAGAGGCTAGTGTGTCACAATAGGAAGGGGACAAAATTCTCAATGCACCTTTTGGGTGGTTTCTTTCGAAGGTTCACGCTATCAAGAATCCACCACCTACACCTACTTCTGTATTGCCTACCCGACGAAGACTGACCAGATATTGACGATGGCATCTCCTCCCGCTCTGCCAAGAAACCCATGCCCACCAAGGACAAAGGCAAGGGTATCATCATCCGAGAACCACCTTCTAAGTATCTCTCTGGGTTAGTATTTCTTGTCTTTTATTTTCTTTTTCATATACTATTCTACATGTTTGTTTCCTTTTGTTTTTGTTTTTTTTTCATTAGGGACAATGCTCTTTTCAAGTTTTTGGGAGTACTATCCCATGTATATATTAGGTTAAACTTAGAAAAAATTAGCCTATAAATAGCGTGATATGGGTTGATAGGTTATCTTTGCTATAATTCCATTGATTCTGAAATTGTTGTTGCATTGATCATGATTTCCTATGATTAATCTATGTTAATGCTTTGCAATGTGTTAAGAGCTTTCACGTTTTGAACTTAGTGTTAAATCTACTATAGCCTTTAAATCACATGTTGTATGCACTCTAAAAGCTTAAGAAGTCTTAGGGAAATTCTAGGCTCTGATGCCAAAGCATGAATTGATGCGAATAAACTTGAGCATTTCCAACCTTATAGGAAGAGCACTTCCTAATTGTTATGCGATATTATTTCCATAACTGCAAAATCTGAAATGTTTTCCCAACAAACATGAACTTGAGCATTTCCAACCTTACAGGAAGAGCACGAGGCAATTCTACGAAACAGGGAAAATACAGACTCTGGACTTACATGGAAAGAATATAAATCAATGACATACACATTCCAGGTGAGAAATTTTATGCTTTAAACTGGCATATTATCACTGTTTGTTTTCATACTGACAAGTGCAACTTTCAGTTCATCAATGAAACAGTTAGACTAGCAAATATAGTGCCAGGAATCTTCAGAAAAGCACTAAGAGAAATCCAATTCAAAGGTATGCATCATAAGTGTTTTGAGACCACTTCCGAATTGTTATATATGAAAAATCTAGCCATGCAATTAATATGAAAGCTAACACATCAAGTTTTGTGATAATGTAGGATATACCATTTCAGCTAGTTGGGCAGTAATGGTCTGTCCCCCAGCTGTGTGTCACGGCTATACCTTCTTTCACTCGACAAGTATGTCGTGCAACACTTAAAAGAGACGTTTCCCGACCAAGTCAGCCCTTGTTCTCTGTAGATCTGTTCAAGATAAAGCAAGTAACGCGTCAGTTCTTAAGCCACAACATAATCCCTCAAGCCACGAGTTGATACCGTAGGGCATAGCGGATACCTATAGTCGACCCCCACCTTCCCTGAAGGAAAAAAGTGGTTTTATTAAGTAAAAGAAATATTCGGGTTACAAAAGAAGACTCACCCACACCATCGACTTGGGCGGTATGGGCCGTCTCGATGGTGTGTAGGATACATACCTGTACCAGTAGATCAGTCCAAACTCTGCCGACTGTCCACCTCCTACATATATACGAAAATAACTTTATGGAAATGACCCGAGTAGACATTGAAATCCTTGAAACGATGACACTCTTCCCTAATTATGGAAATACAAACTATTTTCCCTAAACATAACGATGATTGAAACGAGGACAACTTATTACCTACCCAACCATGGGGCCTTATACATAGCTGGCCATGATGTATCTACCTGGTTATGGCCCTATACATGGGATGGCCACAACATTCTCCCCTACCTAATTTATCAACGTCCTCGTCGACTTGGCAGACTTAAGCTCCACGCTTCCAGGAAACATCTACTCCATCCCTAAATAATTGCATTGCTGACAACGTCTTCCCAGTAGCCTTTGGAAGAATCTTGGCCTTTGCCACTCCTGGTTGCTCCCCATAGAAGATCAAACAACTCACCGAAGGGACTAGAACGGCTTTCGTAGATATCATGAAGTCCAATCCTATGATGACATCAAAATCATCCATAAGGACTACTGTGTAGCTAATCTTTCCCTCCCATGATCCAATCTTGGCCTTTACATTCCTTACACTTCCCTATATACTTGATGCTTCAGAGTTCACAGCTTTTATTCGCCCCATATCCTTGGTCAGAGTCAGATTGCACCTTTCCGCTTCCTCTGGAGAAATGAAGGAGTCAGTTGCTCCTGTGTCTACCAAGGCCTTTGTGACTTTCCCATTCAAAACTATGTTCACATATATCAAGCCTTTCCTTGGTTCTGTCCTAGCCTTGTCTTGTTCTATTTGCATAGAATATAAGAAACAGATAGAACCCACTTTATCTGGCTCATCCCTCTTGTCATCCGATTGGTGGCCAACCTGATCCGAACCTTTTGGAGTAGTTCTCAGCGTCGATAGTTCACTTCTCTGTGGACATTTTGCCAGTCGGTGAGGACCCTGACAAAGAAAGCAACGTAGCCATCGCCTAGATGAATCATTATTTTGTCCTCTATCGCTTCCCCAAGTTGAAGGTTTCTCTACTGGTGTCACTTTGTAACTTGCTATCCCACTGCCATTGCCGTTACCATGGCCAATACCATTACCAGTACCATTGCTATTGACATTACCATTACCTCTGTTGTTACCATTTCCATTGCTTCGACTACTGCCATCACCACTTGCGGGTGTACCCTTATGCTTTGTGGAACCTTCACTGTAATCACTAAGTCATTCAGCAGCAGCCATCGCCTCAGCCACATTTTACGGCCTTTGTCTCTGGACCTCTGTTCTCGCCCAAAATTTGAGTCACTAAAAAGTAGAACATTTTGTCCTGTTCGGCCATATCCTTGATGTCTAACATTAACGCGGCAAAGTCTCTCACATACTCAGGTACTGCCCATGTGTGTGAGAGATTTCTCAACTTCTTCCGTGCATTATACTTCATATTCTCTAGGAGGAATGCATTCTTCAATTCCTTCTTCATCTCCTCCCAAGTCTTGACGGAGCACACATTGCCATCAAACTTGGACCGCCACCACAACTTGATATCCCCTGTCAAATACATCGAGGCTGTGGAGACCTTGTCATCATCTGATGTCGTATGCACTACTTGAAAGAATTGTTCAATGTCAAATAAGAAATTCTCAAGTTCTTTGGCATCTCTGTTCCCTTCAAACCGTTGGGGATCTGGGACCTTGGCCCTTTAGCCTCTGTCACCTACAGTTGAATTGCCTACAGCCACTTGGACTAGGTTGATGAGACATCTGAGTTCAGCCAACTCATTCTTAAGGTCACACATAGCTTCTTTTGCTTCATTACTGAGTTCCTTTATGGCATCCGCCAGTTTTTGTTGGGCTTCCTCATTTTCCCTAACACGATCGCTCGTGACCATATGAGCTCTCATAGCAACTACTGCAGCTTCCAGCTCTTCAAATTTAGCAAGATCCACCGACCCATTGCTTCGACTTTTAGCCATTTCAAAAGGTAAGCATGCACCACTGTATCCTGCAAACACAACCAAGCACCATTGTGCCAAGAAAAGAAAATAATTGTCAGATTCCCATTGATCAAGTTAGGCACTATTGTGCCACAAAACCAACAACACTCTTATTTTCAACACAACAAGCGCCTCTGCGTTGAACATAAATGAGCACCATATTGAGTTACTTCCTGAGCGACATCATGATATGATAATCATTTTGGTTAACGACAAGCACCTTTGTGCACTGATTTCAATATGATTACCAGGCATGCATCATCGATTTACAAGTAGTCAGCTTCTCAATACTGAAGTAACCATAGTGATTAACGCCAAACACCTCTTGTGTACTGATTTCACTATAACAGCCCAGCTAAGACTCCAAGACATATTGAGTGCCTCTACACCCAAACAACCATAGTGTGTAACGTCAATCACCTCTGTGAATTGATAACACTATGTTGAACTCGTTTGCACCTCTGTGCAATAAATAGTAAGTGCCTCCACATTGAAACAACCATAGTGGTTAGCGTCAGTTCACCTCTATGTACTGATTCCACTATGACAACCCAGCTAAGACTCCAAGACATATTGAGTGCCTCTACACCCGAACAACCATAGTGATTAACGTTAATCACCTCTGTGAATTGATGACACTATGTTGAACTCGTTTGCACCTCTGTGCGATAAATAATAAGTGCCTCCGCACTAAAACAACCATAGTGGTTAGCGTCAGTTCACCTCTGTGTACTGATTCCACTAGGTTTAACTCATTTGGCACCTCTGTGCAACATAAATATCGAGCATCACTTATGCTTCGATCACTATAGTGGTTAACAACAGGCACCTCTGTGCGCTGACTCCACTATAAAACTCGCGTGCACCTCTATGCCACCAATTCCGTAATTGAGCACCACTGTGCTAAAATGAATATGTGCCACTGCGCTGAGATAATAAGCAAGCACCTCTGTGCTCTAACCAACTCTCATTTTGTTTAACATTGGTGACTTACCCAACCCATTCATTTTTCGAGGGCACTTGGCGTGGAGTCCGATAATCTAACGTCATACAAATTTAAATTCACATCAACCTGGCTCTGATGCCACATGTCACAACCATACATTCGTTCACTCGACAAGTATGTCGTGTAGCACTTGAAAGTGACGTTTCCCAACCAAGTCAGCCCTTGCTTTCTGTAGACCTGTTCAAGATAAAGCAAGCAACGCGTCAGTTCTTAAGCCACAACATAATCCTTCAAGCCACGAGTCGATACCGTAAGGCATAGCAGATACCTATAGTCGACCCCTACCTTCCACAAAGGAAAAAATGGCTTTATTAAGTAAAAGAAATATTTGGGTTACAAAAGAAGACTCACCCACACCATCGACTTGGGCGGCAGGGGTCGCCTCGATGGTGTGTAGGATACGTACCTATACTAGTTGATCAGTCCAAACTCTGCCGACTGTCCACCCCCTACATATATGGGAAAATAACTTTATAGAAATGACCCGAGTAGACATTGAATTGCTTGAAACGAGGACACTCTTCCCTAACTATGGAAATACAGACTATTTTCCCTAAACATAACGATGATTGAAACGAGGACAACTTATTACCTACCCAACCATGGGGCCTTATACATAGCTGGCCACGATGTATCTACCCGCCTGTGGCCCTATACAGGGGATGGCCACAACACTGTGCACCTGAATCCAGCAAAATACCAACATTCCCTGACCTTTAATCCATCGAGATGGGAGGTGGGTGTATACTTGAAATTCTATCCACTTTTTTACCAGCCAGATTGCCACTAAAACAAAATCACATAACATGTTACTTTGAAACTCAAAACCAATCTTATAACTGCAGGGGGTGGAAATAAATGGAGCCACAAAGAATTTCATGGCATTTGGTGTTGGCCTGAGATTTTGTGTGGGAACAGACTTCACTAAAGCGCAGATGGCAGTGTTTCTCCATTGCCTGGTTACCAAGTACAGGTAAGAGCAAATTACAGGATATTCTACTATATCTGCCCACTGCCCAGCAGCATACTTATCTGAGTATGGAACCTTTCAGGTGGGAACCAATCAAAGGTGGAAATATACTCCGAACTCCAGGTTTACAGTTTCCAGATGGCTTTCATGTACGGTTCACCGAGAAAACTAGAAGGGAGTAACTTTGCAGAAACAAGGGATAAAAATGCCAACCCAAGTCATGCTGTATGGGTATGGCTAAGTCCCAACTTTGCATCTCACCACTCGGCGTTGCTGTTATTTAGTTTTTTCTTAGACTGCAGAAGAGGGAAACAGTTTGTTCGTATATCTTCTTATTGTAGAAAAATTTAGAAAATAGAAAACCTATTCCGTCACTTGTTCAACCAGGATTAAATCGTAGTGTCAACAATGATCCTATACAAATTTTGTAATCTCAGTATATACTTGAGAAAAGGAAAAGGAATATGATATAACGGGTCTTACTTTCAAGGTCATTCCATATTCTCTATTACCTTTGTTGCGGAGATCAACAATATCTCTACAGAGTAATTTTTTCTCATAGTTCTAAAGATTAAACTTCGGTCTATATTTATAGGCCCAAATACTTGGTCATCAAGAAACTTTATTCAATAAGATCTGTTACAACTATAGATATTTATTAAACCCTAATTACCAAGTAATATTAAACTACTATAATTACAATAAGTATATCATTAACACAACATAAATACAAATAATTAAGGTTCAATGCCAATTTTCTTTTGTTACTGTTAGAAACTGCTTAATTAGTTAGTTTTTTCTGTTATAGTTGTTAAGTAGTTGGTTAATAGCAGTTAATTTGTTGGATAGCTTAGCTGATGCATATATAAGTCACCATTTGTACAGATTGATTATGTGACTAATAAAAAGAGAGTATTCTTTTAATCTCTTTATCTTTTCAACATGGTATCAGATTTGGGCGTTTTTTCCTTTGGGCCTTTTGGGCTTTGATTGCTTTGTTTCCATAATCATTTCCTCTTTGCTCCAATTTCATCTTCATCGTTTTCCCCTCTTTTCACAATGCCTTCTGCCACTGGTTCACTTGATTGGATTGATTTCAAGCACGTCTTACACATTCATCCATCTGATGCGTCTGGAATGATGCTTGTTTCTCATCCTCTCACTAGATTGAAAAATTACACAATTTGGAGTCGATCGTTGAAGATCGCACTGTTGGCGAAGAATAAATTAGAGCTCGTCGACGGATCTTGCCAACGGGAGGATTATTCCGATGAGCTGCATCCTCAATGGGATCGTTGCAATACAATTGTCTTATTGTAGATTCCCAACACCTTTTCCAAGGATTTATCCGCTAGAATAGTCTTTGCGTCCAGTGCTGCCCTAGTTTAGAAAGATCTTCAGGAGCGCTTCGATAAGGTGGATGGATCTCGCATTTTTTTTTCTTGCATCGTGATATTGCTACTCTATCTCAAGGTGAATTTACTATTTCTAGTTATTTTACTAGACTCAAACTACTTTGGAATGAATATGAAGCTCCCATCCCTTTTACTGCTTGTGAGTGTGAGGTCTCGCAGCAAATTACAAGCATTTGGTTCAACAGAAGCTTTTTTAGTTTCTTATGGGATTACATGATTAGAAGTTGATTATGAAGCCTCTTCCCTCTGTCAATCAAGCCTATTTGATGCTTATTCAAGAAGAGTCTCAGAGATCCCATCTTTCTATTCTTGGTGCTCCTGAGACCACTGTATTGTTCTCTAACTCAAATGGTGGGAATGCAATTTCTGATCGCCGTCTTTTTACTGGAGTATGTGATCACTGCAAGATCAAGGGGCATAAAAGGAATCAATGCTGTCGTTTGATTGGATTTCCTCCTAATTTCGAGTTCAACAAGAAGAAGGGACCTTCTGCTGTTGTGGCACTTTCTTCCCCTGTCAATTTTGATGGAGATGGTGATGTTGTTTCTCTTGGATCTTAAGTGCCTCCTTCTACTGTGTTTTCTTCTGCTCCTGTCTTTACCAGAGTGCAGTACAATCAGATTTTTCACCTGTTGAACAAGTCACCCTCTACGGATGCTGCTGTGAATCTTGCAGCCATACTTCATTCTGACTCTATTACTCCTAATATTTCACTGAACTGGATTCTAGACACAGAGGCCACAGACCACATATTATCCGCTTTTCAGCATTTGGATGATCCTATTTCGTGTGCTTCTTATCCACGATTTGTGCCTGATGGTAAAACAACTCCTGTCACTTACCTTGGTTCTTTTCAATTAACCTTTGGTTCTGCTCTTCACAATGTTCTTTATGTCCCTGATTTTCATCACAATTTGCTCTCGGTTTTGAGACTCACCCGTGACCTAAACTGTTTCCTGACTTCTTACCCTGATATTTATCTCTTACAGGACCTTTGCAATGGAAGGATGAAGGGAATTGGTACGAAATCTAAGGGTCTGTATTTTTTTGAGTCATCTACTCGAAAAGATGGTATGTCTGCAAATTTTTCATTTCATTCAGCAAGTTTATATGTTCCTGTTCCTGTTCTTTGTTTAGTTCATGCATGTCTTCTGTTAGCAACAATACTTGTATTTGGCATGCTCGATTAGGGTATGTTGCTTTCTCTAAAATGAATAAAGTGGATTTTCTGAGCACTTTGCATTTTAGTTTTGATATTGTTCATAAGTGTTCTATTTGCCCCTTAGCTAAACAAACAAGGCTTCAGTTTCCTTCTAGCTCTTCTAGGTCTGACTCACCTTTTTTCTTCTTCTTCACATTGATCTATAGGGGCCTTATAGAGTGTCCACTCATTCTGGTTGTCGTTTCTTCCTCACTATTGTAGATGATAACACTAGGATGAGTTGGATTTATCTGTTGAAGCATATGAATGAAGCTCTTTCCTCCTTGAAATAGTTTTTTCTCCCGGTTAAAAATCAATTCTCAACCACTGTTAAGATTGTCAGAAGTGACAATGAATCTGAGTTTTTTAACTCACTGTGTTCTCAATTTTTTCTTTCTCTTGGTGTTATACACGGAGTTCCTGTGTCCACACACCCCAACAAAATGGAATTACATAAAGGAAACACGGACATATTCTCGAAGTGGCTCGAGCTTTAAGATTTTATTCCAAAGTTCCATTAAAATTCTGGGGTGAGTCGTGAGTGTGTTACCACTGCATGTTACATAATAAACAGATTACCTACACCTATTTTTTCTTGGAAGTCTCCCTTTGAATTACTTTACAATAAGCCACCAAATTTATCCCATTTGAGAGTATTTGGCTGTTTATGTTATGCCACAAAGCCAAATTAACAATTTTTTTGCTAAATCAATTCCCTCAGTTTTCTTTGGTTATTCTTTGACACAAAAGAGATACATTATTTTTAATTTGGAAACAAACATTTTCTTTGTAAATCGATGATAAGTCATTAATTTGCATGTTTTTCATATATTAAATCCTATGCTTTAGCACATTAATCTATCTTAAAGCCCTTAGTTCGGTTCCTATTTGGTTTTATAGGTGTTTTTGGGCCTAACGACGTTTTATACGTAAAAGCCGAGTTTTAACACCATTTTGGCGTACTTGGGAAATCTTTCGCGCAAAACCAGTAGCACTCATAAAATAAGGCCCGGGCACAGTGCAAGACAGACTTTTTGACTTGGAGGACAAGCAGTCCTACTACATGTGGACTTCTACTTTTACCATAATTAGAGCTGTTTAGGATTTTTGCATTTAATGTAAAGTCTTCCCCTTTATTTTCCCTTATAAATAGAGATCAAAGGGTGAAGAGAAATCGAATGGAAGGTAGCTGAAACCCTTTCCCTCTTTTTGTGTCGCCGCCAACCACCATGAGTGGCTAATTCCCCTTTTTCTATTTAAGTGTAGTTACAAAGATATTATTTCAAGTTTTTAGTGAGATTTCTTGTTCCCAATTTATCTTCATCTTTATTCAACTATTTTCATATCTTTTGTGCTTCATCTTTATGTGAATGTTTGGTTAAATATATGCTATGATACAAGTGGTAAAGAAATTCGGGTTCGATTTTTAAAGGTATGAATTTATGTTCTTAATAAGTTAACGGTCCGTGCTTAGGAAGAATATGCGCCTTGATCTCTTTAGATCATTAATGCTATTTGATAGATTGTAATTCTTTAGTGGTATCTAGAAATTTAATCTTGATAATAAGAGTTAATCTTTTAATGGTCTTCTTCCTACTTTCGGGGATGCGAGAATGAGAATCCATACAAACACTTGAAGGAATTCCATGTGGTGTGCTCGAGCATGAAACCCCACAATGTCACCGTGGATTAAGTCAAGCTACTGCGTTTCTATTCTCTCTAGCCGATCATGCGAAAGTTGGTTATATTACATACCATCTGGATCGGTCGAAACATGGACGGACATGGCAAGGCTTTTCCTCGAAAAATATTTTTCAGCCTCAAAAGCCACCAACATTAGAAAAGAAATTTGTGGAGCTCGGCAAAAAGATTCTGAGACGTTTCATGACTAATGGGAACGATTCAAACAACTTTGTGCAAGCTGTCTGCAACATGGAGTGTTCGACTAATTACTTATCCAATATTTCTATGAGGGTTTATACCCATGGAAAGAAGGATGATGGATGCCGCAAGTGGAGGAGCAATCGTAAACAAGACTCCTACCCAAGCCAAATACCTCATTAACATTACGATCGCGAACTCTCAACAATTCGGTTCAACATATGACACTGTCTCTCGACGTGTGAATAAGATAAATATTTCTTCCTTTGAAGATAAGATTTCGAATTTAACTTTTCTTGTTCAAAAATTGGCATTAGGTAATACATAACAAGTTAAGGCATGCGGGATTTGCGCAAGTCAAGATTATGCAACTGATATATGTCCCATGCTCCAAGAAGAGAGTACCAAGGACTCCAATGCCATTGAAGGACCTTATGGCCAAAAGAAGTACAATCCATACTCAAATACATAAAATCCGGGCTAGAAAGACCATCCAAATTTGAGCTATAGGCAAAGGAACAATCAACAAGGAGGTTATGCGCAACCATCTTCATCGATGAAACCACCCTTGGAGGATGTCGTATACAAACTTGCCCACAACCTCGAGCAATTCCAACAAGAGACGAGGTTAAGAATTAAAAACCTTGAAACACAAGTAAGTCAAATTGCCTCATCTCTTAGTCAATCCAAATCTCAAGGTAAGTTACCTTCTCAAACTATTGTGAACCCGAAACAAAATGTGAATGCAATTACGTTGAAAAGTAGCAAGAATTTGCAGGATTCTTCACCCAAGGAGGATGACGAAAAGGAAGAATGGAACGCTAACAAACCAACAAAATTTTGGCAAACCCATTTTCCTGACAAGGATGGAAAATCGCACAAGCCTGAACAAGAGAAGGGAGATGTCGACACAAGCAAGGTAACTCAGCCTATCGTTGTTCAACTTCATTTTCCTCAAAGGTTCTCAAAGACTAAGAAAGAGGAGCAAGAAAAAGAGATTCTTGAGACATTTCGCAAAGTCGAGGTAAATATTCCATTGATTGATGCTATAAAACAAATCCCTCTCTATGAAAAATTTCTCAAGGAATTATGCACGAACAAGAGGAATTTGAATGGTAACAAAAAGGTAAGAATGGGTGAAAATGTCTCTCTCATACTTAAACGAAAAATCTCTAAAAAATGCAAAGATCCAGGTATGTTCACTATCTCTTGTCAAATCGGAAGCATTAAGATTGAAAAAGCCATGCTAGATTTAGGAGTATCTATTAATGTTATGCCATACTCTCTATATTGTGCTAACAATATGTTTCCTCTTAAAGATACAAATGTGATCATACAGCCTGCCGATAGGTCGAATGTATATTCGAAAAGAGTCTTGGTGAAAGTTAATGGGCTTGTATTTCCCGCTGATTTTTATGTTTTAGATATGGAGGGAAACAAGTCATCTAAACCTAATCTAATTTTGTTAGGTAGACCTTTTATGAAAACATCAAAAACAAATATTAATGTACATCATGGTAAACTTACTATGGAATTTGATGGTGAATTTGTAGAATTTAATATCTATGATGCCATGAAACATCCTGAAGGTGTATCTTCATTATTTGTTTTAGATGTCACTAAACCTTTGATACAGGAAACCTTCTAAAACCTTGAAGATGAAGTTTATGATGACGGCGAGGAAACACAAGCATCAATATATCAAAAAGAAGAATTTATGGCAATATTGATTCATAAATCTGACAAAATTTTACCTTCAATTTTGCAGGCACCAAAACTTGAACTGAAGAGCTTGCCAAGCCACTTGAAGTACGCCTACCTTGGTTCAGAAGAAACACTATAGGTGATCATATCCAGTAAACTAAGCAAGGAAGAGGAGGTAAAACTCCTATAAATACTTGGGGATTACAAATCAGCCATAGGATGGACAATTACCGACATACAAGGGTTAAGCCCCTCCTTGTGCATGCACCGCATATTAATAGAAGGTGAGAGCAAGCCCTCACGACAAGCCCAAAGAAGATTGAACCCACCAATGGTGGAAATAGTAAAAGAAGAAATCATGAAACTACTCAAGGCGGGGGTGATATTTCCTATCTCGGATAGTAAATGGGTAAGTCCAATTCATGTGGTTCCAAAAAAAATCAGCAGTACGGTAATTGAAAACCAGGATGGCGACATGGTGCCTACTCGAGTTCAAAACGGATGGAGAGTGTGTATTGATTATTGAGAATTGAACAAGTCAACTAGAAAAGACCATTTTCCTCTCCTATTTATCGATCAAATGCTCGAGCGCTTAGCAGGTATGTCTCATTATTGTTGCTTAGACGGATATTCAAGTTTTCACCAAGTACCTATAGCCTCCGAAGACCAAGAAAAAATGATGTTCACATGCATATTCGGAATCTTTGCATATCGACGTATGCCATTTGGGTTGTGTAACGCTCCTGCTACTTTTCAGAGATGCATGGTGAATATTTTTTTTTGATTATGTTGAAAATATCATTGAAGTTTTTATGGATGATTTTACCGTCTATGGAAATTTCTTTGATGCATGTTTGGCTAATCTTGAAAAGGTGTATAGAAACCAACCTAGTGCGTAAATATGAAAAATGTCACTTTATGGTCAATCAAGGAATTATATTGGGGCATATAGTATCATCTAGAGGAATCGAAGTAGATAAATTTAAGATAGGTATTATTTCCTCATTACCCTACCACTTTGCAAGTTCTTCAAAAAGATGTGCAGTTCAATTTTGATGCATCATGCAAACAAGCATTTAACATACTAAAAGAAGCTTTAACCACCACACCCACAATCAAGCCACCAAATTGGAACTATCCGTTCGAGATAATGTGCTATACAAGCGATCAAGCGGTAGGGGTAGTATTAGGTCAAAAGATTGACAAATCCTCGCATGTGATCCATTACGCGACCAATACGCTAGATACCGCACAAGCAAACTATTCGACCACCGAGAAAGAATTATTGGTTGTGATCTTTGCGTTAAATAAATTTTGATCCTGCCTATTAGGTGTAAAAGTCATTGTATACATCGATCATCCAGCCCTAAAGTACTTATTCACGAAGAAGAACTCAAAACCTCGACTAATGAGATGGGTATTGCTTCTCCAAGATTTTGATATAGAAATTCGTGATAAAAAAGGAACCAAGAATTCAGTGACCGACCATCTAAGTCGAATCTTCAAGGACGACAACTCTGATCCAATTAAGGAAGAATTTCCCGACGAACAACTTTTGTGATAGATTAAAGGGAGTTACGTCTAGCCAAAGACGTTAAAGAAAGACGTTTCTTGGGAGGCAACTCATGATTTTTATTATTATTATGTCTTTAGTTTAAGTTTTTATATATTTTAATTTCATTAATTAATGCAATTTTTATTTCTTAGGTACAGGGGATAGAAAAACAGTGGAAATAAGGCGTGGCCGCGCCCACTAAAACCGAACCAGGCAGAAACACTTGAAGAATAAGGCGTGCCCACGTTGCGAAAATTTTATAAAAATTTTTTGAGGAAATTTTTACCACCGGTGGGAAAAGCAAATACTGGTGAAAAGTTTTGGCTCCCCTTCCTACAAGATATGTGCCGAAAATTTAGAAAGAATGAGGGAAAGGTTTGCTTCACTTTAAAAGTCTATCATCTTTAAGTTTTTCAATCAAATCAAAACTTTTCATCTTTCACCTTTCTTGTTCCCAAGAATTTGAGATTCTTTATAAAGAAATATAAGCTATTCACTTTTCATCTACTATTTTCTTTCATAAATTCACTCTTGTTCTTGTTCTACAAGAAAAATGATTTCTCTTTCTCTTTTCTTAAGGATCTTTCAAACACCAAAGAAAATCTCACAAAAAAATCATTTAAGCATGCCAAGAACGAAGACAATGTTAGGAATTTAATCATCATCCAAGAATGGTCGATGAGCACCTCGGGGTATAACCCAATCCCCTCGAAATATCATGAACTCAAAATCTGACGCTAAAATACATTCATCGATTCCTAGCATATTCATTCTCCGGTAGAGTGAACTCGGCAAGCATATTAAAAAAAGCCAAAATTTTCTTCCTTTGGTGTATGGTAAAGGGGGAGAAAAGTAAACCTCGACTATTGGTTCGATCAACAACTTGCTGTCGTAGAAAATCAGAAAAATAAACCCTTGATCATTAGTTCTTATATTTATCATTTAGCTTTCAAAGACGCCTTGCTTGCCTCAAATACTAACTTGCAGGTAGTGAAACAAATGGAACCAATCGACATCAATTGCTTACAAACAATAAAGATGCTTGATAAGGATGCAAGGGGGAACTTTGTCATGAAGTCGCCTTATAGAACCACAGAGGAAGCCTCGTTTTCGTAACCCATCACTGCCAAGCAACGTCTAGCTCGCTTGGAATATCGGATGCAAAGAGTAGAGGCGAACCGAAAGGCATTCTTCGAGCACGCGGAGTTCGACCCTCCACACCTCTACACCCCTAAACCGACGTATGCCGCATGAGGGATAACTCTTCTCCCTTAACTTTTTATTTGCATACTTTTATTTTTTGCATGTAGGTTAAGGTAAAATGAGGACAATGTTAGGTTTAAGTGTGGGGGGTAATTTGATATGTTGGAGTCATGCCAGAAGAGTATTGCTGCAACGAGCTTTCAGTTACAGGGGAGTAATTCTCAAAATTCAACGGTGCTTCAACGGATACTACGTAAGAATTGGAGTTGTTGAAGACTTAGCGGTGGTGCTTCAACGGATATTTGGCTTACGTAAATATTGAAGCTGTTGAAGACTTGAAGATCAATGCTCGAATAAAATTTGTGTCAAGGGAGAGATTTGTTATATTTTAACTTAAATTATAATTGGTAATTAAGTTGAGTTTTATTGTAATTCTAGTGGTTGAAAATTACTTGGTAATTAGAATTTACTTTAATGAGTAAATATCTATTTTAGGTAGAGATCTTATTGAATAAGGTTTCTTGGTGACCAAGTATTTGAGTTTATAAATATAGACTAGGTTTAACCTTTTGAATTATGAGAGAATGAGAGAACAAGAGAAGGGGAATTACTTTGGAGAGATTTAACCACTTTTAGGTTCTCTACAACTATTGTGCCTACGATGTAGAGATGAGTATTGTAGGGATATTAGGAAGAGTGTTTTGGTTCCACCGGGTCATGGGATTTGTACACCGGGTTTTGGGATTCCATGGGTTATCATGCATTTGTACTCTTCGGGTTCTCTACGTTATTAGTGGATTGTTCGTTTCTCTCGTTCGTGGAGGTAGGCTATGCTGAACCACGCAAAATCTTGTCTCATGTGCATGTCTTGGTCTATGTCGTTATCGTTTTGGTTATTTTGCCGTATAATAAATTCCTAACAAATGGTATCATGAGCTATGGTTCGAGCTGCGCAATTGTGGAGGAATTTTTGCTGCGGATTTTGCGGTGAGATGTTGGAGGCATGCTAGAGGAGTATTGCTTCAACGAGCTTTCAGTTACAAGAGGAGTAATTCTCAAAATTCAACGGTGCTTCAACGGATACTACGTAAGAATTGGAGTTGTTGAATACTTGGCGGCGGTGCTTCAACGGATATTTGGCTTACATAAAAATTGAAGCTGTTGAAGACTTGAATACCAATGCTCGAATAGAATTTGTGTTAAGGGGGGATTTGTTATATTTTGACTCAAATTCTAATTGGTAATTAAGTTGGGTTTTATTATAATTTTAGTGGTTGAAAATTACTTGGTAATTAGGATTTACTTTAATGAGTAAATATCTATTTTAGGTAGAGATCTTATTGAATAAGGTTTCTTGGTGACCAAGTATTTGGGTCTATAAATATAGACTAGGTTTAACCTTTTGAATTATGAGAGAATGAGACAACAAGAGAGAGAGAATTACTCTGGAGAGATGTAACCACTTTTAGGTTCTCTATAACTATTGTGCCTACGTTGTAGAGATGGGTATTGTAGGGATATTGTGAAGAGTATTTTGGTTCCACCGGGTCATGGGATTTGTACACCGGGTTTTGGGATTACATGTGTTATCATGTATTTATACTCTTCGGGTTCTCTACGTTGATAGTGGATTGATTTCTCTCGTCGGTGGAGTTAGGCTATGCTGAATCACGTTAAATATTGCCTCATGTACATGTCTTGGTCTATGTCATTATCGCTTTGGTTACTTTGCCGCATACCAAATTCCTAACACCTAATCAGCCCACTCTTTACAGGTAGCAACGGAGCGGATGAGATCGTAAGAAAAATGTGGTAATGGGATACGTGAAGATAGTTTTATGTTCTCCACTCTGTCCTAGCACTTGCATGGATGATTTCAAAGAATCCTCATTAAATTTTTTGGAGATTTTTTGCCTCCATACTCTTGTAACCACTCGACCCGACCTAGTCGCAAGACCGATCCGAGCGAGTCACATTAGGTTTACCAAAGTAAACCGTGAGAAGAAACCCAAAATATGACCTTTTTCATTTATGTTGTATAAAGGCGTAATTAATATTCTACATGTTCATGCTGACAACAGGTGAAAACTCAACTCAATCGGGCGTCAAATCGACATCCAATTGGTCACAATTGTAATTTAGGGACCAAATTGCAATTTTAGCGAAATACAAGACTTTACCAAATTTTATGTTACCATCATTTAAGTAAACATGTTTCATGCTCCCATGTCAAAAATCAACTCGATACGATCATCCATACTCACTCAATTGCTTCCATCACATTTAGGGACCAAACTAGAAGAAAACAGAACCTCATTTCTAAGACATTAACAATTTAACAGCTATGCGTACTGATACTCAACCAGTTGTACCAGTACGCAGGCCCACGTAGACAGCCCGTATCAGTATGGACCCAAGAAGTATCGATACTCGGGTTTAGATCCAAAAAGTAGATTTCCAGTAGCCAAGTCCCGTACCGATACACCTATGCTCGTACCGGCACCCTAAGCTCAAAAAGACCAACCGTATCGATACGCAAACCCGAGTACCGATACATTATGCCTGGAAAAACCTAGCCATACCGATACAGGGTCTCGTGTACCGATACACTAGCACCAGAAAGGTCACATTTGCTGGTTTAAACATGCACTAAGCCTATCCAGAACACCCTAACATGCTACTAACATACATCCAACATATTCAGGATAACATTCACAACATAGCATCACAGACTCAGCATCAAATCATGACAATTTGCAACAAACGTAAATCTATAGGCATGTAACCTAGAAACCATTCAAGTAAAGCATGAAACTCCAAACCAACACCAAAACCAAACCATAAAGGCCATTTACAACCTTAGAGCAAACATACAAACTTGCTCAAACAGGGAGTTTAACAAAACATCTCCCAGAACCAAAACAAGTACCCCATTGCCCTTATTACTTATAGTCTAATTCAACATACTTTGGTAAACAAGTCTTGCTAGGATCCCTTGCTCCTTGTCGCCTCCAAAGCTCTCAATTCTCTGCATTGATGGACAATAAGAGCGTAATCACACAAGGCTTAGTGAGTGAGTGCTCACAAACAAAACACCATCAATGTATTTAAAAACCATTATCCAACAACACATTGTAGTCTCATTTCATTTGGCTTTTTAAAACTTTATCATGCCTTTAAAACCATGCACTTAACATCTTTAAAACTCAGCATATTAATCCATATGCAAAATGTATCATTAAACAACAGCAAGTCTCATTGCTCAACCTCAATTTAAGCCTTCCTATGCATAACAACCATATGCAAAGCTTAAAGAGTAACACGTATAAATCACATTATACAACATAAACTTTACAATGATACTTCAACAAATATATTGGCATACAAGGGATCATTAAACATGTTCGTTAACAAAAGAGTTCATTAGATACACGGATTCAACAAGTGTTCAACCAACACTTCAAGCCATCTCAACCAGAATAGCGATACAATAACAATCATGGCACATTACCAACCGGGTACACCTTTCAACCCACGGGGACACCAAACCCAATCATCGATTAGATGCTTAATCTACTAACGGAAGTCTACGGTATTGTTTAAACCATCTACCGTTAGGGTACTCAGATGGAGTTTTCAGTACACGGATCTAAACCCCTCAACATTCAATGTGACTTTTTATAGTGCACTCAATCCTATGGCCGGCCAACTATATCCGATAACAATTTTAAAACCACGTCACTTGCCAATATAATTAATCATTTAGCATTTACCTCACTATTTTTAACAAACATTAATCAAACCATTTTCTAAAGTAACAACCATGCTTTAAACCACAAGTATAAACCTTATACTTACAAGGATCACTTACCATGCCCACCCTTTAGCATTTCATGCTCAAAAACAGTATATCTAATACTTTAAAACATGCTTAAACAATAGGTAATATGCAAATCAAAACAAGTGCATTAAACCATTAAACACTAGTACGACTGAGAGAGAAAACCCATTTTTACTTACTTCCGATTTTAAACCAGCGTATCAAGCTAAGTTTAAACTCCCATAAACCACCTTTAAAACATTCTAATGCTGGAATCCACATTCTCATTCACCGATACGCGAAGCCTTGATTTGTCAACGCGAAATCAAGAGTCTGAAGCCTCCAACGCTACATCGCTTGCTTCCAAAACAACCTCCCCTGTTTAAACCACATAACAATAGAGGATCAATGCATCACAATGCATTTACAACACTCCAACAACAGACCCTCACGGATTCTTGCATTCACCTAACAATTACCCAACCACAACAACCGCAAACTTCAACTAATCCTTCCCAAACACAACCCAGCCACAACCTAACAATCTAACACCACTTTTATCATCAATTAACATCTAGAAACATAATCAAATCAACCTAATACCTCCAGCAATCATGCAGCCACCAAAACACCTTAAGAACACAAATTTAGCAACCTAAACAATTAGAGACTCAAGAGCTTTGGGATTTCATTGATAAAATCAACTTATCAACATCATTACACATCCAAAATATGTTCAAAAACAATCCATACTACTGAAAAATAGATTCACTTTGAATCTTTCATCATTTCATCAACTTTACCCAATTAAATCCATATAAAAAATATAAAATTAGATTATAAACTATAAATCAAGGATCAAATACTTGGGAATATCAATAAAGAACTATTTAACAGAGGAGATCATGGACCTTACCCCTATTATGTGATTTCTCCCTCAATTGGCTTGTTTAAAGCTAAGAAAACATAAGATTTCAATGAGATTTTGTAAAAAAAAAGTTAAAGAATCATGTTAAAATCAATATCTGAGTGAAAAGAATCCTTCACCTCTGTATTTTGATGAAATTCTGAGTGTTTGGCAGAAAAGAAATTGAGAGAAAAGGTTTAGGAAAAGTTATGTGAATTTCTTTAAAAAGCTAATAACTAACTTTAGATATTTAATCCTTCTTAATCACCCTTTTAAAACACGTATTTAAGATGACTTAATTGAAGGGAGAAACCACCAGCAAACACTTGGTAAATTAGCTCCTTAAGGATTCTAAGAATTTGACCCTTTTCATTTTAGTCACTTTAAAACAGTTTTCAAAAAATCGCATTTTGGTCATTAACCAAAATGTCATATTTCCAAATGCCATTTTCCAAAATTGATTCCACCAAAAATCAATATATATTAAATGATGGTTTTTAACTATTTTCATATTTTTATCTTACCAAAAAAAATATACGATCCTAAATCAGACTCGAATCTCTAACCTGATCCACCAGACCATCTAATAAACCTCAAAACCGCTAGGTCTGAAACCGGGGCGTTACAACTCTCTCTCACTTAAGAAATTTCGTCCTCAAAATTTACTTGGAGGAAACAGATGCAGAAACTACTCCAGCATCTCCTACTTGCGTTCCCACGTGGCCTCCTCAACACCGCGGTGCCTCCACAACACTTTTACAAGCTTAACCGTATTGCCACATAAAACCTTACTATTGGTATCAAGAACCTCTACTGGTTCTTCATTATATGAAAAATCTGGTCTCAACTCGATATCTTCCACTAGCATAATATGCGAGGGATCCGATCGATACCTCCGTAACATCGAAACATGGAACACATCATGAATCCTCTCCAACACAGGAGGTAACCTCAAACGATAAGTGACAGGACCCACACGCTCAGCAACCTCATATGGTCCAATAAATCTCAGGCTAAGCTTCCCTTTCCGCCCAAAATGCATCACCTTCTTCCAAGGCGATACTTTCAAAAACAGCCAGTCACCAACATCATACTCTATATCTCTACGCCTAAAATCCCCATAGGATTTCTAACGGTCTGAAGCTGCTTTCAAGCGCTCACAAATCAACTTAACCTTCTCGTTGGTGCCTTTTAATACATCTGATAAGGAAAAGATGCTTCTCCCCAACCTCAACCCAAGATACGGGCGTACAACACTTCCTTCCAAACAACCCCTCAAACAGTGCCATCTGAATACTAGCCTGGTAACTGTTATTATAAGCGAACTCCACCAAAGGCAACTGCTTCTCCCACATCCCTTGGAACTCAATAATACAACATCTCAACATATCCTCGAAGACTTGAATCACGCGCTCCGACTGACCATCTGAGCACGATGCAAGCACATCCAAAACCTTTCCGTGAAACGCGGATCTCTATATGAAACTATAGATTTAGGTACCCCATGCAAATACACAATCTCAGAGATGTACAGCTCAGCCAACCGATATAGAGTGTACGTCGTATGTACATGCACAAAATGTGCACACTTTGTAAACCGATCGATAATCACCCAAATGGAATCCTTCTTTGCCGGTGTCACAGTAACCCTGACAAAAAATCTATGGTGATCCTTTCCCACTTTCATTCCGGTATCCTCAACGATTGCAATAGCCCGGAAGGAAACTAATGCTCAGCCTTAACCCGCTGACATACCATACAACGAGAAACAAAGTCAGCAACGTCCTTCTTCAGCCCAACCCAATAGTACCCCTCATTCAACCCCTGATACATTTTAGTATTGCCGGGATGCATGGAAAAAGGGCTAGCATGCACTTCGGTCAGAATGGTGCGCCTCAACTCATCATCTTCAAGCACCACCATGCGACCCTTAAAACATAACACCCCATCGTCATTGAAATGGAACTCCATAGGATTCTCATTCAAGATATCCTCCACATGTGGTACCAAACCATTATCATGCGGCTGCCTCTCTTTAATCAACTGCAACAAGGACGGCTTCACTTGCAACTCTGCTAACAACCTTCCGTCACCCGTCACACTCAGGTGAGCAAACATAGCTCTCAACTCCACAGCTGCTTGCCTACTCAAAGCATCCGCGACAAACGTTGGCTTTTCTCGGATGATATTCAATGGTCAAATCATAATTCTTAAGCAACTCTAACCATCTTCGCTGCCTAAGGTTCAACTCCTTCTGTGACATTAGATATTTCAGGCTCTTATGATCCGTATAAACCACACACTTCTCGCCATAAAGGTAATGCCTCAAGATCTTCAAGGCAAACACAACTACAGCAAGCTCAAGGTCACGAGTAGAGTAATTACGCTCATGCACCTTCAACTGTATAGATGCATATGCAACTACCTTACCCTCTTGCATCAACACACAACCAAGCCTCACGTACGAAGCATTACTATAAACAATGAACTCCTTCCTCGATTCAGGCTGTACCAAGACTGAAGCGCGCGTCAATGCTTCCTTCAACTTCTCAAACGCTTGATGCCTATCCTCCGTCCATTAAAAGCGAACATTCTTTTGCAACAACTTGGTTAATGGATCCGCCAAACTAGAGAACCCTTCCACGAACCTACGGTAGTAACCATCCAAACCAAGAAAACTCCGAACTTCTATCACCGACTTTGTCACCTTCCAACTCATCACAGCCTCAACTTTGTGCGGATCAACACGAATTTCCTCGGCCGACACAACATGCCCAAGGAAAACCACCTCTCTAAACCAAAATTCACATTTGCTTAACTTGGCATACAACCGATTAGCCAATAATGTTTGAAGCACAACCCGTAAATGTCTATCATGATCCTCCTCAGTACGAGAGTACACAAGGATATCATCGATAAACACCACCACAAAGTGGTCTAAAAACTCATGGAACACACGATTCATCATGTCCATAAAAGTAGCTGATACATTGGTCAAACCAAACGTCATCACAAGGAGCTCATAATGCCCGTATTTCATACGAAAAGCGGTATTGGGCACATCCACATCCTTCACCTTTAACTAGTAGTACCCATACCTCAAATCGATCTTAGAGAACACCGAGGCACCCCTGAACTAGTCAAACCGATCATTTATCCGTGGCAATGGGTATTTGTTTTTTATTGTCAACTTATTCAATTGGCGATAATCTATACACATATGTAATGTACCATCCTTCTTTTTTTACAAATAACACTAGTGCACCCCACGATGAAATACTCGGTCTAATGAACCCACGATCAAGCAACTCCTGCAATTGTGTCTTCAACTCCTTCACTCCCGAAAACTCGCATACCGTGCGAATATCTTGCACCCTCAACTCATTTGAACCGGGATTCATCATATAGGCCAAGAAAGCCTGACATCCAGAATCCAACATCGTACTCGCTTCCAAAGCCGAAACATCATTAGACAAGAACTTGACATTTTCGCCAACAACCACCACCTCGAAATCATTCGACAACCTTAAAAATATTATTTTGGTCTTAAAATCCACCACAAATCGATGCTCAGTCAACCAATTCATGCCCAAAATAACATCAAAGCCATGGAATGGCAACTCCATCAGATACACAGCAAAAATATAGCCTTGAACCATCAACGGGAACCTATGATACAACTTTCTAACTACAATCGTCTCCCCAAGAGAACTGGTCACTCTAACACCCACATTTAAATTTTCAACATGTATATCAAGCAACTGGGCATGCTTACTCAAGATGTATGAATAGGTAGAACCATAATCAACCAATGAATACAATAGCAAGGACTGTAAAGAGAAAGTACCTGCAATCACATAAGTGTCATTGCGACCCTCGCGGTGCGCATATACCCTAGCCAGTCCACCTATCTCAAGCTGGATAGAAACGGTGTAAGCCACAGTCATCTGCCCACTATTTTTATGTTAAAACGGCCCAACATGTATATAGAACCTTGCCCACCTCGTGCCAACAACGGACAATCACGCCTCTAATGGTCGCGAGACCCACAACTCCAACAAGCATTGGCCACAACAGTCGCAGGTACCTGACCCTCCATGGCCAAATGCGGACAATCTCTCCTCAGATGATCTCGGGATCCACAAACCCAACAAGTGTTAAATGTTGCTCTAACCTGGGTACCCTGCCCTTGCACCCCACGTCCCACAACACCTCCGCCATGCCTCGGCTCTGGGCGATACCTTCTACCACGGTGTCTCTTAGCCTGACCACTGCTAAACCCAGAATCAGCAGCTCTCTTACCCGAGCTGAAGCTCGCGACCCAGAAGCTAAATTTAGATTTTGCTCTACATCTTTGGCCCTTAAAACTAGCACATCAAAATCGGTGTAATTAGCAGCAAGCATGTATGTCTTAACCTCCTGCACAAGCCCGTAGCGGAATCGATCACATCGCGTACGCTCGTCAAGAACCAAATCAGATGCATACTAACTCAATCTCACGAACTATACCTTATACTCCGTAACTAACATACTGCTATGCACCAAAGCCATCAACTCACGCTTCCTATCGTCCTGATATCGAACTCCCAGATACTTCTTTCGGAAAGCTTCACAGAAGAACTCCCAGGTCACATCATCGGTCGCCATACCAGATATCGTGGTAGTCCACCATGTATAGGCATCGCCCTATAGCAGAGAAATAGCACAACCCAGCATACGAGCATCAGTACACCCCATCTGGCCCAATATCCTCTCAGTACTAGCCAACCAGCCCTCAGAAGCCTCAGGCAATAGCCCTCAGAACATAACTTTGCCCAAACTGCCAAGGCTCCCAAGCGGCAAACCCTGCCTAACAACCGGTGGTGCCGGTACATGAACACCCGCAACTGCTGCCTGGAAAGCACCGGTCATGGCCTGTATCAACGGTGCCATATCATCCATCCCTGGCCCAGCTGGCGCAGGTGGTACTTGCTCCACTACCTCAGGTTGATTAGGTGGAGGCGGAGGCAACCCTCTAGGAGGTATAACATTCTCCTCAGCATCCTGCCCAGTGGCAGCAACAATCATACCAGATCGCAACTCTCTCATCTGCCACATCATGCTAAAATATATCTAAGGCATGATAATCATTTTAAAATAAAACAATTAGGTCAGCTTCGAGCTAGGATCCAAGACTTCCACTTCAAAAATTAAAACTTTCTAGACTATAATAATAAGGCAATAGGTTTTCCCAAATTTTCCCCCCTCAACATGGCATAAGCAATCAGCGTGCATATTTCAACCACCTTACATATCAACATCAGATTATAGCTTGTAACAACATTATAATAATCATATAAATCTTCCAATTATCACCAAACATAACAGACAAGCATTGTGCATAACAAACAACCACAAATGATCAAATATAACATCCTAACCTTTCGCAAACCTGGCTCTGATATCACCAAATGTAACCTCCTCGACCCGGGCTAGTCGCAAGACTGACCCGAGCGAGTCACATTAGGTTTACCGAAGTAAACCGTGAGAAGAAACCCAAAACGCGACATTTTTTCTTTTATCTTGTCTAAAGGTATAATTAATATCCTACATGTTCATGCTGACATCAGGTGAAAACTCAACTCAAGCGGGCGTCAAATCAACATCCAATTGGTCACAATTGTAATTTAGGGACCAAATTGCAATTTCAGCGAAATACAGAGACTTTACCAAATTTTATGTTACCATCCTTTAATTAAACAGGTTTCATGTTCTCATGTCAAAAATCAACTCGATACGATCATCCATACTTACTCAATTGCTTTCATCACATTCAGGGACCAAAACGGAAGAAAACAGAACCTCATTTCCAAGACATTAATAGATTAACAGCTATGCGTACCGATACTCAACCAGCTGTACCAGTACGCAGGTCTACATAGATAGCTCGTATCAGTATGGACCCAAAGAGTATCGATACTCGAGTTTCGATCCAAAAAGTAGATTCCCAATAGCCAAGTCTCGTACCGATACGCATGTGCTCGTACCGGTACCCTAAGCTCAAAAAGACCAACTGTACCGATAAGTAAACCCAAGTATCATTTCACTATGCCTGGAAAAACCTAGCCGTACCGATACAGGGTCTCGTGTGCCGATACGCTAGCACTAGAAAGGTCACATTTGATGGTTTAAACATGCACTAAGCCTATCCAAAACACCCTAACATGCTACTAACATACATCTACCATATTCATGATAACATTCACAGCATAGCATCACAAACTCAGCATCAAATCATGGCAATTTGCAACAAACATAAATCTATAGGCATACAACCTAAAAACCATTCAAGTAAAGCACGAAACTCCAAACCAACACCAAAACCAAACCATAAAGGCCATTTACAACCTTAGAGCAACCATACAAACTTGCTCAAATAGGGAGTTTAACAAAACATCTCCCCAAACCAAAACAAGTACCCCATTGCCCTTATTACTTATAGTCTAATTTAACATACTTTGGTAAACAAGTCTTGTTAGGATCTCTTGCTCCTTGCCACCTCTAAAGCTCTCAATTCTCTGCATTGATGGATAATACGAGTGTAAGCACACAACGCTTAGTATGGAGCGCTCACAAACGAAACACCATCAATGCATATAAAAACCATTATCCAACAACACATTGTAGTCTCATTTCATTTGGCTTTTTAAAACTTTATCATGCCTTTAAAACCATGCACTTAACATCTTTAAAACTCAGCATATTAATCCATATGCAAAATGTATCATTAAACAACGGCAAGTCCCATTGCTCAACCTCAATTTAAGCCATCCCATGCATAACAACCATATGCAAAGATTAAAGAGTAACACGTATAAATCATATTATACAACATAAACTTTACATTGATACTTCAACAATTATATTGGCATACAAGTGATCATTAATCTCGTCCATTAACAAAAGAGTTCATCAGATACACGGATTCAACAAGTGTTCAACCAACACTTCAAGCCATCTCAACTGGAATAACGATACAATAACAATCGCGGTACATTACCAACCAGGTACACCTTTCAACCCACGGGGAAACCAACCCCATTAATCGGTTAGACGCTTAATCCACTAACGGGAGTCTACAGTACTATTTAACCCTTATACCGTTAGGGTACTCTGATGGAGTTTTCGGTACAGGGATCTAAACCCCTCAACATCCAAGGTGATTTATTATAGTGCACTCAATCCTATGACCGGCCAACTATATCCGATAACAATTTTAAAACCACATCACTTGCCAATATAATTAACCATTTAGCATTTACCTCACTGTTTTTAACAAGCATTAATCAAACCATTTTCCAAAGCAACAATCATGCTTTAAACCACAAGTATAAACCTTATACTTACAAGGATCACTTACCATGCTCATCCTTCAGCATTTCATGCTCAAAAACAGTATATCAAATACTTTAAAACATGTTTAAACAGTAGGTAATATGCAAATCAAAACAAGTGCATTATACCATTAAACACTGGTATGACCGAGAGAGAAAATTCACTTTTACTTACTTTTGAGTTTAAACCAGCGTATCAAGCGAACTTTAAACTCTCATAAACCAACTTTAAAACATTCCAATGCTGGAATCCACGTTCTCACTCACTGATACGCGAAGCCTTGATTTGCCGACGCAAAATTAAGCGTCTGAAGCCTCCAACGCTACACCGCTTGCTTCCAAAACAACCTCCCATGTTTAAACCACATAACAACAGAGGATTAATGCATCACAATGCATTTGCATCACTGCAACAACGGACCCTCACAGATTCTTGCATTCACCTCACAATTACACAACCACAACAACCGCAAACTTCAACTAATCCTTTCCAAACACAACTCAGCCACAAACTAACAATCTAACACCACTTTTATCATTAATTAACATCTAGAAACAGAATCAAATCAACCTAACACCTCCAGCAATCATACAACCACCAAAACACCTCAAAAACACAAATCTAGCAACCTAAACAATTAGAGACTCGAGAGCTTCAGGATTCCATTGATAAAATCAACTTATCAACATCATTACACATAAAAAAATATGTTCAAAAACAATCCATACTACTGAAAAATAGATTCACTTCGAATCTTTCATCATTTCATCAATTTTACCCAATTAAATCCATATAAAAAAATATAAAATCAGATTATAAACTATAAATCAAGGATCAAATACTTGGGAATATCAATAAAAAACCATTTAGCAGAGGAGATCACGGACCTTACCCCTGTTATGTGATTTCTCCCTCAATTGGCTTGTTTAAAGCTACGAAAACATAAGATTTCTATGAGATTTTGTAAAACAAAGTTAAAGAATCAAGTTAAAATCAATAATCTGAGTGAAAAGAATCTCTCACCTCTAGATTTTGATGAAATTCTGAGTGTTTGGCAGATTTAAGTTGAGAGAAAAAGTTTAGGGAAAGTTATGTGAATTTCTTTGAAAAGCTAATAACTAACTTTAGATATTTAATCCTTCTTAATTACCCTTTTAAAACACATGTTTAAGATGACTTAATTGAATGGAGAAACCACCAGCAAACACTTGGTAAATTATGTAACACCCCATTCCTGTATCCGTACTTTGAATACGAGACAAAAATGTTATGACTTCTTTTATTCAAAGAATTAGGGTAATTTAAAATTTTCATAAAACTTCTCCATGTTCACCTATCCTAAAATTTCTCTAGCCCAAGCACGCTTAACTTTATTTAAAATTGACTTAAATTATTTGTTCGAGTTCTAAATCATAAATCAATTATCTTAGCAAAACTCATCACCTGAGTTTACTCTTAACTTTGAATCTTTCCAGAAATGCCAATTATCTTGAAACCATAACAGCTTTAAAGGCCAATCAGAACTCCATTGTGTGTAGTAAGTATACATGTCACTATAAAAACCAAATCTTAATTAGGATGTCATTACTGTGATTACCTGTTGAGCTTTCCAATATTGATGCAATGCTCCTCTCACTCTCAGCTTGATTTACCTACGTGTGCACAATCAATACACGCTAAGTACGAACTTAGTGAGGCATAAGATGAGAACATTATAAAATACTTTGTAATGCATGATACTTTTTAAAAGTATGATAGTCATTAAATCATATAATCTGTAATGCAAGAATATCTATGTTAGAAAACATACTGTGATCATTCTGTGAAATCATATAGCCCAAGGTAAATATCAAGTATCTAATATTCGATTCACGTACTTAAAAAGTACTATCCTTGACATTCTTGTAAGACACAATCAAGTGCCTATAACTTTATAATACACATTCAAGTGTTCGTTACTTTATAATACACTTGAAGTGTCAATAACTTTATAATACTCTTAATGGTGTACCACAATATTATCCTACTCGACATTTTGTTACCAAGGGCAACATGAAAAACAATTCCTGCAAAATGGCAAGCAACCCATATACAATTCATATCATGTATAACATATCATATTAGAGCAGTTCATACTCCAATATGCTCTATAAACCATATGTGATCATAAAATATGTCACAATCTTTAAATCAGTAAAATTAAGTACCATGCCAAAACATATTATGTTGTTTATAAAAATTCTTTACCTTTTCGGGTGACTTATCGCAAGTCTCCCTTTAGTATGTTAATAAACATACCTTTTAAAAAAATGTATGCACTCACGTTGGCCATTTATTAGCATGCCTCACTAAATTCTACTCGATCCTTTCCTTTATAGAACCTCGAACCATTCTTTGATTCGGACTTGACTTCATTAATCACATGAATAAGATAAAATATTTGTTAGATTCAAATCTAACATCACCATAAACATGCTGTCTTAATATAATCATTCGAATATAAAATCTCTAAATTTTTTCCTTTCTTCCTTGTATTGTTCAAAAACTTATTATGATCCTTAGTGACCAATTTGAACTTCCATAAATTCTTCCGAGCTTGCTAACTCACATTTAAATACCAAATGTTTCAAATTCCATTTTCTGACAGCTTGCACTACCTTCAAAGATTTACTTATATCAGGCAGAATACATACCGGTTCTTAATTTTCTTTATACTAGAGAAACTAGATTCAATAACGGTTCTAACGGTATAATACACGTAAATTAATAAAATCTACAAAAATTATGAAAATTCTTCGAAATCCAGTCACAATGTTGTTTTGACAGAAAATTGCTATGTAAATTTTCTGACCTTCATTCGATTAAAAATTCATATCTTTTAACTCGAAACTCGAAATTAGTTTCCGTTTGTTGAAGGCAAAAATAGACGAACACATCTTTACAACGGTATAAAATTCATCATCTAACCATTTTTGTAGAATTTATGGTGAATTTTCAAATTTACAGCCAAAATTCAATCTTCTTCATAACTTTCTATAATAAACTTCTAATTTATACTAACTTCTTCTTATTTTTCTACTTGTCAATTTAGTCCCATCACTTGCTTCAAACCACCAATTCATCATCTTCTTCGTCAAATAATTATTCAAAATAATTCTCTCTAATTTTCCTTCTTTGCCCAAAATAGTTACTAAAATGCAAAGGTAAGGATTCAAACTTCTTATCTTTGCAAATTTAGTCCTCTAATCACCATTACTACCTTAATTCTATTATTTTAACCAAAAATCAGATTTAATCCCCTCAAGAATTTATTTCCTATTTGGTCACTTGATTTTGATAAATTGTCAAAATGGTCACTAATTTAATTTAAAGTCGGTTTAGCATTCTAACATCAATCTCACATCTCCAATATCCTTAATAACATAAATACATACCAATTCCATACAAATTCAGATTTGGTCCTCTAACTTTTAAGATTGCCGAATTGATCCCTATCAAATTAACTTAGGGTCTTGCTTCCAAACAACAAATCAAGCTTACTAAATCATTAATTCAACATCACAAACCCTAAATTAAACTTGAATCCATAAACCCTAATTATCTTAATAATAATCAAAACATGTAGAACTTAAATCCCAACTCAATATCATGATTCTAACATCATACTAGCTTGATTTCAACTTGAATCCAATCATGGAATCATAAAATCTCAAAAGCCCCAATTTGATCCATAAACCCTAATTTCTTTCTCATGTAAATTCTCATCAATCAAGCATGGATTCCATGAATTAAATACATCAAAAGATAGAGCTTGAAGAGTAGAACAACTTTGTAGTTCGAAAGATTACCTAAAATTTGAGTTTCGGGGCTTGAATCGAGCTTGGAAATTCTCTCCCCCTTTTCCCCATATTTTCAAAAATGGAAGATGGAGAAAGCTTCATCTTTTTTACCTTTAATTTAAAATCTCTCCAATTAGGCCACTTGTATTTTATAAATGAATTTTAAATTCATTTAAATGGGGAAATTACAAAAGTGTCATTTTTATCCAACGGTTGAGATTGATCTTATCATCAATCAAGAGCCGAGATTTAACGTTTAATTTTCTTCTTCCAAAACTAACCCTTGTAACTTCAAATATTTCAAAATTGCCATCCCTGCCAAATGACTAATTTGCCCTCCAACTAGTATTTATTTACTAGTTGGTTTCAAAATTGTCATTCCATTAAAATCTAACTAACTTAGTTCCTTCTCAACCGACCACATGTCATTTTATTCATCCAATGGTCAAAAATAAACCAATAAGTTGGTAGTTACCAACTTTACCCTTGTAATTTTTCCAAAATTACGATCTTGTCATTTTTCATCCAACGACTCATGTTTAACGTGGAAAATCAACTTAAATCCAAGGGTTCATATTCTTCCAACACAAATAAAATATCTTAGACATATAAAATGACATAATCAACCTTGGCTTATCATCCTTCAAAATATCCTAGATATTCGATTCGATCCGATTATCCGAATATTCTTCCAAACTTTAACGCTTTATAGCAAAAAATACAAGCTCCGTACGAAAAATTCGAGTAACACAGAAAGATCACTCTTGGGGTTGAACTATTCATTTACGAAGTTAAACTACACAACTTTTGAAAATTACACTTTGGTCCGTAAACTTTTCCAAAGTTTACACTTTGACCCCAAAACTTTCAAAATTTTCATTTTGATCACTAGCGAAAAAATAGGATATTAAAAATTAGCTCCTTAAGGATTCTAAGGATTTGACCCTTTTCATTTTAGTCACTTTAAAACAGTTTTCAAAAAATCACATTTTGGTCACTAACCAAAATGTCATATTTCCAAAATTGATTCCACTAAAAATCAATATATATTAAATGATGATTTTTAACTATTTTCCATATTTTCATCTTGCCAAAAAAATATACGATGCCGAATCCGACTCGAATCTCTAACTCGGTCCACCTGACCTTCGAATAAACCTCAAAACTGTTGGGCCCAAAACCGGGGCGTTACAACTCTTCTCACACAGATCCTCGCAGATTCTGAGAGTCCTCATTCAAAAAAATAATAAACAAAATTTACTATTTTACTAGCCAAAATAAATGGTCAATATCAGTTTACAAGTCATATATTCATTACACTTAAAATATCCAAATCTGAACCCAAGTGTCCTAGTGGAAAAGCGGATAATGTTCATCCTAGGAGACACGAGTTCAAATAGCTTTGTCTACAAGATGTATGCGCATTGTCAAATGATTAAGAATATATATGAATTGATGCTAACTTGTAATCACCTTTAGACTATTCGAAGAAAAAAATATACAACTCTTAATACATTAATACAAATATCTAATATTAACTCTCCAAAATTACAAGTATTAAAATAAATATCCAACATTAATATATATATATATATATGTTAGGGGTATATAGGTAAATAAGAGATGAATATATATTTTTTAAAAAAATTGTAACATATTGAGGATCCTTGTGAATATATTTTGGGATTCCTACGTTGCAGATATATCAATTATAGTCTCCATCTCTATTTGAGCTTTGTAGATAAAATTTCTCATCCCTATCCCGTGAAAAATTTAACATGATTCTCCTAGTATAATTAATGTCACGACGTAGTCTAAAGTCCCTACAATCTAAAAAAATCAATTGATAAATAGAGTTTTTTATATGGTGATAATGATTTGGACTAAGGAATAATATTAATAATAGTCTCAAGTTGAAAATAGTAGAGACATAAACCATAATTTGACCTACAAATTATAACATCCCTAACTTTATTTGAGTAACATTTAAAAAGTTTTGTTATTTTTTTAAGTTCTATCCAGGAAAAAATTGGCGTTGGAAAGGATCATACAATCTTTTCATTGATTGATGGTCTAAATTGATGAAAAAAATAATTTGCAAACAATTGCAATCATACGACCAAATCGAATAAAATAAAAAGTTGAGAGACTAAATTAAAAAAAAAGATTAATTATAACTACATATTTATTCCACAATGATTGAGGAACATGTGGTCCCAATTTGGTAAAGATGTGCTTAAAAGTTAAAATAAAACAAAATTGAAGAATTAAAGGAATCATACGAAATTGTAAAAAGAGAAAAAAAATGTTGTGAAAAAAAATTGAAATTATACAGGTATTCTATGCTGTGAATTGGTAAATTCTAAACTTAACTCTAACTCCATTTTATTCAAATAACTCAAATTAAAAAATAATAACTTTCAAATCGAATCGAATTTTATTTATTCATACCAAAATAACGAGAATGACATACAACAATATGACTGTCTAAATAAATAATATGTTTTCCATCAACACTGATGAAACAAGTACACAAATGTATATAGAGAGAGAGAGAGTCTCAAACGATAAAAATCTCAATAAAATTCAAAGTGTAATGGCTAATAATCTGAATAATCTGTGTATTATTTTATTTAGTATGAGAAAACCCATCCGCTCACCAAGGGAATATGTCACCTTAGTACAGCGCTATAGATACTAAAACCAAGAATAAGGCGGTGATTCCAGTCAACGCAACCCTGTCAGCGCCTCCATCGTCACCTCGTTGGCCTGTAAAATTTTACCAGCAAAAAGGAGAAAATTTAAGGCTAAAACTTTACACTGGGGAATTCATGCTAATTCCAATATTTGACCTTTTTATATGTTTATTCCCTTTGAATAAAAAAAGTTGATTTGAAGAGAAATCAAAGAGATGCCTTGTTACCTGGTGGGGGTGGTGGAGCAGATGTAGGAGAAGTGGCTGTACAAGGAATACCAAATTTATAACACAAATAATTAGTCTGCTCATCCAACCATATCTCACAATTAAAAAAATAAAAACTATTAACTAACCCTATGGCAACGAATCAAGAATCAACAAACAACACAAGGATAAAATAATTACGGTTCAAACAAACAAATTTGTATGATCTGATTGACCCACTTAACCCACCAAACCAACTCATATTAAATTAGATAAAATCTAACGACTTTTGAAAACAAAAGTTTTTAATCTTTTTTTTTCATCTAAATTAAGCTTTTCCATTCTATACTTTTATTAAATCAACCTTTTAATCAACATTGATCATTAAATCTAATAGATGTCACATGTCATGTCACGACGTTGTCAAGTGGTATTTCTAAAAAATATTTTATCTAAGATATTCTAAAAATATATAAAAATTTACTATATAAATTTGTAAATGTCACATGTAGAACCATAGTGTCTCACATGACAATAATATCTAAGAAACTCTGTTAAACTTAACCGTCAAAATAGGTCAAAAAACTTAACTAATACAATTTATTTGTTTAAGAACTTAATTGATTTATTTTCTCAATTTAGATGTTCAATTGAGTACAAAAGTAATTCAAGAGCTTAATTGTTGTTTATGTTTAATTGTTTAAGGGCTTGTGGCACCTTTAAACCAAACTTATTGAGTTGATTAATTGATCAAAACATAATGTCCACTGGTTAAGACTTGGTTCTTCATTGTTGTTGGATTGAAAAATTCATATGATGTCAAAAGTACTCTAAACTAAAAAAAAACACTTTAAACTAAAATATAAAATTAGTCCCGTAAAAGAACTCAATATTTGTTGTTGAAGGGATAATTTAATTTTTTTAAATTTAAAGAGGGACAATAATAAAAAAATATTTTTTTAAGAGTTAAAAATACAATCTTATCAATTTCAATTCAAAAAATTTCAATTTTTAAATTACGTAGGGGCCATTAATACCAGCAAGTTAAACCTCTGATTAATATATATTTTTAAATTGAAGCAACTGAATTGAACTGCTCTACCTAATAAAAAAGGGGTACATAAACCAAAGTCATGGTTGTTTTAAATTAAATACAAACAAAAAAGGGGTATAGAGAAAGAGGTGATGGGGCTAGAAACATACCGTTGGAGCAGGACCTGACATCAACATTGACCTCGCAATCACGAGCGATCCTCATAACAGCAGAGACGGAGACGTTGACAGAATTCAGCAAATCAGGATTGTTGATTAGGTTGCAAAGGCAAGTAAGTTGGGTAGCCACGGCTTCTCTGACAGGGTTACAGCAATCGTCGTCTGGTTGGGCGGTGGAGTTGTTAACGTAAGGAGCGCAAGGCACCAGACTCTGCGCACACGACGCTTGCGCATCCGTTACTCTTGCCGTCGCCGCCAACATCACAAAAACCGCCATCATTAGCATCTTAGGAGCCATGCTTGTGATTTTTTTCTTCTGTTCTTTCTATTTTCCCTTGCCTGGCATGGCTGCTATGCCCTCGCTTATATACTGTTCTTTTTGGTGCTTTCGTCAAAGAAAGACAACGAGGGAAAAGTAGAATATAAGGTAAAAACGCGCTCTTAATGGTCGTTGATATCACACGCTCCAGTATTTGCCGTACTGGACTTTCTTTCTTTAAATTGATATCTAATTGTATGTTTTTTCATAACTTTTATCACTTTATTCATCTATATCTATATTATATATAAAACTCTTTAATTCAAAAAAATTCTCTTTAAATTGATGTCAAGTTATTCAAACACAATTTTAATTGAAAATTTTATATAAAATCAACGTTTAGTAAATTATTAAATAACATTTTAAGCTAATTTATCATTTAACTCTATTGTATAATCTTTTATAACACTTGTTAAGTACATCGGCTAACCTAATTTGATTTGGTATTGTTGTATCTCTAACTTTAAGTCCTCCGCTAGGAACTCCTCTGATCCAAACGCCTCCGCGTAGGGGGTGGTCTAGAGACTCCAAAGATTTCGCTATATCAAATCATTGTTGGAAGTAAACTCCATTACTATCACAGTCGGTTAAGCCTACCAGTTCGCTCTATTATGACAATCGGATCTACCCCTGGAAACCCATTATTATCTACCAAACATAAGACTGACACCATTCATAAGTCAAGATCGTATAAATATCCCCAAGGGACAAACGAAAAAGTGATCTTGGCACAAAAGTACTATTGCTCATTGTCTTCTTCATCTAATCCTCTTTAATCACATACTTTTTATGCAATGACCAACTATTGTGACTCTCTGGAATCGCATCAAACCACCACAATCTCATTCTTATCATCAAATCACAATCATACTAAAGATGAAGCCTATGACCAAAGTCAAAAAGTTACAAAGATTAACGGGACGAGTATTGGCCCTCAACAAATTTGTCTCAAGGATGGCGGAAAAGAGTTCCAATGGACCATTAGATGCCAAGCTTTCTTTGAATATTTGAAAAAGTATCCGAGTACTCATTCGCTCCTAACATCCCATTGAGAAAGAGATAGTCTCTTAGTCTACCTAGCCACCTCTAACATGCGAATTTGGTTAACAACACATCACAAGGCCAACTTCTCGTATACTATGTCAACAAAGTTCTTTAGAATGGGGAACTAAACTAATAAAAAATAGAGAATGTCATTTTTGCACTAGTGGTAGCCATTTGAAAACTCTGCCATTTCTTTCAACCCTTTCCATTTTAGTTGTGACCGACTAGCCCCTGAAGGAGGTGCTCTAGCGAATAAAATCCTCCGAAAGAATGATAATGTAACAAACCAGATTTTAGAATCCGTAGTTCAGGTTCACCCGAGCGTTCGACCTTGTTGTTGGGCCCATAAAGGGCTAAAAGAACCATAGTGGGCTTCCTATTTCTTATGTTGGGCTCATGTTTTTGGGTTGCCATGTGGATTAGAAAGAGGGTGGAAGGGTAAAGGGGTAAATCTCCCCATTTTCAAGAAGGAAAATGGAACGAGTTCTTAATTTTTTGGACAGGTGTAAGAGTGGTGATCCCACTCTCGTCCCCCTTCATCCCATCCATCTATTTTCTTTTTCATTTCCTTAGAAACCCAAAGCAAATATCAAATCTTTGTCATATTGAGTAAGAATCTCGGATTTGTTGTTGAGTGTAGTGCAACCTACATCAAGTGATCTATCAATCAATGTAAGCATGGTTGGAAATGGTGGTGTTTGGTGAAAAATGGGTTTTGGTGAAGGCTGAGGAAGAAGAACGGGAATGAGATATTTATATCCATTTTTTGTTGAAAGAATCTTCCTTTAATAATCTTTTAAGGTTTACAGCAATGTTGTAACTCGTTTCACAACACTTTCTTGTAGTGAAAGAAGTTGAAAACTCTTCCAAAGAGCAAGAAAAGAAGAAAGCTTGAAGCTTGGGCTAGAATCTTTATTATCAGCTATAGGAGTAAGTTAGTACACCTCTAACTCCATTGTCTTCATGGACATCATAAAAATGATGTCTTGTATGTTATTTTGATGGTTTGGTAGCTTAAAGCCTTGAAAATGGCAAATCCCATATTTGAGGTTAATAATGTGTAAAATTGATATAAAACCACCTAAAATCACTTTGATAACATGCAAGCTTCTTTTGGAGATGTTTAAGGGTCATTTAGGGACCCTTGGTATGATTTTCGAGCTCAAGACTCGAAGTTATAGGCTCAAGTACAGGTACGAGATGAACCAGTATTGGTACCCTATGTTAAACCTAATGAACGCTTGTAATTTGTGAAGGGCTTACGGTACGTATTTCAACCAGTACCAGTACGGTGATAAAATTTATTTAAATATGTCTACTAAAATATTTATATGTATCAAAACATTTTGGGCGCATGTAGCATAATTGCCTTAATTAATACTTATCGAGGAAATATTATATGAAAAGTCATATTTCCTATGCATTGTTTGGGGTCAAAATTTGTTATAATTACTAATATATTGATAATTTGAATATTATTAGAATTTTCGAAGATATTCAAAAGCATTTTTATTATTCAAGAAAAGTATTTGAGAAAAAGAATCTTGAAATTAAGTTTGTCTCGGCCTAATGATTGAGGACTTAAATATGATCTTTTATCTATTAGTGAACATATATTGATAGAATATTAAAAGATTCAATATGAATAAATTGTATTTATTGAGTACCCAAAGATTCAATATTATTTTTTGTCTATGAGTGGACATATACTAAAATTCTTGGTATGGAGACATCATAGCTTAGATGGTCTAAAAGCATCATGTCTTAGTTGGTCCAGAAGCATTGTATCTTAGTTGATCCATAAACATATGATCTTAGTTAGTCCAAAAGTACTATGTAACTTCTACAAATATCATTATCTTTATATCTTCAAACATTAGTCCGTGTCATTTTCAAATTATGTTGAAATAATTGTTATGAACGAAATAAGCTGAAGATGTGTTTGGTAAGACTATTTGTTGGGCTCAAAATCTTTCAACCGAATTGTTTGCCAAGTGGTGGAGAAGTTATAATTTGGGTGAATTTGGTGGAGACAAAAAGATAGAAAATATACACAAGGATTTATAGTGGTTCAAATTTCTAACAAGCTCTACATCCACTAACTTAGCTCCCCACTAAGGATTTCAACCAATTCACTAAAAATTCTTCCCATTTTCTAGGCTTAGGAGACAACCCTTACAATCCTAGACTCACTCACCAAGTCTAGCCTCCAAAGCTCACAAACCGAGCTTTGGGAACACTCTTAAACAAGAGAATTCTTAAGCAAAACTGAAATCCCTCTAAAAGGTGTTTGTTTGCACTCTAAAGCTCTCACCCAAAACCTAAAACACTTGAGCATACATTGACATTTAAGCTCACAAGTGTTGTCTATACAAAAAATGAAAAAAATTAAGCACTAAGACAAATTTTCTTCATAATGTTGTTAACTTGAGGATCATTAGTTGTTGCTGAAGCTTTGATGTCCCTTTTATACTCCCAAATAAGTTCCTAGCCATTGTAGACAGTCTTCCGTATCGATACGCGAGTAGGCATATCGGTATTGCTATTAGCCGTTATACTCATTTCTGGCTATGCGTATCGCATGCCTTGGCTCGTTTCGGTACACCGTATCGAAACGCCAGGGACTGCATCGGTACGACCTGCAATTCAAATAGCCGTTGAGAAATAGCTGTTGGGGTGGTTGAAAACAAGATCGGTACGCGTTCAAGTGTATCGATACGATCCTATCTGTATCGGTAATCCTATGGGCATATCGATACGGTTTTTGGCCACTAAAAAATTACTGTAGCTCAAACCCTTATCTGTATCGATACGGGGTATACCGTATCGGTACAAGTATGTTGAAAATGTTAGTTTGGCTACTTTAAAGCATTTAAAACATTTCCAAAACGTCTCAAAAACTTCTCAAACTTATTTTTAAATTGTTTGGACTTAAAAAATATTTTTAAAATCTTTTCAATTTAGTCCAAAACTAATTTTCAATTATTATATCAAAACAAATATCCTAACAATCTCCCTCTTTTTGATATAATAAAATCAACTTGAAAAATTATTTTTGAGATTCTCCCCTTAGTAAAAATAAGATTTGAATGAGAGATTAAATGATGAAAATCTTATAAGCTTCTCCTTTTTCATTTGAAAATTCAATTTTTTAAAACATTCTCCCACTTTTTGTTATTTCAAAAATGGTTTAAACTTTAAAGTCCAATAACAATGGAGAGGTAAAAAATGACAAAAATAAGTTTTGTTTTAAAATTGGCTCCCCCTTACTCAAGCAACATCCAAATGTTAATCCAACATTTATGATAAACTAGTTGAATTAAAATAAATAAATCAAATTAAAATAAACAAAAATTCAACTAATTTTACCACATTTGAACCAAAGGTAGGATGTGAAGCCTTCCTTCTTCAAGTGTTCTTCCCTGTGTGTGTAGAGCTCTTCCTTAATTTCATCACTTGTCGATCAAAGCTCCATCACACCTAAAACAAGACAATCAAGTAATTTTTGGCATCCAAATTGCTTTGGATCCAATGACGTTAGAAGCACATAATTTAGTCCCCTTAGGAATCCATTTTTCAATTTCATCCTTTTCAGTTGAAGTAATTAGTCCTTCTGGGACCCAAATACTTCTAAAACATTTTTCTTTAATAAATCTAGGGGCACTAGATTGTCTTACATAAAAATTTGATTTTCCCAAGTTATTTTCCTTTTGAAGTTGATTGGAAATCAAATCTTTTTCTTTCTTAAGATCATCTATTTCCATTTGATATTTTTTTCTTTATTTTGAAGCAAATTTTGTAAATCCAAAACTTTAAGTTCAAAATACTTTAATTTTGCTTCAAATTCCAAATTAGTTTTCATAAGCAAATCATTTTTATTTTTTAATTTAGAAATCCACCTTTTGCATTTAGAAAATGAGGCTTTAAACTCAAAAACCAATTGGTCATAGGCTTCTTGCAACTCATCAAATGTATATGGATTTGAATTTGAGCTAGATGAGTTAGAAGTTTCCTCTCCCTCATTGAGGGCCATTAAACATAGGTAGGCTTCTTCATTTTCATTGGTGGAGTCTTCATCACTCCATGTAGCCACATATACTTTTTCTGATGATGATTGTTTTTTTGTTGAAGATAGGGCAATTGAATTTGTTGTGCCTCGTTTCATTATACTTGGAGCACTTGGGGGAATCCACCATCTTTTTCTTCTTCAATTCATGCTTTGATTCTTCTATGTTGCTCTTCATGAACCGAGTGAATTCTTTAAAGAGATAGGCCATCTCTTCATCCTCACTTTTCTCTTCACTTGTTTCTTCTTGTTGGCTTGTGGAGGGTTGTAGAGCAATGATGTTGACATAGATTCCTTGCTCTTGGATTATCTTCTTATTCTCCCTTTTTATGGGTAGAGACATCATTTTATGGGTGAGAAGAGATCCTACGAGCTTTTCAAGTTTGAGCTTCTTCAAGTCTTTGACCTCAATAATGGTCGTTTTCTTGCTATTCCATGATTCGAAAAGTGAATAAATCAACTTCCGAACGAGTTTATCTTTTGAAATCTCCTCTCCAAGTCTTTTTAGATTGTTGACGATCGTGGAGAATCGATCAAACATACTCTTGATGTCTTCATATGGGTATATCTTGAAGTTTTCATATTCGAGGTTGAGTAGGTCGATCTTTGTTTCCTTCACCTCATTTGTTCCTTCATGGATTGCTTCAAGTTTGTCCATAACTCCTTGGCACTTTCACAAGAAAATACTTTGGCGTACTCATCCGGGCCCAATACACAAAATAGAATGTGCAAAGCCTTACAATTTAGCTCCATCTTCTTGGGATCTTCCGCGCTCTATTCCGCCTTGCTTCGTGTTGGCACGAATGGTCCATCTTTAACTATGTCCCAAAGACGATAGTCTTTGCTTTTCATGAAAACATTATTTTATGCTTTCAACAAGCATAGTGATCACCGTTGAAGAAGGGCGGTTTGTCAATGGATAACGCCATGGAAACCGGTTGACTTGTTTAATGGTCTAGCTTGCCGGATCACCTCAATAGGATGTTAATCCCTCTCGATTGAGCCTTTCTCTAATACCAATTGTTGGGCTCGAAATCTTTCAACCGAATTGCTTGCCAAGTGGTAGAGAAGTTGTAATTTGGGTGAATTTGGTGGAGGCAAAAAGATAGAAAATATGCAAAAGGATTTATAGTGGTTCAAGCTTCTAACAAGCTCTACATCCACTACCTTAGCTCCCCACTAAGAATTTCAACCAATTCACTAAGAATTCTTCCCTTTTTCTAGGCTTAGGAGGCAACCCTTACAATCCTAGACTCACTCACCAAGTCTAGCATCCAAAGCTCACAAACTGAGCTTTGGGAACACTCTTAAACAAGATAATTCTTAAGCAAACTGAAATCCCTCTAAAAGGTGTTTGTTTTCACTCTAAAGCTCTCACCCAAAACCTAAAACACTTGAGCATACATTGACATTTAAGCTCATAAGTGTTGTCTATACAAAGAATGAAAGAATTAAGCACTAAGACAAATTTTCTTCATAATGTTGTTGACTTGAGGATCATTAGTTGTTGCTAAAGCTTTGATGTCCTTTTTATACTCCCAAATGAGTTCCTAGCCGTTGTAGACCGTTGGGATTGAATTGGAGCCATTGGGGCTTGTTTTTCCTGCAAAAAATACAGTTCTGTAGCCTTACGTATCGATACGCGAGTAGGTGAATCGATACTGCTACTAGCCGTTATGCTCATTTCTGGCTACGCGTATCGGTACGCCTTGGTCCGTTTCAGTATACCGTATTGAAATTCCAGGGACTGTATCGGTACGACCTGCAATTTAAATAGCCGTTGAGGTGGTTGAAAACAGGATCAGTACTTGTTCAAGCTTATTGGTACGATCCTATCCATATCGGTACGCCTAGGGGCGTATCAGTACGATTTTTGGCTACTGGAAAATTACTGTAGCTAAAACCCTTATCTATTTCGATACGTGGTATACCGTATCGGTACGGGTATGTTGAAAATGTTAGTTTGGCTACTTTAAAGCATTTAAAACATTTCCAAAACCTCTCAAAAACTTCTCAAACTTATTTTTAAGTTGTTTGGACTTAAAAAATATTTTTGAAATATTTTCAATTTAGTCCAAAACTATTTTTCAATTATTATATCAAAACAAATATCCTAACACTATTGACCCAACATATCAAAGATATGAGATTTGTTTTCACAAGATAAGATGTAAGCTATCTTGCATGGAGATAATGCACTTGAAAAGTGGACACATCTAAGGAAATAGAATGAAACATATCCCCAAAGTTTTCTCTCTTATGATCTTAAAAAGAATAGCAATATAAATATTCGACGAATTAATTCAAGTGATACTTTCAAAGTCTATTTACTAGTGTATTGTCTACTTCAACATTTGAAGATTGCATTCAAGATTGAATTATGAAGAGTAAATACGTATTACACTCTTTTCCCCTTATCCATGGTTTTGTCTCATTGAATTTTCTTGGAAAGGTTTTTAATGAGGCAACATGTCATGTGATAATTTTACACTTAATTTTATTACATCAATATATTCGTTCAACATGTTTCAAACTATTTTCAAAATAACATAAGCAAATGATTCTTTATAAATGATTTTTTTAATTATTGTATTTTTCATAAAAAAAATACAATTATTATTTAAAATTAACAAGAATATGAACGTATTCTCGATGTGTTTACTCACTACGTCGATGCAGCTCCACCACTGGCCACTTGGGAGTACATTCACCAAGGTGGATTTTTTAACGTATGCCAGATTTTTAGAGATTGTAAGTTGCAACCATCACTTATTTTTGCATTAATAGAAAGGTTGAGGTTGAAGAAACACATTTTTCATCTTCCTTGCGGTGAGTATACGATCACTCTGGATGTTGTTTCACTCCAACTAGGTCTTTCCAGTTGAAGATGATGTTGTGACCATTTTGACCAAGGATAACTGGCATGATGCATGCTACGAGTTGGCCAGAAAGGTGCCAAATCGATTTAACGGCGTTCGCATCATTTTGAAGTGGTTGAAAGACAATTTCAACACCTTGGCGACTGCCTGTTTTGAAGAGGAGGTGAAGGCATGTACACGTGTGCATTTCCTGAGAATAATAAGAGGGACGCTAATGCTCGTAAAATCTCGCAATCAAGTCCATTTAATGTACTTACAACATTTTAAAGATTTTCAGGAAGCCGATCAATGGAGTTAGGGTTCGATAATTTTGGCTACACTTTTCAAAGAGATGTGCATAGCCACTTGGCCAACAAAAAATACTATTGGATGATGCCTTTTGTTGTTACAATCATAGGTGTGGTATCACTTACCATTTCTACGTCACACGTTCACCCAGAGGCCCATTTAATTTTCGTCTTGCCAAAATGTAATTTAACTTATTATTTCACTAGTTTAGGGTAATTATCATTGTTTTGGTTTCGACGTGTGAATTATAATATTTTTCATGTTCAATAGCTGGTGCGCTGAATTAAGTCATCGAGGTATTCCGATGAGGTTGAAGTTATCATACTGGTAATCGATCAAAAATACGAGACAAAAGGTTTATTTTTTAATATTTTTATTATAATAAATCTAAATCCGTTATAAGATAATTCCTAAAACGTAAAAAATAATACTTTTATAGTTTAAATGGATGTCGTATTATAATGCATAATTGATGGCTTCCATCTCATCTGATTTGTTTGCTACATCAAACGTATGACATGCACGTGTCCCTTTTATATGTTATTTCACCGTTGAGTGGCATCCAACTGATCACATGCTGCGATAGTTCGAGTTCATCTAGTTTGTTCCCCGACTAGCTATAGACATTGACAATTGGATAGCAATGTCAAAGCAACGATATAACTCTTTACCTAATCGCACATTAATCGCACTTTTGATACAAAAGTTTCCCACGTGTACATATCATGATTCATGCATTATAGGAAACTATATATACCCTCTGATGAGAAACAAGCTAGATCTATTCATCAATGCAAGGAGAAGCATCCACTAACGCAATATCATTGTTCCTCATCTAATCAGGGAAGAAGGAACCCTTCTGAATGGTCATCATCAGCATCACCTAGACCATCACAACCTACACCTACGATGTCATTGACCATTAGCCATTTGATGTAGTCACCATTTGTTGTTTCGAGTCTGATACAGGGTTATTACATATTGGTATAGAAGGATCCGACCTATGTTCCATACGCATCAATATTGTATGGGAATGTTCATCTACATGTACCACCACAATCATTTCAGTCACCGTTACTACATTCACTGATGTCATCCCAATTCAGTGGTTGGATTCTTGATCAAGCACCTTCATGACCGTTATTCTTTCTTGGTTATCTAGTAACACACAATGACGCTAGTAATATTGGAGATAATACCAATAAAAATGATAGAGATAGTGAGGATAACGATTGTGTGAAGGCTAATTGATACGAAGAAATCCATTATGTAATCGACGTCCACCGCAATATGGCACCTGTTCACATAGATATCATTAGTTATACATCTTATTTTTCTCATTTTTTTGTATTAAATGTTCAAATATTTGTAATTTATTTTGTTTCAATTATAGTAATATTGTTTTAAGTTAATATATTATTCAATTATTAATTAAAAAATTATCATTTTTAATAGTCTAAATGTGATTATAATATAGTATTTGTCTATACATATTTTTAACCTTTTAACAATAGGCATACACCTTATAAACAAAGCGATTTGAACTCGTGTCTCCTAGAATAAACATCATCCGTTTTTTTATTGTGACACTTGTTAGGTTCTAATTTAATCATAATTATACAAACATCATAATAAATTCATTTTCTAAAAAATTCAAACAAAAATTAAATAATTTAATCATTTTCTTCTTTTAAAAAAGGAAAAAACAATAAGATATTATAATTACATATTTAAATAATGTTTTTTTTTTTTTCAAAAGAGCAGACCAAGTGATGTACCATCCGAAAAAATTAAAATTTTTAGGGAAGGCGCATCCAAGCAACCATGTCTAGAATCTGAATAGATGTGTCATATTGGCTTAAAGCGTTTTTCTGAGGACGCGCTTTCGGCTTACGTAACTTAAATGGATACTATTTCCTTAAATAATTATTGAATAATGATATTATATTAAATAAAATTGAAAAGGAGTATATTGTCATAATAATGCTGTATTTGTATCATATTTTTATTATAAAACACCATTCTTAATCGGAAATCGTACTCGCGGTCAAAACGAACCAGTCTTGTTGTACGATAATTTCAAGCGTTGGAAAGGTAAATCCCATTTTAATTCAAGTTTGGTCAATGTTCTAATCTACATTATTAAAATTATTTCCGCACTTAAATGATATACTTTCAAAAAGAAAAGCATTGTCTTTTTTTACCTAAATTATTAATTATTAGCTTATCTTAGTCTCTAGACTCTTACCTACCATCAATTTGATAGGAATACATATATTTTCCCTTTCGATTTTTCAAGATTTTGTCTTAACTAATTCGGACTGACCCTCATTTCACATCTGGTTTTGATAAGGAGGCTTTCAGAGAGAGAATTTTTTATACACAAAATCTCGAACTTAAAACCTGCTTAAGTGATACCAACTGGACTAACCACTGTTAGTAGGGAATACATCATTTTGTTAGTAAATTACTTGACCATGAATTATATTTTAATGTTTAATCTTTAAATTAACAATACAAGGCTCCAGTTTTTCAGTTCTTTATATGTGTGTACATATTTACCAGTTTTACGGAGTCTAGAAAGCATGGGAAAAAGTGAATTCAACTTGAATTTTCCAAAACACTAGAAGCTTTGAAGATCAAGAATAACGAATTGGGGACATTTGGATACTAGGAGAATGAATAGTCTGCTTTCTTCTTTTGACCAAATAGATTAATTTTCAGTCAAATGATAGAAACCAAAACCAAAACCAACAAGCAAATAGATATTCATTTATTTTTATATTTTATATTTCGGTTTTGAATAGTAAACGAATATACTAAAATTTTAAAATAAATTTTCAATATCGACAGTGAAATTAATACTTTTATTTTTGATAAATGATTACACGACCTGTTATGATAATATAAAATATTTTGTTTTTGAAAAATAAGCATCATGAATTTATTAATGAGACTTTGGCAAAGCCTCTAGAATCAGAATAACAAAAAGAAAACGAATAAATATAATTAGAAAGAAAGATGAAGGACAAGAGGGGACTATGCATAAAATATGTTTGATGTTCTTTCAATAAATTAAAACTATGATTTTTTTATTAAACATGAGTCTCTTTGACCATTTAGCCAGTTAATAAATCTCATATTAGACCCATATTAATATTTAGCTTTTTTAAAACTTAAATTTTGACTTGTTCTAGGTAATATGTGCATCAAAGCTTTTTTCTTTTAAATATGTTTTGCATTAGATTCAAGCTAACATTAAATCATTAATTTTCTGTCCAACCCTAATTAGTTATTTTGCTAGAACATATTCAACTCAAGATCCACTCTGGATTGGTCTCGGCTATGTCTTCAATTATTCTACCAGCCTATACATAATGGCCTATGATGCATCAAGGTTATCTCTGATTGATTGTAGAAAATTAGATTAACAACCAATCTCACATTTGATGTTGAGGACATTTCTTTTCCATGTTTTTAAAGCATTACTTCGCGTCATGTAAAGTTTCCTCTTCGTATTATTGAAAACATGTAATATCGTTTTCAAGGCCAGATCTTGTAAGGAGTTAGAGGAGCCTTTACCCCAAAATTTGAAAAAATATGTTTTTCTTTTTTACCTTAAATAGTTTTGAAGGTAAATTACACCTTTCATCACTCAACTATTTTGTCACTCCTATTTTGGTCACTCAATTTTTAAAATTTTTAATTTACTAACTAAACTTTTGGATTGCTCATGTTTTAGTCACTTTGAATTATTTTATTATCATTTTCTATGACATTTTTATTATTATTAAATAATTTAAAATAAAATTATATTTTATTATTATTATTAAATAAAAAATAATTTAAAATAAAAAATTAAAATTATATCCCAAATCCTAAACTCCAATTCCCAAATTATAATCTCAATCCATAAACCCCAAAACCCTCCCCTTCCTCTTTAACCGCACCCTCACCGGATGAACTTCTAATTTGCTTAAAAACCGCACATCAACGTTCAAAGCTTTAAACTCTTTAACTTTTATTAAACCAAGGTCTCAACATTTTTTAATTTTGTTTTTCAATGTTTGGTTTTGAAGTAAATTAGTTTTAGTGAACTGGGTTTTGCCTTTGTCGTTTTATATATATATATATATATTATATTCATTTGTTAAGTTGAGATTTTAATGGTGTTTTGTAGGGAAAAGTGTGGAGTTTCGGTTGTAAGATGGAAACATAGTGAGTTCGGTAAAGATCTCGAACGTGAATTCTAGAAGAAACATGGGGCCTAAAGTACGACCCACACCCTAAGGTCCAACCGGTTTTGGGTTTATGGATTGACATTATAAGTTGGGATTAGAGTTTGAGTGAATTGTGATATAATTTTTGATTTTTTATTTTATTCTAATAATAATAAAAAATATGATTATATTTTTATATTAGATTACTTTTATATTTAATAATAATAAAAATGACATGTCATAGGAAAATAATAAAAAAATAATTTAGAGGGACTAAAACATAAGTAATTTGAAAGTTCAATTAGCAAATTAAAAATTTTAAAATTTTAGTGACCAAAATAATAGTAAAAAGATAATTGAATGATAATCTGTATATTTTACTCTAATTTTAAAATTATTCTTTATATATAATGGCTCCCCAAAAAATTTTCTTTATGACTATCAACTTTTTTACTCTTTTATATTTTATAATTGACTCCTCAAAATTCAACGTCAAGGTCCATCTATGATCATTTTCTCAACTTGTAGAGGGGAAAACTTGGCTAAGAACTTTTCTATGATTTGGTCTCATGTGGTGTTAGACTCGTTAGGATGTCCATCTAAATAATTTGCAGCACCTACAAATAAAGAGAATGTAAACAATGTCAATTTAAAATCTTTAGCAATATCATCAAACCTAAATGTACCACGGATAATTCTCCAAAAAAGAGTTATCTTTAGCACGATTTCACCTTAACTTTAGCATTTATCTATGTCTTTGCATGCGTTATTGTAGCTATTTTCTTATATTTTATGTTTTTCTAGTTTAGAGTAGTAATAAGGTGAAATTAATGTTTTTAGCTGATTTTGTGCCTTATTATGTCTCCACATTTCCTATATGATTTTGGTGCTTTTGTGTTGTTAATGTAGGGATATAAAGTTGTCTTTAACTGCTGAATCGCTGTTGAATTGTAGGCACAATTAGAGTTGATTTGGCTGCAGAAGATTTCGAGACTAATGTTGGCGCAACATCCACCAGCTGAAAAGAAAGGTTGTTAGAGGAATTAAAATTAAAAGGAAAAGAGAAATTCTCTCATTGACTCGTGCCTTGACTCTTTCCCGAATGGCTAAAAGGCATCGGCCAGAGGCCAAATAGAGGAGGTTCGAAATTTTCACCATTTCTCTCTCCCTTCACGTGCAACCCCTCCTAACTTTCCTTCCACCATTCTCATCTTCAACCTCTAACTCAACTATGGTGATTTCGAGGGCAGCTTAGGAACCTTGAAAGGGTGGTGTCGTGCTGTTGTTGGAGCTTGAGAGAGACCAACTTTAGCTCATTTACGAGTGCTTTGTAAAGAGGGTGTGAACTTTAGGAGATCTTTACCCTCCTTTTTAATTTGTTAAACTCTGAATATATTTTGAATTTATTTTAAGTATTTTTGGTTTCATGTATGAATGTGAGAGCATATACACTTTCTTTATGATTTTATCTGTGCCTTTATGTTTAGCAACGATTTGTTTGTTTCGGTGTTAGCAATGCGGGTGCATGAGACCAGAGATGACTCATTGTGGGTAACTTTTGAGCTTGAGAGAGTAGGGGCATCACATAGTATATCTAGTGATTGAATCTGAGAGACTATTGGTTAGCTTGAGAGAGTATCTGCGTCATTGCCTTGCTCTTGATAAGTTAAACCCTTCGAGTGTAACACCAAAATTTTCCCTAAATTTATAGAACCTTAGATTCGGAAATCCTTAAATAAAAATCCTAATTTTTAATTCCCAAATTTTGAAACCCTAGCTTTTGAGAATTTTTGAAACGATTTGATAAAAACTGAAAATCAGAGTTCGATATCAAATTGCAAAATATTAAACTCAAGAACTAAACTGTTATTTTAGAAAACATTTTATTTTTGAAATTTCTGAACTCATTTTAATAAAGAGAAAACTTTTGGGACTTATTTGGAAGATTGAAAATATTAGAATTTTTAGTGATTAAATTGAAGAAATGTGAAGTTTGAATTGTTTCCTATAGATACTAATGAATTCAAGGACTGTTTGCATGATTAAACCTTAATACAAAGTCATTTTTTGTTACAGACGCCTTTGTCTGGTATTAATTTATTAGTATTATTAATTTACCTTATTTATTTGTAATTCTAAACCTAATTCAATTATTAATCTGCTTAACCTTACCACCGCCCAACTATATATATATATATATAGTTATAGTTATGAGATAAAGAAATAAAAAAAATATATCAATGCCGCCACGCACACCCAATACCGCAAACATGATCATACCAAAACGTTTTCAATTCGGTTAAGATCTAGTACTAGACAGAGCGCGAGAGTTGTTCACTACGTCGTTATAGCTTTATTGTTGCGTATATAAATTATTTTTTTGTATAGTATTTTATATTTTGTTTGATTATAATTTGTGCTATGTCTTGTATGTTTGTCATCATATGCATATTTTTCAGAATGTGTTTTTAACTATGATTTATAAAACATCGAATTTACGGAACTATGATTTATGATTTATGGACTATGATTTATGGAGTATGTTTTATAAAATATCGGATTTATAGAACTGCGTTCACGAAATTTGAGTTTTAAACATCATATATGTATGAGCATGGGTTGGGATTTGTACGGGGAAGTTCAGTGGTTTTATCCTTGGGCCGAATTTCACTTCGAATAGCGGACGTAGCGAGGATGTTATGGGAACCTTTCTTATCTCTGGCGGAAGTAGATGGTAGGGGTGGGAATCGGGTGGGGTAGGGACGATTTTACATTCTCCACTTCGTCCCCAACACTTGCAGGTGCAGTTTCGGGGAATCCCCATTAAATGCTTCGGGGGATTTTTTCGTCCCCATACCCATCGGATCCCTACGGTTTTCGGGGAATCCCCATCCAAAATATATTAAACAAAATTTATTATTTTACTTACTAAAATATATGGCCAATTACTTCAAATGATATAGTAGCAATATTCGACTATGAAGTAGGTAAAAGGAAAGCAAACTAGGGAGGCAAATTACTTCAATTGATGATTTATAAATACAATATATACTATTGAACAATAATACTTTTATGGTTAGCTACAAAACAATAATATATATAACGGATTTAATAAACTAAAAACCACATTTATATATGTATAAGGTAAGGTATTTTGCTGTCATGTAAAAAGATAAAGGACGTTCGAAGTTGGCTGACGGCTGAGAAAGGATGGTGACAGTGCTTGCTTGAAGGGGAATAGAGTTTTGAGTAACATGAATGATAGAAAGTGAGAGATAAAGAGATTATATACTCTTAATTAACAAAAAATAGTAAAATACTAGAGAGCCCACCCAAACTTAATAAGGTTTGAACAAAAGGTACAAATATCTTGATGGACTTGAATATTGATAATAAGTTAGATATACAAGTAAATGAGAGTTAAGTATATATTTTTTTAAAAATTTTGTAAAATATAGGGGATACTTACAAATATTTTTTTGGGATCTCCATGGTTATTTATACGGTTACGGTTCGGTTATCCCTACGGTTCGGATATAGCAATCCCATCCCCATCCCCACTTGAGCTTCGGTGATAAAACTGTTCATATCCTCGTCCTCGTTGGTGAAGATTTTGGTTATTCCCCATCTCCATCAGTTCGGATCCCCATGGTTTTCGGATGTTCCCCACCCAATTCTCACCCTTAGTAGATGGATGCATTACATTATGCTTGTGATGTACCATTTGTGTTATGTTTTTAACGGATTTTAAGAAAATAATATTATGTTTAATGATTATGCTTTTCTTGCACTTTAGAGGCATACTAAGCTCGTTAGCTTACTCCCTTATAGTTTCCTCTTACATATATCTTTGGACATTAGGCGGCTTAGTACTTGGATGATCTCACATTTTATCGGGTTATTTTATTTTTTAGTACGAACTATTTTTTTAAGTTTCAAATTATTAGTTATTAATTATTTGGGACATCAATGTAATTTTCAGACGTTGAGACTATTTAAGTTTTGAGGATTATTTTTAGCATCCATTTATTGTGGTTTTTATTCGAATATTTTTATTAAACATTCAAATATTTATTATGACATTTATGTTTTATATATTATAAGTGATTTATTAAGTTATTGTTATATATTCTTTTTAAATTAAAGTATAATTTTCAAAACTAATTTTTTTTAGAGAAGTTTTAAACGCGACTTTCTAGATTCGGCCCATTTCTTATGAGCCGAGTTTAGAGGTTACATCGAGTAAAGATACGTATGGTTTATTAGTAGGACAACCGAGAGGTGCTTCTCCTTCTAATCAAGGTGTCAGAGTTGAGTCTTGTTGCATTTGGGGTCGCATGGGTGGCTTATACAGATTAGAAACCAACATTTGTGAAAAGGCCAAGTACACACCGTTGTAGTACACCTTAAACATTATCTCTCCATTTGCACATCTATCTTATTTTGATTTGTTGTTTCGAACCGCAGTCACAAACAACACACATAATTATCTTTAGTTTATTACTTTGTACTCACAATAGCAGTAACAATAAATGATTTCCATATAGTCCCTATGGGATCGATATCCGGCACCACCTTATTGTGGCATATTTATTACTTGGATAGGACGTTTATGTCTGCACTCTTTTTGCTTATATCTAGCACGAAATTCTGAAGAGAGAAGAATCAAATTGATGGTAGAGAAGGGGAGCAACAAGGTTTACCACTGAGGGTAAATCAAGTCCCACGACCTCCAGGAAATGATCAGAATATCTTACTCCAACTGGTCATTCTCTCACATAACAACAATAACAATGATAGGGTGCCTCCACAATACATGCCTCAACAATAGGCATATGATCCAGGATTGTTGGCACATCCGAATGGACAACAGTGCGACAAAAAAATCCTCTCATAGATCATCGCACCAGGCCAATCAAAGATCATATTGTGCTTAGAGTCTTAGAATCGTGCAACCTGCTAGGCAGAATGCCAACTATGAGATGAAATTGATTATGTTCCAAATGTTGCGAAACATTGGACGATTTAGTGGAGTAGCCATAGAGGATCCTCGTCTACATTTACAATCGCTCCTGAAATTATGTGAATCTTTCACTCAACCAGAAGTAACTCCAGAAACAATCAAGATCAAGTTTTTCTCATATTCTTTGCGGATAGAGCAAAAGCGTGGCTACGCTTTTTGCCTCTGCATTCAATAACTTCGTGGAATGACTAGGCACAAAAATTCATGTTGAAATTGAAACATCCTACAATGGATGCCATTACACGCAATGAGATCACGTTATTTCGATAGAGGGATGATGAGAATCTTTATAAAGTGCCTGTTTTTTTGCTCGACAAATAAAATTTTATTAAAATAGAAAAATATATAATCCCAAAACTTATTTTGTGTATCTCGTTAAAAATTTCACTAAACTTAATTGGAGGAAAAAAGTAACACAAATAAAAAGAAACCAAAGCAAGAACAAAACCAAACATGCCACACACATACAAGAGAAAGAGACCAAACCCTTCCCAACAACCAAATTCACAGAAACACATACAATGTCACATCACCATGAAAGACACACCCCGCCACTACCAAACTAATCCAACTACTGATTCTCCAGATTCATAACAACTCGAGGCAATAGCATATATTCTTGCACTAAATCAAACATGCACACACGATGCATGCAATAACAGCAGCATGATATTTCCTTTTTGACTGCACCAACCTTTCAGCGAGACATTTCATAAGATCCCATAACTGACTGAAATCAAGTAGAAACTAATCTTTTGACCTGCACCCACCCGAACTCCAATACCACGAACGATGAGGTGAATATAGATACCATACCAAGACTAAAAACCAAATCAACTTTCAGAACATAAACGCAGAAATCAACTAACTGGAGAGAAAAGATTGAACACACGCCTTAATTGAACTAAAAATCCCAAACCACCTTAGTAGAAGCTCCAAACTTCCTTCTAGGCAGATCAAAACACACCCTAACTACACCACTTGGAAGAGACATAACATACTACAAAAGAAAAACAAAGCTACTGTGCAGAAAACAAGATACTAACAAATCCACTCGAGGCCTCCTTGAATAAAAACACCCCAGAAGATTACTATCTTTGCTCACCCTCTTCCAATCGGACCAACTCCTCGATAACTTCTTCATCGTTACCAATGAATGAGATCCTTAATTTTTCCCCAAAGTAAGAGCTTTACGAGCGCTACGTGTAAGGATTTGTTTTATCGCGATATCAGAATTTGTAGGAGAAGAACCGTCAATTTCTACTGTCTCATTCTCTTTTCCTGCTCGTTTAATCCTCTTCAATGCTCGATCCCTCTTCTTTCTTTCAAAATCACTGAGGGCGTTGTCCTGAAAATTGAACAAAGAAGCATATTTTTTCCCATATCTTCGTCTAGGTTCTTTCCGCAACTCAGGAAACATATTGCACGGAGAGTCGAGTTACTCTATAGGATCCGGGATAAACTCACCAGGGTTGTTTGCTTTATCAACCAAGTAAGCCCACTTCTCATGCACAGCCTTATTCACAGCTTGGCAAGAACTGTTGTCGCCTTCTATTCCCATAACCCCTACTTCATCCAAAGCTGGTATCAAACGGCTAACATGGGGATTTAAAGCTCCAACGATGTCGGATTCAGGAATATCGGTTCCCAAAACAGACCCACCATCCTCGATAATATGCTCAGAAGCAATATGAAGAATATCTTCGACTAAACAATCCCCATTTGTCTCTACCGAATGTAAACCCATATAGCACACATCCTCCAAGGCACGTTGAGATACATGAACAACTTCCTTGGAAAAAGAGCCCTGATTCCCTAAACAATCCAACTCAGCCGACTGGATCAATTGCCCTTTTTGACACTTGTCATTAACAGTAGCCCATCTAGAATCACCAATCTTGTCCTCAGACGGTTGCTCTTCCACAATATCTAAATTATTCTTATCCTTATTAGTAGAATCCAACCGACACATCGCAGGCACATCAACATGTCTCGAGCTTGCAAATGAACAGCTGCCCATTAATTCTAGTTCCCCCAAGAGACTGCTATAACCCACATTATCATGACTACAACAGACTTGCAGCTCCTTACCAAGAAAGATTGCATTCAAAGCTTCATCTTCCACCACCATCTTTTCATATTCAGTATACTCCAGCATCTAATCCGGGCATGTTTCCGACGACGAATCTGACATGCCTTCTTGCCAGCCATCGAAACAGAAACCATCCCCCATTTTTGCTCCAGCTTTTTGAGAAGATGGTGAGGGATCTGAGAAACCTAACTCATCAACTCGAATTTTATGCACGACACTGCCCACTACAAGATCTAATGTTTCATTAATTTTCCTACCATGGCTTGTCGACACCAATATTGAAACCTTCTCACAATCCTTCAAAAGTGAAGCATTCTCACCCAAAGCTTCGAAGGTGCCCCAAACTTCCGCAATCCTTCTCATCGTGACATGGTTCCCGCAATGAAGCGGCACCCCTGAGACTTCTAACCAAGTAGCTCTTTCAGGCAGACTTGAAGATTCCGACCAAAGGTTCACCTCCACGAAAATTTCCTTCAAGTAAGACCAATTCAGGTCCTCCAACATCAAGAACAGATCCTCATCTACTATCGATAATAAGAACGTTTTACCTCCCATTCTATGAACTTTAATATCCCCCAGTGCCCATGAAATAAGCCTGTCCACGATACTATTGACTGTACAAATCGATGCCGTCTTGCCTACAAGACATCTCTTCATCTTCCACAGGTCCTCCACCTCAACATGTCCCGAAACTTTTGCTGCACTTGTATCACCTTTTGCCCTTATAACATCTTCCTTCAAATCAGATCTTTTGAAACTAGAATCCAATTCCTCATGTTTTTGGTTCATCATTGGTCGAACTTTCCGCCTGAAATGTGTTCTCACGTTAAATCTCGCAAAAGCAACCGAGATTCTAAACCCATATAAATAAAAGCCATTTAATCTTTCTATGGCTCTTAGAGCATCTGCTCTCTTAACAATTCTAACAAATCCAAACCTTTTCCTCCCTCTGCTCCTTTTACTCGCAATGAACGCATCGACAACGTCGCCATGTCTCGCAAACGCGTGCCACAACCCTTTCCAGTGCATCTTCATCGGGATGTTATGCACAAAAAGGGTAAACGGCTGCACCTTCCCCTCATCTTTTACCTCCCTTGCCGTCATCCACAAAACGTTTCTACCATTCCTTGTTAGTGAACGGTCTCCATTTGGAGTTTGGTTTTAGTTTGTGTTTTTAGGTTTCAAGGATTTGTTTCTTAAATGTCCAATGCATACGCCAACGGAACTTTGCTAGATAAATCTTATGATGAGGCGTACATATTGTGGAGAGAATAGCCACAAATGTGAGTCAATATCCAACTACAAGAGTGCCGATTAGAAGGCATAATGTGGCCGCAATAAATCGAGGCAAAGAAGACTATCATGATTAGCTTTTAAACTGGCCGCGTTAACTGATATGGTTAAAGTTTTGCAACAGCCTAATGAAGTACAGAGGTCAAAGCAGCCTCACAGGTTCACTGTGTCTATTGCGGTGGATATCATCCATATGAGGAATTTCCCCAAAATCTTGAATGGGCTTGTTATGCGGGGCAATTCAATCGCAATAATGTTAGCGCATTTGAGAACACACAACCCAAGTTGGAGGAATCATCCAAATCTATCTTAGAGTAACAAAATAATGATGCAAACCTTAGTACTAACCAAATGAAAGGAAATGCAAACCTTATTAGTCGTTGAAATCCTAAACTTATGTCTAAGCTGGATTAAAACTCAAGTTAACATCAATCAATAATTAAAGGTCTCTCTCGATAGTTCTTATAAAATTAAATATTAAGTTCAATGAACATAATAGATAAGAAACGAGTGTTATAGCATTAAACAATAATTAAAACATAGTAGCTTAAAACAATAAAACCCAACAAAAATATTTAGCTCATATATGAGCAAATAACATTCGTAATAATAAAAGTATATGTCATGACAATTTATAAAGTAAGAGAGAAAGAAAATCTAAGTGTCCTAGGAATTCTTCTTTAAGCCCTTGAACTGATGTTGTAGTGCTCCAAATCAGCAAGCCTCTCTCGATAGCTCTTCGTTGTTGGAGACTTCTCTTGATCTCAACGATGTTGGTTCTCTTATGATGAAGACAAAGGGTTGCTTCTTTCAATCAAGCGCTTTTAAATTGTTGCCCAGGTTATCTTTATATAGAGACGGCAAAGCTAGGGTTGAAAAAAATACACGTGACCCTTTAATGAGGATCTAGCTTTATGTGTCATTCATTAAGTCTACAATGGAGAGGGGTTCACACCTTAATTGGTCGTGAAGGGTCAAAGATTTGTCTTCAACTCCACAACGATGTTGTGACATCGGGTCCATAATGAGATATTACAGCTCTAATGCTCCTTGCGCTCTACGATTTCCTTCCACTTGTTGCTTCCTGCACAAGCACCACTAAAATACCATACATTTCCCATTAATAGCATTAATATATATAAACATTAAGCTCAAATATTAAACTCCATAACTAAATGTTAGGAATTTGGTATGTAGTAAAATAACCAAAGCGATAACGACATAGACCAAGACATGCACAAGAGACAAGATTTAATGTGGTTCAGCATAGCCTACCTCCACGGACGAGAGAAATCCATCCACTATCAACGTAGAGAACCCGAAGCATATAAATACATGATAACCCATGTAATCCCAAAACTCGGTGTACAAATCTCATGACCCGGTGGAACCAAAACACTCTTCCCAACATCCTTACAATACTCATCTCTACAGCGTAGGCACAATAGTTGTAGAGAACCTAAAAGTGATTACATAGTAATTCCCCCTCTCTTATTCTCTCATTCTCTCATGATTCAAAAGGTTAAACCTAGTCTATATTTATAGACCCAAATACTTGGTCACCAAGAAAACATATTCAATAAGATCTCTACCTAAAATAAATATTTACTCATTAAAGTAAATCCTAATTACCAAGTAATTTTCAACCACTAGAATTATAATAAAACTCAACTTAATTACCAATTAGAATTTGAGTCAAAATATAACACTAAATTAAAACTAATCCTAAATGTAACTACATTAGCTCGAACACATGTAATATGCTAAGTAAAAGGACCTAAAATATAAGTTTTCAACACAGTCATCAATCACCAGTAACCATATCAGGAGGTGCCCATTCAGCAATTTCTCGGGACGATGGCTTCTTACAGTAAGTAAGATTTGTTGCTTCCAAAAGTAAGAAATTTGTTTCATCCAAGACTACAGTCGCTCGTTTATTTGTGAACATTTTAAGGTTCCTTGGAGAATCATCAACCAAACCATCACAAGAGTAACCAGTATGCTGAATTGCAGAGTTTCAGGACATATTTTCAGTGAAGCATCCCGGGAATTAAAGCGACTGATACCATACTGAAGTTATTAAATGAATGAAAGAATAAGAAGTTTAAAGAAGAGATATGTGAGATAGAACTCAATTTCATTCATCGTTGTTGTATCACTCATACACTTTATATAGCATACATGTACAAGCTTAGTAAGCTGTAACTGACTAACAGACTCCTCAAACTTAGAACTCAATAATAAGGAGTTTGTATTGGATTGCTAATTAGAAGACCAGATTTGGCATTTTGGTGAATATTCTACAGTGGTGGTCTTTATGCAGTTTATCAAGGTGTTTGTCAGTTTTAACATGAGGGAGTTTAGATGGTTCGGCCCTTACAAGTACAGGATTTATGGCGATTAAAACAAAATTGGTGGTATTTTAGAGAAGCGGATTGATAGGTAAGCCGAGCCTCCTAGTATAATTCGAATCCCAACTGGTTTTGAACTAGATTGTTTGTGTTTGTCTTGAGAAATAAAAACGGGATGGCGGACCATCTAGCAAAGAAAGGTATGTCTAGACAAGAGTTGCTTATAACTTGGTGGTAACAAGTTTGGAATTGTGTTTTACAGCATGGAATAGTGCTATAAGTTTTTGTGTTGTTATATATATCGCTGTATTCGGTTGATGTAGCTCTCATACCTAGTCGTGTTGTACTCTTTTATTCCATTTAGGCTGAGGGAAGTTTTTAACGAGGCTCACAACTTAGGTCAAAGGTTTTGTATGACATTTATATTCAATAAAATCTTTTTTGCCTAGAAAAAAAAAAAAAAAAACAGACTCCTCAAACTTCCTAACTAAAAAGGTTACACAAAACTCCCAACTAACCAATATTGACTCACGTAATATATTCAACACTATTGAGGGTGAAGTTGTGGAGTGGTTGTCCTGTCCTTGACCATATTTGCGAGGTTTAGGAATAAGCTTCAATCAAATCCTTGCCCAAATCAGTGAGTTTTAGTCAAATCGCTTTTGCTATGACTAAACTCGGCTCATCAGTTTGAACCATGAATTAATGACTGAACTACTATTGTTTAATTTGTTGTTATACTCACTAAAACTTCCCACCTCTAATTCTCTAAAATCCGTATACAAGTATTATAACAGTTATTGTACTATGTTTGATATCACATTTTAATAGTTTTACTGAAAAATAACAAATTGATCATATAGATTTTGAAATGTTCAAAACAACTTATTCATAAAAAAATCATCTGTTTAATTGTTCAATGGTGACAAGATAATTATAAAAAAAATGGTTTATTTAAATTTTATGTTTACAATTTTTATCAATTTTACCTTTAATCATTAATAATTTAAAAATATATATTTAATTGAAATTACTAAAAGTATAAAAATCATTTAAAAATAAATTTTTAGTCGTCTATGTACATCCTTTATCAATTCTATCCTTGATCACTAAAAATATAAAACTATAAAATAAATGAGATGGAAGAAGAAGATTCCAAGAATTTTTAACAATAAATGAGATGATTAGTGATTTATTTTTATTTTTTTGGCTGTAATACTGAAAGAAATTTATTTTTAGTTTAATATCAAATTTTTAATATTTTTTTTATAAATAATTATTTTTATATTTTAATATTTTTCAAAGTTTTATGTATGTTTAACGATTAAAGGTTAAATTGAGAAAAAAATGTAAACACAAATTATAAATCAGATGAATTTTTAACATTAGGGTATTTTTTTCATTTTCTAAATTTGTAAAAATGAATTTGCCTATTTTAGTATAGGGACCAAAATACAATATGATATAGGGTACAAAGATTGCCATAATGCTTTTACCCTAAAATTCATTAACTCAAACATTGCATTGCATGTATAATACCGAAGCCTTGATGTTGAAATTTCAAATTTAAATCTTCAACAAATTTTAATTGAAGTAGTTCAAATATATTATAGTTTATTAGTTGGATGGTTGAATTAGTTATCAAATGATGTTCAATTTCTTTGTCCTAAATTCCCGCAACCTAATTCGCTTGCTACCACAAGACATGAACAAAGTATCAGCCATGTTTATTAATTTTTTAACCATTTTGAAATTTCAAAAAAATGGTCAACTGCTAGGTATTTCAATTTTCCTTTCTTCTTTGCCCTCCTTCCCTGCGATGATTACGCCGAAATTTAGAACGTAGTTAGATAAGATCACTGACAACTGACAACACTGAAATTTAACAAAAGTAAAAAATTCTTTTTATGTTCAGGTTTACAAAACAGTTTTTTTTTTATATATAAAAAAAATAGAAATCACCTGTCTCATTTTTGGTGTTCTAATGTATGTCCCAACTTTAAAAAATATATAAAATTTAGGGTTGAAATTTAAGGTTTAATTTTTAAGATTCAGTGTTTAAAATTTAAAAGTTAAATGTAAAATTTATATTATTAATGTTGATGCATATATAGAAACAAAAAAAGAATAGAGGATTCAAACCAATACAAAGAATAAAGGCAATAAATATTTCAGATCAATTAATGGATCTCCTACATTATATTTTTTGCATTAGCTGTCACTATTATAATTACAACCTGACACTTTATTTTATCAGCATCTTTTCTTGCCTATGCTTCTTCTACTCTTAAGCCATAATAGTTCTTTTTTATCCCCCCTTGAAATCAGGCTTTTCTTCCTTGTTTGAGGGAACCACAAAGCTTATTGTTGGTCTATAAATCAACCAATATCCTTTTACCACTCTAAAACCACCAAATTTCTACAAATCCTGAGGGCAAAAACAAAATGAAAGGTTCATCTTCACGCCATGGGCTGGCAATCCTCTTCATTGCCTTTCAGTTCACTCCATACATACCTTTAACCTTAGCTTATCCACCATTTCACAGCCAAAGAAACATGGAGTACATCAAATCTTCATGCAACACCACAACTTATCCGGGATTGTGTTACCGCTCACTCTCCATCTACGCAAGCAAAATCAAGACCAGCCCTAGATTGTTAGTCCACACTGCCCTCAATGTAACCCTCAGAGCCAGCAAATCAACTTCAAGGTTGATGGTAAAGATCTCGAGAATCCATGGCTTGGAGCCGAGGGTAGCTGCCGCCATGGCCGATTGCATCGAGGTGATAGGCGACTCTGTCGATGAGCTGCAACAGTCTATAGGGGAACTCGGTCATATAAGCAGCTCAAACTTTTCGCTTACAATGAGTGATGTTCAAACCTGGGTTAGCGCAGCACTAACGGATGAGGATACTTGCATGGATGGATTTGCAGGGAACAACTTGAATGGATATGCGAAGTCTATGGTAAGGAAACGTATAGTTAAAATTGCACATTTGACGAGCAATTCCCTTGCTCTAATCAACAACTATGCCTCTACTCAGGGTTACTACTTACCTTAATTTCTCGCATGAAAATTTTCAAAGAGAAAAAGATTAGTATGTAAATTGGTTTGTCTTTGGTTGCTTTATGTTTGATTTTCTTAGGGAGTTGTATGTATGCTTATCTTGAAACAAACAGGGCAATGAGAAATTATTTTGTCCCAAACTAAACACATGAGCAAGTAGATAATATTTGTAAGATAGCAGGAGATTGCAGATTGTGCAGTGAACTGTATTAATTTCTTTCTCGATTTCGGTGCTATATTGCAAGGGAATATGAAGTTTTAAGTGTGTGATCTTTGAAATGTATTTGAATTTAGAATTTTGTATTTGATGTCCAGTGAATGTTTTTCAGCTGTTAATTAAAATTCGGTTAAAGTCTAATACAAGTCTGGTTTCTATTTTAGTCTATGTAGGTTTGAAAAGTTATTATTTTGAAATTTTGATTCTTTGACTTAAATATTTTGATTTAGACACTTATTAGGTCTGTAAATTTTGAAATCAAGCAATATGATCTTTTAAAAATGAGTAATTTAGTCTATATTTCAAAAGTGAGTAAATAAAACGGACTATAATGTTGATTTTTTTCGTTGGTACATGACACGTGTCCAAATGTGATTAGATATATATTTTTAAAACTCTTATATAATTTTTAGGGTCTGTAAATCTTGAAATCAAGCAATATGATCTTTTAAAAATGAATTTGGTAACCAAACTTTCAATTGCGTCAAATTGAACATTAAACTTTTAGTTTTGCATCAAATTGGTCACCGAGCCGTTAATCGATGTTAAAAGAATGACGTGACAGTTAACAAAATTTGTATAATAACACATTTACTCCTTGAAATTTACACATTGAAACAATTTATTCATAACCTCTGAAGGAAAGCAAGGGAAGACTGGTTGTTGCTTGTGAGTAGAAGTAATAAATAGAGATGGGTGAGAGGGAAGGATAAAAAGAAAAGTTTCGGCGATAAAAAACAAATATTAACAAACTGGTTGTTGCTCGATGATTTTTTCAATGAGTTGGATTGGAACGACATTTGGGTGAGAGTAGTAGAAGCCATTGGAGATTTAGGTGTTGAGAGCTTATATCGGTTACTTAAAAAATAAAATTTGTAAAAAAATACTACCTTAGAATCACTTTAAGATTATTCAAAAAAAAATTGTCAATCCTCTCACCCCGTTACATAAGGGTTATCCTACATTGCGATCCAACACACCTATCCTTAGAAGGATTGCTTCTTCGTAACTGTTATTCTTTGTGGGACAACCCCAATCTTATTTATATTCAATATGAGCTACCTTGAGAAATAATGAAAGGAATAATAAAGAAGAGCTCAACTGTGCAGTACCCATTCCTTCTGTAACTGTTCACAGTTCACACACGGGCAATTGCAAAAGCCAGTCTTGTTTAGATCACTGGAGTACCACCTTGGAGCAAAATCAATAGACAAGGCATCCTGCCTTTCTTGTCAGTGTTCCGTTATCTGTTTGTTTTGTAGATGGGGCACTACGGTTGCACTATTATATCCACTTCCGGCCTGATTTCAAAATTTTTATGTCAATGCAATATAATTTGATTTGATAAGAAAAGAATTAATGACTTGAATTAATATTCTTGAATATGTCCGTTCGAATTTGAAAACAAATTGAACCAAAAATTGATTAATTCAAACACAAACTAAAATTATCATAATCTAAAATGATCCTAACTCAAAGTGACTTAAACAAACAACCCAAAATTATTTGAACTCTGCTGTCAAACCCAAATAAAAGACATGAAATAGCCTCATGATCCAAAAACCCAAACGAAAAATAAGAATGACCTAAGCCTAAAATTATCTGATCCCAAAATAATCCCAAACTGAAATGGTCCAAAACTAAAATCGACTCAAACCAACAAATAATCCAAAAATATTAAAACCTAAATCGATTCTATCTAGATTATCCAACCCGACCAATTGACCGCTCTATAACACTTGTATCCTTAATTACGACCTTTGTGGGTGACTTGTTCCACATACAGTATTAATTATTGCAACTATAATTTTTGTAGCAATTTTTTTAACTATTTTTGGGAGGGGCATCGAGCATAATCTCTCAGTCATTGAAACACCATCACTTATATCCAGGGGTCCCTCTGTTATCATTGAAACACCATCTCTCAGTTGACTCTTTCGATCAATTTTGATGTTATTTTGCAGTCCCACCATCAGCATCGATCACCTTCGCACATGGTTGCATCACTTGCAGAGACGGACGTATATAATATCTTGGGAGATTTATAATCTCTTTTCTATTAAAAAAATAATGAGGATTTATTATCTATTGGATTTCCGATTTTTAATTCATTTGAGCTTTGTCCCTCTTATGTCTATGATTAATTATATTTTACCTTCTAGTCTTGATTCCTGGCTCCGTCCCAATCAATTGCTACTGTCACTCACCTCATTGTTATGGTTAATGTTGACTTTGATACATTCTATGATTACCTTAATTATTCCAACGAAGAAAATGGTATTTTTCAACATGGGCATGAGTGGAAATTCCAAGACAAATATATTGTTTAGCTTATAATTGATGATGATCAGCGGCGTGTAAAATGTGGCACCATGCCTCGATTTTGAGAGTTTGATTATCATTACGGACACGAAAACAATTTCAACTTATGTTTTTGCCATGGCATGTCATATGCAAACTTCAACCTGCATTGCATTTGCATGCATGAAGTTCACAAGGAAATTTGTTAATATTCGATCGTCAAACAGTTTTTTTTATTATTATTTACATCTATTTTTCGACATGATATTAATAAAATATTTATAAAAAAAATACTATTTAAGTATACATATTGATATAATTATCAGCATCTAAGTCACTCGTCAACTAATTAAGAATCGAGTATTATAAAGAATTATTATGGATGAAGGCAACGACAGGAGTTCATGGGTCGGGCCCAATAAAACCAAATAACTCATATTTACTATTTAAAAATAATAAAATATTTAAAATATACTTTTATATTAATATTATTATATTTTAATAACTAAAATTAAATAAAACATAAAACATAAAATTTAAAGTATTTGTTTATTTTATTGGGTCAAGTAATTTGGCCCACAAATACCTCGAGGGGAAATTGCAACTCAATTGACTTCATTCACAATGCATAAAGATTTGAATCTTAAATTTTATATTAAAGATCAAACATTTTATCTTGCTAGTGCAATTGGTGCTCACTTTTAATATAATTTTTTGACATAAATTTTGATTATATATTTTGATAAATAACTTTTGTATCTCCGGAGAAGTAAACAAAAATATGAAAATATTCATAGTCAATTAAAAAAGAACAATCTATCACAATTTTTTTAATTTTACAAGATAAATTAAAATGATTTACTCTCTATTGATTAGGATTAAATTCCATAGATCTATTCAGTCAAGTAGGTAACCTCATCTCATATTATATAGTCCAAAGATGATCTTTAAATTGCCGAAAAAAAGAGCCTCATAATCGTGAAATTAATTATGAATATATAACTATCAGTTAGTACAGTGACATTGTAAAGTATTGATGCTTCATTGAAGAACAATTATTATAATTAAGTGAATACATAGAGACCTAAGATAGAGTTTTAAGATACAACAAACACTTAAAATACCAACTATCAATAAGATAAGATAAGAAAACAAGAGTAAACACCCCCTCAAGATGGAGGATCCATAAGTAATACCAATCATGGACCGAAAGTAAAGGAAGAGAGTTTGATCAAGTAGTTTTTGTGAGGGTATTCGCGAGTTGAGCTTTGGATGGGATATGAAGAATAAGTAAGGATCCAATATGTTGTTCTTTAACAAATATTCATGTATTGATTTTGAGATCTCTATATTAATGACAATACTTTGTTATCAATTAATTACATATTTATCTTAATGTATTATTGTTGTCCAAACTCAAAAATATACTTGACTAAGGACATTAAAAGAACAATCATATTAATTTTAGAACTTTATTATGAATCAATTTGTTTATATATACACTGAGTGGATTAATCATAATGAGGTGGATAGAAGGGTAAGGAGTATGCCTGATATTGTTCTAAGTTTTCTTTCACCTAACGAGAGGGGGAAGGTAGAGAAGTTAAAAAAGAAAGGGACAGGAAGGCCAAAGAAGAACTCGAAAAAGCCTTGGGGATTTGCTAATGGATCGCTTTTAGATTTAGACTTCATCAGCGGAAAAAGAATTATTATGCGTGAGGCAAGAGAAACCTTGCAGCTCAATAAATGGATAGGGGCAACAATAGTGGGCAATGAAGAGGAGATAGTTAAAGATATCGCCCGTATGATTGAAGAGCGTGACAAATTCTAATAGTGGTGTATCTTGTAGGTGTTACCATGAAATGTTTGTGGCCGCAGCGTGTAAAATGCATAGTTGGTTCGACAGTACTATCGCGAGGTGTTCATAATTGGTAGGGTGTTGCCTAGTTTGGTGCTATGGTGGTTTTGTGACTTATAGTTAGTGGTGGAAGCTGGTCGTTTGGATGCTAGTTACGAGGATAAGTTTGTATGATTCCCTTTGTTATGCTGATAAAAAATATAGGTTGGGGCTATTGTTTTGGTAGGGGTGATTGGTTGCATGTGTATCAGCCTATCAAGGGATGCTTGTAGTGCTAGGTAACATTCTGCATTGTGTTGCTTGGCTGGGTGCTAGATTGAGGTGCGGTGCTATATGTGCTTTAGTTGGCATCGGGGTTAGGATGGATTGCTGATTGGTGCTTTGTTCATGTGCTTCCTTGTATTATTTAATTTGCTTATATGGTGTTTGTTCTTTTGTTTGTTGGATCATTATCATATGTACTCTTTTCTTCCATTTAAGCTTAGAGAGATTTTTAACGAGACTTAGGGTATTGTTGGCTTGTATGATTCCCCTTTCTAATAAAATCATACTATTGCCGATAAAAAAAGAAGCTGAAACAATAATGGCAATGTCTTTATATTAAAAATAAGATAAATAAGCATGTTATTACCGTATCTCATTATTGGTCTTTGGGTATACTCTAAAACTCACCTCAATCATCTACCACACTTCAACCATATACAACTAACTAACCTTTTCTCTTGGAGTCCAACTTTCACAATATTGAACAAGAGTCTATAGTCTTATCTATGCATTCTAACTTGTGACCTGTGTCGTTTTCTTCCTCAGTTAAAACTATACATCCTTTTACCTCGTCATTTTTACTAGAACATATCCATTGTCCCAATACCAAATAATCTGGTTTTCCATTTGTCATTTAACTACAACTCACCCCTTAGCTTTGGCCTTAGAACCCAAAACCATTACTTTGGCACTAAATGATTTGTTGTGGCGACAAGCTATGGATGATGACTTTTTGTCTTACTTTGTAACCATATGCGAGATCTTGTAACACAGTTTACGTAGCTTAAAATTGGTTGCAAGTGGGTAATTCGAGTAAGTTCAAAGAAACAAAGCTCGATTAGTAGGGAAGAGTTATTTCTAAGAAGCTGGTCAAGATGATTTTGAGAGCTTTAGTCCAATTATGCAATCAGTTTCAATATGTATCTTTTTAACTCTTGTATTGCATCATGTAAGTTCCATTAAACAGCTTGATGTCAACAATGTATTCCTTAATGGCACATTGAAAAATGAGTATTCTTAGAGTAACCTTCAAGATACATAGATCATACTCATCCCTCTCATGTTTTTTCGTATTCACAAGGCCTTATACGGTCTCAATCAAGAACCGAGAGCATGGTACCTTAAACTCTCACAGTTCCTTTTACAATTTGGTTTTAGCAATCAAAGGTGGATGCTTGGCTTTTTATCTATGTTGCTAAAGAGATATCCATGTACTTCTTAGTTTATGTAGGTGTCATTATTCTCAATGGGAATGACACTACCTTTATCAATCACTCCATCTTGCTATTGTCTGCAAAATTCTCTTTGAAAGGTACGAGTACGCTTAATCATTTTCTCGGCATTAAGACTGTCTTTACTCTATCTAGCATGTTTCTATCTTAGGAACAATAAGTCTTAGACATATTGAATCAATTCAATATGGATGGTGCAAAACTTGTCTTTACTTTGATGTCGTCTTCCAATAATCTATTACTGCTTGATCCGACATCTACGGTTGATATCTCTAGTTATCATCGTGTACTCGGTCTTCTCTAACACCTAACTGTTACTCGACTATATGTGTCATTTTTAATCATCTTTGACAGTACATGCATAGTCTTTTGATTGCTCATTGGATGGCAAAAAAGCGTGTTCTTATGTATCTCAAAGGTACCACTTGTCATGGTCTTGTCCTTCGTTCCAAGTCTCCATTGTATCACATAGCCTTTAATAATGCAGACTGGGGCGGGTCACCCACAGATGATAGGTCTACTATTGCCTATGTTTTCCACCTTGGTCTTAATATCATTTCATAAAAATTCAGCTCATTAGAAAATGGTTCCATTCTCTTCCATTGAGGCAGAGTATCGTGTTTTAGCTAATGCCATAGCTAGAAGCTTTGGGTCCAAAATCTTTTGAAAGAAATAATAGTCGCTCTTCGTCAGCCACCATCACTCTTTTTTGACAACTTTAGGGCAACATATATTTGCAAGAATCCAATATTTCACTCTCTCATGAAGCATTTTTGCAGTTGACTTTTTTTTATGGGAGTATATTTCATATCTCATACTCTACTCCGACCCATTATATGAAAATTTTGACTCATCACCGTTGGTTAAACTTATTCAAACGTATAATAATCTTTTATTTAAATGTTAGAAAAAATGATGTAATTATCAATATAAAGTATAGGATATAAATTCTACCGTGAGTGGGCTTGGAATTATCCGAACAAATAACATGATTATTTTCTTATCTTTAATTGTGGACATTTAACGCCATGCAGGTAGATGATTATTAAATATAATAATGGCTAATAAATAATCTTTTTACAAGACATATAAACTGAACCAGAATTATTTAAGTTAGGAAAGCAAGTTGTCGATTATTAATTACTGTCATAACCCGTTTTGACCCCAAACCCGAAAACCCGTTATAACAAATAACCCAAAACCCATTTACACCCAAACCAAATAACCAACCAAACCCGACCTGATTCAAACCCGACCCAGCCCAAACTTGTAACACAATAGCCTAAACCTAAAACTATGCCCTAACCCTAAACTTAATCCTGATGACCAGCCGCCGCCGGGCTTTGCGCCGTCACCATTCGTCCTTACCATCGGCAACCAATCACCCAAAACCAAGATAAACCAAAACCCTAAACTAATTACCCAAATCCCCAAATCTAAACCTAAAACCCTAAAAATCAACCAAAAAATAAATAAACCTAACCTACCCAATATGTCAAACCATATCCTGCCATGCTCATACCTTATCATCATACCTCTACCTAAATCATCCCATAAAATCCGGCTCCAAGTTTGAATCTCAGATCTGCAATCAACAGAAATTATTTTTTATTTTCTTTCTAAAGTTTATAAAAACTAGAACAAATGTAATCAGAAGGGGGCAGATATTAAAAAAAAAATCAAATCATCAAGTTCAAAAACAAAGAGAGATCTGTGAGAAAATTTTTGTAATAGCTTTGAAATCAATATAAGAGATTTAAGGGTAAAAATTTCTCCTGTGCTTTTGAAAATCAAAGTCATCTTGTTTTTTTCTCTAGTTTCGAATCAAAAAGAGGGACAAAGAAGTCGGAAGCTCACCGGCCTGGTTGCTCGACCACCCTTGCCGCGAGGCTTTAAAGCCGATGACCGGCCTCTATGGTGGCACCGCCGTCGTTGAGTGAGGGGCTGAGAGGGTTGAGAGAGAGAGGGAAGGGTTATTAGGTTTTTATTTTTAATCTGTTCTAATTTTAAAATATAACCCAATCTTATTTTTAAACCAACAACATCAAAACGGTGCCGTTTTGGCACCTAGATCCAAGTGGTGACCCGATTACACAGGGGAAGGATCCGCTCCTTTTTATTTTTGGGAAAATTATGCCACAGCCCCCTCATCTTTTCTCCCGCCGTCGTTTTATCTTGGGATAATCGCGTTTCATGTCCCTCTACTTCATTTCCGCACCTTTTTTATCCTTTTCACTTCGATTTCGCACCCTTGCTTTACTTTTCATTCAATCTAGTCACTTGTTTCGAATTTACTTAATTTTCCAACACTATTATTTATCGTTATTTATAATTTTGCTCATGCGTTTTATATTTCATAGCATTTTAATCCCTCGTCTATATTATTTCATGTCATGTACATATTCAACCCATGCATTTTAATCTTTACATCTAGTTTCATGACATATTTTATATTGTTTCATGCATTTTAATATGATCCATGCATTCACATTAGCATTGTTCTTTTTATTATTATTATTATTATCATTATTATTATTATTATCACATGAACATATTATATTATAATTTATTTTGTACATATTAATATCATGATATGTTTTTTATGCATGCATATAAATTATGTCACATGTTAGATATCAATTTGTAGTATTTATTTTTGCATGTTGTATTTATATTTTGTTTATTATTATAATATATCATGTTATTTTTGTTCATGCGTTCCCTTTTTATGTATATTTATATCGTTGTTTGTATATGTTATTATGCTGTTATTTTAGTTTAATATGTATGAATGCTAGAGTAGTATTTTATTTATGGTAGATTAGTTTTTTTATTATGTTAGTATTTCTATGTTTATCACATTGTATTTATGTTTTTCATTTTTAAAGACCGCATATCGAGATATATTAATTGTCAATGCGGTGCCCTTTTATCCAAGCGTAAACGGGGCCAGTATCAGGCGTAGTGATAGTGGTTGGGCGTTTACTCTCGAATAACGGGACTTTAAAATCTACTCGCACTTATAACCAAATTTTAATTTAATCGTCACTTTAATCCAGAAAGTTTAATATTAATAAAGCGTTAATTATTAAAGTACCAATTTTGGGCGGTGTGGGGATGCTAATCATTCCCCATCCGTAACCGACTCCCGAACCCGACATTTTGAAATCTATGGTTTTTACGGTGTCCGGTCCACCTTGAGTGGCCGGTGGCGAATCCATTTTTAAATAAAATACGATTTTTCTAAAATCCCATGGAAGACATCATTTTCAAAATAAAAACACCTTTTTTAGCGAGAGTGACATCGCTACAGATGGCGACTCCGCTTGGGACATTTTTGTTTTTTCAAAAAAATAAGAGAGTCGAGATTTTTTCAAATAATTACCTCTTTACTAATATTGAAAATTCCTGATTAAAGTGACTATTAAAGTAAAATTCGGTTATAATTGTGCGTTTATTTTAACGCATTTAAAATTTGGCATATAAACATGTCCCTTTAAGTGGGGGGAAACGCTAATACTTTCGTGAGGATATCGTTCCTCTGTGTAGGCCTAGCAAGTACTTTCGGGGCTCGAGTACCTTATGCTTTCGTAAAGATATCGTTCCTTCGTGCAGGCATAAGCGAATGGGTCCCCCTGAATTGAACCTGGTTGAAAGGAGCCTGTAATGGGTGATGACCGGGGGCCTTGCTACTCTTAGTAGAGGACATCAAGGACAATTCGGGTACCTCTTAGCACCAAAACTACATATAGTGAGCCGTAGGAGCCAACCCTTTAGAGCCATGTGAAACTCTGCCCGATTAGTGGTCACCCTATTTAGGCTCTAGTGTCTTATTTCTTGTTTATGTATAGTTTTTTATTACTCTATTTTTGTTATATTTATTATTTGTTTTATTTAATCATTTTATTTGGTAATAACTCGTTTCATTTTTATTTTATTCTCATCGCATCGATTTCATCTGCATCATTGCACAACATCATCACAATCTTAATTTTGCATTACATCGATTTAGGACACATTTTGCATGCATTCATTTTCAGAATAATAAAACTGATCCTCGGGATACCCTGTGGCAGCAATACTGGGAAAGACAAAAGACCAATCAATTCAACACCCCTACAGAACAAGAAGCAAGACAAAGATGGCACACGAAGACGGACTGGATAGAATTGAGCAAAATCAGAGAGACTTGCAAGCATAATTAACTCAGAAGTTGGAGGACCAATTAGCCAAAGCCCAGCAGAAGATGAGGGAACAGTTCGCGAAATCCCAGTATGATATACAGGTGAAATTAGCACAGATGCTAGGACACAAGCTTCCTGAACAAGAAGAGGCCTATGCTATCAGCCCTGGGTAGGTCCCGAAGAAGAAAATGAATATCTTATATACCCTCTAGAGTTCACCCCTACTCAAGTTAAAAGTCAAACCAACCCTCGGGTGATAATTTCTGTGGAAAAGTCTCAACCGCCTCAGACTTGTGCCTCTATCCCGGTAAATTTGCCCACCACATCAGAAGCTAAACTAAGGGCAATAAAGCTAAAAATTTTGTCTCCAAAATAGACCAGTTGATCGAACCTAGCAAATCAAGAAGTGAGACGTCAAAAGAGATCGAGGAGCGTTGCAAACGACTCGAGGAAATGATGCAAGCTATAGAGGTAGAGGATATCTTTAGTGGGTTTGAGGCCAGTGAACTCAGCTTTGTCCCATATTTGGTGTTACCCCCGAAATTTAAGGTTCCAGAATTTGAAAAGTATGAAGGAACCAGCTGCCCTCGCACTCACCTCACTATGTTCTGTCGGAGGATGACTGGATACGGCCGAGACGACAAGTTGTTAATTCACTGCTTTCAGGACAGTCTGTCAGGATCTGCTGGCCGATGGTATAATCAGTTGAGCCGCCATCAGATTAAGTCATGGAAAGACTTGGCAAAAGCGTTCCTAGAACAGTACTGACACGTCAGTGATATGGTGTCAGACCGTTGGACCCTACAACATATGAAACAAAAATCAAATGAAAGCTTCAGACAGTATGCCCAACGTTTGAGAGATGTGGCAGCTCAAGTCCAACCCCCACTCAGCGAAAGAGAGACGATGGTCACATTTGTCTAGACTTTGGAGGGTCCAGTCTTGGGTCGCTTGATAGGCAACGCGACTACCAAATTTGCTAACCTTGTGTTATCCGGGGAGCTCATTGAAAATGTCGTCAAGATTGGCAAAATTGATGATGGAGGTAGTTCGTCCTAGAAAAAACCCTACCATACAAAGAAAGATCATGAAGTAAACTCTGTGAGAGTTTATAATGCCAGTTATTCTAAGCCTATCACAATTGTGCAACCTAAGGCCATGCCAAGTGCTCACGGTTCCTCAAGGCAAGGCTCTGGTCAGAGGAAGAACACTGAAAACGTAGAATTTACTCCACTACCAGTTTCTTATGGAGAATTGTACAAGCAGTTGTATGATGTCCACATGGTGGCACCTTTTTACCGAGATCCGGTACAACCTCCCTTCCCGAAATGGTATGATCCCAATGTAAAATGCGATTATCACGCGGGACAGGTTGGCCATACCATTGAAAACTGCTTTGGTTTCAAAAAGTTGGTGGAAAAATTCATTAAGCTTGGGGTGGTAAGCTATGATAACTCAACAAGAACGGCTACAAGCAAAGACCCTTTACCGAAGCATGAAGATGCCAATTGAGGGTGTGTTGAAGGTTTTTTGAACTGGACCATGTTTTAATTCAGCTTAAGTATTGCACTGTCTTGACCATAGTAGGCCCCCTTGTAGTTTTTATCACTTTCAGAGTAATACTTTTTGTAAACCAACCTCACCGACTTAAGTACGATGGTGGTGAGAGTATTTTGTAAGGGATCAAAACTCCAAGTAGCAATGCAAACATCTTTTGTTCGTATCTGAGTCTTGAATATCCAAAATACATCACCCTAAAGTTTCAAATTTGCTACAAAAGCAGTGTTAGATGATGTCATGTAATGAACAAAATTTTGGGGCATCTACTCAGATGAAAGCTGATCGAACCCTAGACAAAGTCGGGGCACCGCCGCATGAAAAAACCAAGATCCTAACGGGACCAGTGAGGAGTCAGGGGCTTTCTTTTGAGGATATAAAAAAATCATATCACATTCAGGCATGTAGTTGCATTTATCTTGCATGGAATCATTTTTTCATACGTCATACATTTAGATTAAGTGCATACACCAAAATCACCATGCATTTAGGGTAGACACATGCATTTAGACATAACATTAGATACATTCATGCAATCTTGCTTGTACATAACAGGTGTACGGAAAAGACCGAGTACCCTCAACATGGGGGCAATGACAAGAGGGCCAACCCTAGTCTTGAAGGAGGCCAAACACGAAGAAAATGCTAAAACACCCAAAATAAAAGGTATCAGCGACAAAATATTTGACAATTACGGACCAATGTTTTTTATTTTGTAGGATTTTATTCCTCCGATGATGGTGTGACGGACGTCAACATTCTCCCGATTTCTACTATTGCCAATAGAAATTCTTTTCATACCCTACCCTTTGTCGATAGAGAAGCCGAGCAAAATTTTCAAAAAAATTATCTCGTTGACAATGGCACAACAATCCAAATCATGCCTCCGTCAGTGGTGGTACGCCAACTTAATCTAGATCTTGCCTTCGTCGGTGGTGTTGCAGATCGAATTTTCCATTCATATCCTATCTCCCACTTCGATTTCGCACCCTTGCTTTACTTTTCATTCAATCTAGTCACTTGTTTCGAATTTACTTAATTTTCCAACACTATTATTTATTGTTATTTATAATTTTGCTCATGCGTTTTATATTTCATAGCATTTTAGTCCCCCGTCTATATTATTTCATGTCATGTATATATTCAACCCATGCATTTTAATCTTTACATCTAGTTTCATGACATATTTTATATTGTTCCATGCATTTTAATATGATCCATGCATTCACATTATTATTATTATTATTATTATTATTATTATTATCATATGAACATATTATATTATAATTTATTTTGTACATATTAATATCATGATATGTTTTTTATGCATGCATGCATATAAATTATGTCACATGTTAGATATCAATTTGTAGTATTTATTTTTGCATGTTGTATTTATATTTTTTTTATTATGATATATCATGTTATTTTTGTTCATGCGTTCCCTTTTTATGTATATTTATATCGTTGTTTGTACATGTTATTATGCTGCTATTTTAGTTTAATATGTATGAATGCTAGAGTAGTATTTTATTTATGGTAGATTAGTTTTTTATTATGTTAGTATTTCTATGTTTATTACATTGTATTTATGTTTGTCATTTTTAAAGATCGCATATCGAGATATATTAATTGTCAATGTGGTGCCCTTTTATCCGAGCGTAAACGGGGCCAGTATCAGTCGTAGTGATAGTGGTTGGCCGTTTACTCTCAAATAACGGGACCTTTAAAATCTACTCGCACTTATAACCAAATTTTAATTTAATCGTCACTTTAATCCAGAAAGTTTAATATTAATAAAGCGGTAATTATTAAAGTACCAATTTTGGGCGGTGTGGGGGTGCTAATCCTTCCCCATCCGTAATCGACTCCCGAACCCGACATTTTGAAATCTCTGGTTTTTACGGTATCCAGTCCACCTTGAGTGGCCGGTGGCGACTCCATTTTTAAATAAAATACGATTTTTCTAAAATCTCACGGAAGACGTCATTTTCAAAATAAAAACACATTTTTAAGCGAGAGGGACACCACTACAATTAGCTTGAATATAATATAATGAATTAGCGGTTATGCCATAATGTAAATCCAAGTAGTGGAACCAATAGTTTTAGCAATAAGTGTGGGTATTAGGAAGGAGGCATGAATTAAGACATTCTAATAATATCAATTATCATAACTTATTTTTTGTATCATGTCCACTGAAGAAGAAAAAAACCCATCATTTTTAGCTTATGCTCCTAACATTATTAACATGTTTGGTAAAAAAGAAATAACTAAAATAATTATAAAATAATTATTTTGGCTAAAAAATAGAATTACTCTTTTTCTCCCACTAAAGCTATCACATGATATTTTTTAGTTTTTTTTATTTTGACTATAATTTTTAAATATTTTAATTGATTAATTTTTATAAAATATATATTTAAAAACTACATGATTGAAGGTTTTTAAAATATATTTTTTGTATTTTTACGAATAATAAATTTTAAATAATAAAAGTCAAAGTTAAAAAATTGATAAAAAACTATCAATATATGACAATTGTAATGAGATAGAAAGAGCATATTATTATGAATTTCTTTCATAAAATTTTAGTTTTTCCATGATGTTATATCTTACGTCAGTCTTATAAGAAATTTATTGCGTATTATATACTTAGGTTAATTATGGATTGAACTTTATACCGTTGGTAAAGATTGAAGTCTGAAGTTTTAAGCATTTTAATAGATATCGTTATATGTAGATTTTGTGTAAAGGCATTCTAGACTAAGTTAAGTTAATGTTTTGTAACAAGCTATACTACTTGTAACAATTCATATATGTATTTATTGAAATTGTTAATTATTATCTTCTGTTTTTCTAAACAAATAGATTAATTAATTTTTTTTCGCGTTTTGATTGTTTAATATGTTACTGCCGATTTTACCTGAAAGATTACAAATAATAAATTAGATGCATATATAACATCATTGGAAAGGATTCTTTTTTTTTTATCTAATCAGGGTTTGACGCTTAATTCTTGAACTGCGAGTTATGGGTTATGAGTTTAAAACTCGTTAGGAGCAAATTCTCCCTTTTTTAAATAGTTTAGACACCCTTGTAAAATGCTAGTCCAATAACAATTTCGTGCTCCCACGCTCATTTTCATTTCCCTGCCAGAAAAGAGTCTTACGATTACTATATAACAAGAGGCATACAATTCTTGTCTTTCAAAAAATTCAGGGTTTTGCGCAACATAAGAAGAATTGTTCCATGTGCTTCATATCTCAAGGTTTTGCTCTTTAGCATTGTAATCATGATTTAATATATATGTTGATTTAATATTGATCATATTTTGCACCTTAATTAAAAAGTTTTCAGGGGAATAAAGAGTTAGGTGCAATGGCAAAACACATTGCTCTCTTAATAAAAAAAATTTAAGTTTGAACGTTGGAGACAGCATTGTTAAAAGGGAGAGTCACAAATCCCGAACATAGACCATAAAATGGACATGTATTATACCAAAAAATTTTCAACGGGAAAGATATGGTTTATTTATATTAGATATATATTTTTTTATAGGTAAACAAAACCATTGATCACTAAATTATTCCTATTTTTTCAACAAAATTGTCCCTAACGTTATGTTAATTTTTTATTTTGGTCATCGACCATTAAAAAATTAATGGTAACTACAGTGATTTTTTTATTTTTCATTTCATTTTGTCTCTCCTCATCAATAATCCATATGTACTTTGTAGGGTAAACAACACCATTGGTCACTAAATTATATCTATTTTTTTATTTTGGTCACTAAACTATTATTTTTAGTAAAATCGCCATTAATATTATGTTTTTTTTTATTTTAATCACCGACTGTTAAAAATTAAATTTTTCTACATAGTGAAAGGAGATTTAAACCCTAGACCTCATGCAAAGAGGTCTAGACACCTAACCACGACAACTCTTAAACTTGTTATAATTTCACCAAAGTTTTTATAATCTTAGTCGAATAAAACCAAATAAATTAAAATGAACAAAGTGGGTAATGAGAGAATTAAACCTCCGACATCTGTGTAAGAAGTTCAAGTGCCTAACCATTAAGCCAAACCCTAAATTTGTTTTATTTTTACCAAAACTTACATTTACCACTGAATCAAACTATACAATCAATTCATATTTAATCAAACTAAAACTTAAATTATGATTAAAACGAAAGGCAAATTATAATTATTATTTTTTATTTTTGTAAAATTAATATTAAATTATTTTAAAATTTAAATTTATAATATTTATTTGACATATAATATAAATTTTAAATTATTTTAAAAATAACTAATTAGATTTAAATTTATTATTCTAATTTTTAAATAGAATTTAATTGGTTGACATATAAGTGAGCCAAGTAAAAGTTATATTAGTATTTAATTGGTTGACATATGTGTTCGATTTAAATATATATTAGATAATTAATTGGTTAAATTAAAGGGTTATATTTTGATACATTGTCCGTGTAACTTTTTTTACACAATCCTTAACCTCTAAATTTGACAAGCACATGTAAAATTTAGTTTACATGGGTTGTGTATCAAAGTTTTTCTCTAAATTGAATATAAGTTTTTGTGAAAATATAACTTATTTGGGGCTTGACATAGAGGTCCCAGGTTCGATTCCCTTATTACCCACTTGTACACTTTTATTTTCTTTGGTTTTATTTCCTAAAGAGTATAACTTAAATATAAATTTTGGTGAAATTATAATAAACTTAGGGATTGGCTTAGTGGTTAGGCGTTTATACCTCTTTACATGAGATCAAGGGTTTGGATCTTCATGTAACACCCAAAAAGTGGAGTAATATATGTATATATATATAGGGTAAAACTTTGATACACAGGCTGTGTAAAACTAATTTTACACAAGCATGTGTATTTACATTATAAAAACTCAAATCCTAAATTCCTAACCCTAAACCTTAAACCCTATACACTACATTCTAAACCATACAACCTAAACCCCTAAACTTTAAACCTTAAACTAAAACCCTAACCCCTAAAACTAAAAAGCACGTGTAACCTAAAGTTTACACGGCATGTGTATCAAAGTTTTTTCCGTATATATATATATATATATATATATATTGGATAAAAAACAAAAAAAGGATTGCAACCAAGGGGACTCAAACTCATGCCCCCTTGGCATAGATGATTGATGGCTTAACCATCTGAGTTAAGCCATCTTTAAACTTAGTTTCCACCTTATGTTATTTAAGTTAGTTTTGGTGCTTACCAAACATATATTAAGTCTGTTTTGACTTCTCAGCTACCAGTGTTGGAAACTAAACCAAATTAATTTCAAATTTCTCCCGACCTTCTTCCCATGACCCCCATGTTGCCCTCGCCGATCTCCTACACCGCCGAGCAGTGTGTGTCACCACCCACACCATAATTTCCATTGCCTCACCCCGAACAAAAACCCTATAAACCCTCGCCAGTAGACATTTTCAATCATAGTTACTTTCATACGTGTGATTATTGCATTTTGTATCAACATACCAAACATCTGGATCACAAAGTTCTTTATTATTTTGAACTGTCATCAACAACATTTCATCCTCTTACTTTTTTACAAAATTTGACCCCACTCCCTTTATTTGATATAAGGCAATTTTTTATAGCATTCATATCGGTGATGATCACGTTTGTTACAGCGAAAGCACTCTACAATTGACTAATCAACTTGTAGTGAACGTCCTCTCCATTGATTCTAGATGTTGAGCAACATCAATTTTAACTTCTCTGTTGTCGTCTACATGACCTCGATCTCCCCTTCCTTTATACTTACCTTGTCCTCGTCCTCTTCCTCTGAAATATGAGTAACTAAAGGCTTTTAAAGCTTGATCCTCTGTAGTTGAACTGTTGTTTGACTTTATCTTCTGCTCATGAACCAATAAGGAGCTTTGTAGTTCATCAAGAGAAAGTGCATATATATCTTTTAACTTTTCAATTGAGCAAACAACATAATTGAACAGTGGCGTTAATGGGCGCAAAATTTTTTCTACAATGATAACGTCATTCATCTTCTCCCCCAATAAAGCGCATCTTGTTGCTAGTCTCCATTGTTCTAGAATAATAGCTAGTTATAGATTCTCCATCCTTCATCTAGGATCTCAAAGACTTTCCTCAAGGTTTGGAGTTGCGCTCGCTTCACATTGTTAGAGCCTTCATATTTTTTCTTTATGGAATCCAAAATATCTTTAGAAATAACTTTGCAAATAATAATTTCTAAGATGAGACGACCAATAGCTTGAAACAATTTTTTTTTTTTTTGCTTTTAGGTCCTTGAGCTTTCTAGCTTCAAGGTCTTCTCTCTGGTTTTCTGCCAGAGTTGTGCTTGTTGTTTACACTTGAATTTTAAATTCAAATACTAATCAATACACTTTTGACCACAAAAAATTCTCCATCAACATACTCCAATGGTCATAGTGACCATCGAAATATGGGATGGCCGCAGGTACAAAGTTAAATTCTATGGTCATTTAGTGATTCACGTTTACAAATGTAATTAACCTTGCTCTGATACCACTGGTGAAGATAAAAGAATCACTATTGAAGAAAGAAAGTACTAGAAAAATAGGAGAATGAGATATGCTCTAGTCGATTTTATTCAATAAACTGACAACCTTTTATAGGCATTTTCCAAAACAGAGAAATAAATATTAACCAAATAATAAAGGGCTTTTACTCTTAAAAATATGGTAATATGATACTAAACACAAACCACTATTCTTCTAAAAATAGAACCGCAAGAACTAAACTCCTAAATAATAGCAACTACTTGGACAAATCAGAAAATATATACATCAACTTAACATTCAATTCTTTGATCAATCTTTATAATTCCGTTTTTATTTTTAAAAATAAAATTAGAAATCATCTAATAACATAAAAATTAGTCTATAATGATTTAAAAATTCGAGTTTAACTAAAAAATCTGTATTTCTTCATTCAGAATAAAAATCTCTTAAGAATTTTCATAAATTATTAGAAATCTTGATATAATAAACCAAAGCTTGATCTAAAAGGAAAATTCAACTTCTTAGATAATAATAAAATAGATTTTTACCTTGATTGAACAAGAAAATCGATTTAGGGAGATTTGCTATTAAAATCCATGGAAAAAGCTTGAAGAATAATTGAAGAAAACGAAGAAGTTTGGAGAGAAATTGAGAATGTTAGTAGAATTTACAAAGAACAAGAAATGATAGAGTGAAAGTTTTTTTTATAAAAAAAAGACTACCCAAGTAATTTGGAAGACGAATGCATAAAGAATTTTTTGGTGGGAATATAGTTTAATGTTTTATTTTAAATGAGTAATATAATGAAAAAAGATGAACAGAAATCTTTTTAGTTATATTGCTTTTAAGAGCTTACAAACTTCGATTATTTTTTAGTTAGTACTAATTTTAGAATATGCTATATTTTAAAACATCTCAAGTTAAATTCAAATTTCATATTTTTGAATAATATGCTGGATAAATTTTATTAAAAATAAAATAGAGAAGCAATCTAAAAAACAAAATTGTAGTAAAAAAATAACAAAACACAATAGTCTAAATAAAAAAACTAAAAAAACAAAATATCTGACGAGCAAAACACGTCCAGTGGGCTGTGAAACAGTGATAAAGATGAAACACTAGAGAAATAGAAGCAAAGAGCAAGATTTTGTCCCTATCCACCTACACGCTTCAGGATTGAAGTATGAGTGGTGAGCAAAACCAACAATCTTGGAGGCTGCTTCGTAAAACAGATTTGACTGCATCGGCAAATGAATCACAAAAGGGGATCAAACTACTTAAGACCACCGACAATCTACAAATTAGAGCCGAGCGTCGTAAAAAACATATTCACGAACGAAAATCTACAACAACGATAGACAATTGGTTGAGTTTAATGGTAGGAAATGAGAAGTTTTTAAAGGAAAAAAGGTAATGAAATAATCTCAGTCATTTAATTACCCTCATCCAATAGTAAAAAAAAAGTATAAAACTAAGTAGATTTTACATGGTGTAAATGAATCAATCAGTAAAACATTATTTCTTCAAGTGTTTGGTGTTGAATACAGTATACAATTATATGTTATATATAATTGTTTTTGCATGTATCAAAACTTATGGACTACTTAATTTTTTATGAAAAAAGGAATGCTCAACAGGTGCCTCGTTAAAAAATCTTCATAAACCTAAATGAAGGAAAAAGGGTACACTTGAAGACCTACATAACCAGTCAAGTCACACAACTACTAATATCCGCATGTAAAGCGTTTACAACTATTCTGGTGGCTGTACAAAAGTCACCTCCCCTTGCCCCATCTGGAACCCATACTTTGCCAACGAATTGGCTACCATATTCGTCTCCCTATAGATCTGGACAAAACGGACCTCCTAATCCCGAGCCACCAACATATACCTTTCACTCTCTGGCTTCATGCGTAAAAGCTTAATCGCATCTCCACTGTCAATCTCAATATTAATATGACGAATATCCCTATCCCAAGCATGTCGAAGACCGACTAGAATACCCTATAATTTCGCATCTAGCACCGAGTATATACTAATAAGTTTAGCAAAACCCAATACCCATTTATTATTAAAAACATGCTCTTAAAATTTATCTTTTTTTAATACTTATTGCAAGAGGCTCAATTTTCTTCATACTTATTATTAAGGATTTATTTCTACGATCTAATTTTTTTTTTAATACTTATTATTTAGAGTTTAATTTTTAAATTTTTCTCTAGACCACCAAAATCTGGGTCCAGGTGGAGTTGAGAATCGGACGACAAATGGAGAACGGAGAAGAGAACTTATTTAGAGACTTTTTTTGCAGAAATCAATGGTTCGTGCATTTGGCCATTTCCCATGGATAAACGTGGGGAACCAAACCAATCATGAGTTTACATCAGCAATGATTAAATTCGACCCCACCATATACCTCACCTCCACTTGCTCCATTCCCCCCTTTTTCATATTTATTTGCAACGCAACAAACAGGACACATATAAAATTAATAGCTGCAACATCTATAGAAATAAATATATTACAAATTGTCACTCAAATATATTATAAAATTAAAAGCTAAAAATTTCGCATACTTCCCAAACAAGCATTCTCACTTAAATTGTCGTTTGAAAAGATGTGCCAAACGAAGCTTTAGTCAATACAAATTGCCAAATCAAACAGAAAATACATATTTGCTATATTGATCAAGGAAGTAAGAATAATCTTTTGCTAAATCCATACCTTGTATTAATGCCGTATGAACATTTTCATGTAATATCAAACTTTCTTTGTATGAGTTATTAATGAACAAGGAATAAGTTAGCATATATTAATATAATCTATGAGGAGGTCCATGTATTAGAAGCTATACATACATACACACATACTATATATATATAGAGAGAGAGAGGGCTTAGGGTCGAATGGCACAACGCCAAGCAAGGAAGGGGTGGGGCCGAGGTGAAACATAGGTAACGTTGAAAACTTTTGCTTCACTTCTATACTTCATCCCAGCAGAAGGCTAAATTTTAATGCAATCCCTCAACCCTAGGCGATGCCCCAGTGCATGGATAAACCATACATTTATCTTTATCTTTATTACTTATCGGCAAGCGCAAGCACTGCAAACAAACGAAAAACCCCGGTAAATAAGGGCAAATAAATATAACAGAAGAGATTGAGGCACACGGAAAATGTGGGCCCCAAGATGCGACAACGGGTGGGACCCAACACTCTAAACAGCCAGCCTGCAACCCAAAATCGTGAGCCGTAATGATCATGGGCTACCACACGCCGGACCATTAGCTGCCACGTCAATGAGGCCCAACATATCATTCAGTTTTGTGGGTTCCACCCTACTATTTTATTTGGTTTGAACCCTATCATATACGAATTTTCAGATTTATTTCGATGTAATTCGAGATATGTTTTGAGAATATAATTAGTCTGTTTTTTCATATATTTATGTATATATTTAATGATTTTCTGTTATATATATTATTTATTATTTTATTGATAATACACGTAGAATAAAATTATTGATAAAGATATGTATAAAGGCAAAAAAACATACAATTTATATTTATATTTTGATCATTAGTTTATTTGTATTTTGTAATATTTTAATTTTGATTATAATAATTTTGTACTGTAAACATTCTATGTCTTAGTGCACCAGTGGTCACTGGTGCTCGCTGCTCTTGGTTTTGCTCTTATTAGAATGTTTGGTGGATCATCAATTGTCTGTCCTTATTTCTATTATAATATTTCATTTTTTATAAGTTTGTTTTCATTGGTTTATCATGATTAATTCTTATTTTAATCTGTGCAAATTTACTTTTCTTTCTAAAACAGATCCTATTTGAAGAAATACTTGCCTTAATTTTTTATTTTTGACAATTGCATTCTTATGAAAATAGCTTGTCTTTGCTAAGAAGATTATCAAATTTGCCACATTGAACAAAGATTGCATCTACGTTCCTAGAGTGTTATGTTTGTAAGTTCTTAAGAGTTCATTGGGAAACACTTAAAAGGTTTGTTATCAATATTTGATCTTGTATGGAAGAGTTCTTGTTAGTGGGAACCAATGGCGGATGCAACTTATGTTTAGGGTGGGCACGTGCCCACTCTTACATATGTTTTTCTCCTATTAATTATTTATTTTATTCATTGCGTCCACCCTGAATTTTTGTTTGTGTAACACCCTAAAATCGGGCCTAGTCAGAATTCAATTCCGGCAATTGAAAATTTTGCACCGGAAAGTCAAATTATAGTATTGACCTTTGACCAAGTGGTCAATTATTGGATTATTGAATCCCAATTAAGTATTGATGTTTATTAAGGACCCCATTGTAAACATTGAAACCTGTCCTAATAGCTAAATTGAGAAAATTGAAAGTTTGGGGACAAAAGTATAAAAACTAAAGAGTTGAGGGACTAACCTTGCGATTAGCCCCTCCTCAAGATTTGTCATCACCTACGTGATTATTTGGGGTGAAACTGCTTCACCCAAAAGGAAAGCTAGACAATAAATTAGGAAAGAAAAAGAAAGGAAGAGGTCTTACCCGGTTAATCTTCAATCAAGCACCACACCATTCATCATCTTCAACCTCTCAACCTAGCCAAGAAAGCACATCCATTGGAGGATAACCTAATCTTTTCTTTTCTCAATTTTCTTAATCCTAAATTATAGATATCGATCGGGTAAGCAATAATTCTTTATTGGGTTGTTGATTCCATGGCTAAACCATGTTTAAATCCAAGCTCAAGAATGTTATGAACCCTAGAATTTCCTAGGGATATCAAGTTTGATCTCTATTGTTTTTCATAGCTAGTAGATTGCTATGAATCCAATTATTGATATTGGAATCCTTGTAATTTTTATTTCCTTGTAGCTCAATAGAATCAAGGTGAAAAATCACCAAACCCCACTAATTCCAACAAGTTCAAGAACAAAGAATTGTCATCCGGGAGCCTTGAAAGCCTAAAAAGTATCAGTGAGTGTAGTCGGAGTCTTGGGATTGGCTAGGTGCCTTTCCCGATTTTATTGATATTGTTTATTGCATTTCCATCCATAAATTCAAGGTATGGTTACATTGAAACCTCGTAGGAGGTACTATTGGTAAGCTTGGGTAAGCCTATTGCATTGATATAAGTATTATTGAAGCATGTCATTGCCATTGATATCATTGAATTATTAAGAAAGGTCATATTGATCATTGTATATTGTTATTGAAAAATTGTTATTGTCATTGTTATCGTTATTGCTATTGTTATTGTTATTGACCTAAGCATTGAGTCCTTGGATACAAATGGATATGTGATACAGTTGGCATGCCACATAATTCATGAGCTCATTGGTACGGAGTGGACTACGGTCCTTGAGCTAAAGCTCTATTTGGCGATGTTGGCGGGATGTGTTGGTTTTGGTCTTATTGGCAATGTTAGAGGATATCGACCATTTATTGTTGGCAATGTTGGTTGGGAATTCACGTATCCACATTCACATATCGATCGAAGGAAATAAGTTATTGAAACTATTGTCAAAAATATGATTTGAGGTGCATTTATGATTATATACATGTTATTGATATTATTTCCATTATTGTTGACTACGTCACTAGGCTATATAATCCTAATGCATCTCATTTTCATGCATTTTTAGGTTGAAAGTTAGTCGGATCAAGAATCGAAGCAAAGACGCTTTTGAAGCAAGTCACCAAGTTACATGTAATGCAAACTTTGTCCTTGAACTCCTAGTATGGAGGCATAGGGTCTAGACAAGTTAGTTTAGCCCCATTTTGCATGTACATATGGTCTACCATGAATAATGGGTTAAATATGAAAAATGTCATGTTAATGTTTTGGCAAAACTAGTAAAAACGATCCAAAATGCACTAAAAAGTAAAAACATGGAAAACATATTCAAAACGATATAAAATTTGTCAGCATTTAGATTTGATGTTTCTAAGCTTTCTGGTAAAATTTGGTGAGCATCGAACATGGTTAAGACCCCTAAATTGATAAAAAAAAAAAAAACCAAACTAAATATGTTATTACAGGCTTGTCCGTACCGGTACGAGTGATGGCGTATCGGTATGGGTATGCATTTTAGGAACGTAGGTAACCAGGCGTACCGATACAGACATGGGCATATCGGTACGAGTTTTAGCCGCTGGAAAAATTTTGTAGCGCCGTATCAATACCGATCGATCCTGGTAGTTGACCTTCTTAGCGTTGACCATGCGTACCGATACCCAGTACCTGTGCGGGCTTAATGAAAGTAACCATTTTAACGGTCAAGGTATGCGTACCGATATGGTCCTAGGCGTTTCGGTACGGCTGGTCGATTTTGGAATCTGAGTTTAAATAAGACCATCGTGGCGTATCGATACAGATGTATCTGTACCGGTACGTCCCTTAATGCATGTTACCATTTTTAAAGATCTTAATGAAGGTGTACCGATACAGCCTCTTCGAGTATTGGTACAAAGGTAGGTTTGTTGGTTAAAAGATGTTTAAAGAGGTTTTTGAATGTTGTAAATTGGTCATTGAATCTTGTAAGACCTAATTGAGAACACAAATGATCTCTAATTATGATAGAAATTGGTATACAAGATATTCAATCCTTGAATTTCATATTGATAAACCCAATTAAAGATGAGTCCTTGTAATTTTCTAAAATTATGATTTAGTTCCTAAACTTGTATAAGTTACCAGATGACCACTTAAGCATAATTTGATTAAGATTACATTGATCCTAGTTATTCGTTGCATCGAGTTGACATCGTTAATTCATTGTTTATCGTACAAGTAATCATAAATGATAAACCAATCACCGTATCGTTCACCGGTAACGCTTTTCGACCCAGATTTCTACCAGATCGGGAAATGGGTGTTACAGTTTATGCCCACTATGAACTTTTATTTGTCCCCACCCATGTATAAATTATAATAAAAACTTGCTTAAAGTTGTACATAAGTATTGTCCATAAGTAGTAACTTATTCTTTCTTAGGAGTCCACAAACAATTCATTTGATCCTAGTTCATTTACAACCCTACATGAAAGCCCAAAAAATAATAACCTAGTACAAGAGAACATGCACTTTTTCTTATTCAAACACAATTCTCAGATTTCAAAGGTCAAGACTCCTTAATCTCTCAAGACTCGAAGTATGTAATTTTTTTAAATTCTTCATTTATTCGATATATAGAAGTATACTTCAATTATTTATTTAATTTTTTTTTCTACAAGATTTCAAGACCTTTTGTTATTTCTTTTACAACTGTAGTGATATAAATAGGGATATAATAATTAAATATTTAGTGAATTTATGTTTAAATTTTCTATTTCTAACTTTGGGTTGAGTTAGAGATTAAATTAATTGAGAGTAGAAGTAGAAATATGACTTTATGAATTAATGATTCTTTGTACTAATTTTGTTAAATCAATTTAACAAATGCATTCATTGTCCTTACTTTTTATTGATTGAATATAAATTAGTAATATGAACAAATTAGGTTGTTTCGAATTTGTAGTAGCCTTATAGGTATTATATATGACACCGCTTTGTAAATTGTAATATGAGGATTTTTGATTCACTAATGTGTTTTTATGGCTAGCGAGAATGATATGATTTCTTCCCCTTTGTTATGCAGGATTGTACTCAATCCCCATGACATGGGGTAGAAAATGTTTGCATAAAATTGTCCACATCATGAAGATGTTATATATGTTTGTCTCTATAAGTTGTAACAGAAGACATTATCTAATGCTTTTTGAACAAACTTTAAAATATATGCGTATTAACCATAGTGGCGAATTCACCGTATAGTTATGGTAGGAAAGTTATTTACATCATTGTTTTATGTTTATCTAATGTTTGCATTGATAACTTATTTACACCGTTGTAAATAAACACTGTTAATTTATTTACACCTAGTCGTTTATTATGTTAGCGAACATGTAAACGAACATGTTCGCAAACGATAAACGAACATATCGCAAACGATAAATGAACATATTCGCGAAAGCTAAAAGAACCGAGTCCGAACACAGTAAATAATAAACGAACAAAATTCGAACATAATACTAATATATATGTACTCGCCCTCAAAAATATTTTTGTATCCATCACATATGGGATCAAGTGTGAAATCTTTCTTTTCTCTAAGTGTGACTTCACAGATGTAGAGTTGGTTAAACTCTAATTTTGTTAACAAACATCGTGTTTCAATTCTCTTCACTTTTTGTTAAAAAAAAATTCTCTTCACTTTTTGCATTTTCTTTTTATACACGTGGGCACTGGTTTTTTATTTCTCAACAAAACAACACTTTCAAATGGTACAAAAACTAGATTCAAACTTATTTGGATCGATACAGTAGTTGTTTAAAATTATTTGGATAATTGTCTCCACTTAAAAAAAGAGCTTTGCTTGTTGAAAGCTCTTAATTGTCATCAACAACAAGTCTGCATATTTACATTATAAAACTCAATTTTTAAATTTTAACCTGAACCCTAAAAAATTAAACCTTATACCCTAAATTTTAAACACTAATCTTAAATTCTAAACAAACTACTGTAACCCCCTAGACCGGCATGTGCATAAAGTCCGGCTTTGAGAGGTCACATTCCTTACTAAAATTTCAATCATAAAAATTATTTGAAAGTTTAAAAGTCAAATCAAGTAATAAAGTGATCCCATGCATAGATAAGTTAAGGTAATCAGTAAAATCCTCAACAAAATATGATTACATCATAAAACCATAACGACAATATAGAAGGTATTCTGTAACAAAATGTAGGCTCATGTCACCCAATAAAGACAGTTTAGAAGATAAAAACATTACATTAAAAGGTATGAGCTGAATGTGTAGATCCTCTAAGTGCCAAGTCTGGAAAGCCTATCCAAATGTATTTGAAAGGAGAAAAGATTTGGGTATGAGCTACGGAGCTCAGTGTGTTCCAATAGCACATAGAAATATTTATACAATTTAAATAAATCAACATTTCGTGAAAACATGTTATAAGAGCATCCAAAGTTTTTATGTAAGCCTATCTACCCTCCATCCGAACTCTAGGATACAGTTCTCCAGAACGGTATCATATACAAGCATTAACCCGAGCTCACTGAGCTTGGGTACCATCCTAAGGAAAAACCTTAGGCTCGAGCAGAATTACCCTAGCCGAAGCATAGGAACCTTATACGGGAAGAATTACCAGCCGGATCAAGGCTGAACCTTCATAAACTTCATATCATAACCCAAGTACCCCAATAATTCAATACAGACAGTCTTATAATATGCACTAATTAATAAACATATTCATAATCTAATAAGAGTAACCATAAAACATACTTGTCATATCATGTACTAGAGCATGCATCAAACTTACATTATAATCATGCTTAAATTCAAAATCAAGTTATTTTTTGCAAAAATTAACATGTCGGTCATGTGCACATGATCAATTTGATAATACATTTAATAAAGCAGTTTAAGCAGCATATAATGCAGTCGTATAACACACAAGGAACACACCTCTAAAAGTCACGTGAATCAGATAATCTACTGGGCGCCAGAACCATGCTCAGTTGCGATGTTGGAACCTAGATTGAAAAAGATTCAGGGTTACTACAAAAATTATATTTTCACTAGAACTGTTAATTGAGTATTTTAAAATCATACGGGTCACTATGAGTTCATGCGGCTGGGCAGATCAGGACGAGCTGGGCTGGGCGAAAGCACGATTGAGAGATCCTGAGTACTTTTAACCAACAAAGATTTTTATCAGTCCTTTATTCAACTGTAATTACCCATAAATAAAAATACTTGATAAAATGCATGCTTGGGTTTAAGGTCAATTTTGAAGGCTTTCGGGTTAGAATTTCACGAAACGGGCTTAAAAATGAACTTAGGACGTCAAAAAACGTAAAATAAGAGTTTTCAAAAATTTTGACTTTTTGGTCAACATCATCAGTCAACAGTCAGAGTCAACTAAGATGACTCGGACGAGTTGACTCGGTTGGGTTCAGGTCAAATGGATCGGGCTCGAATCAGGTTCGGTTAGACCTAGTCAAATTGGGTTGAACCGGGTTGGACCAGATCGGTTTAAAGGCGAACAGGTCACGAAAGCCAAAAATCGCACCAGTCGGCGTCTAGTGCTCATTCGCGGCCTTACACGGTTAGCTCATCGGTTTTCTGCATTTTTCGGCCGGATCTACACAACACTCCAAAATCCCATAATCAAGCAAAACATATCGAAAGTCAACCCAAAACTTACCGCACTTACCAAAACTGCCAAACGCCGACAAAGCTCAAGCATTGACGGTTGGATGGTCGGTGGCCAAGGTTAGTCTCGCTTCAACGCGGGGAAGGCGGCGATGCCACTGACGTCTCCAACGACGGTGAATTTAGCCGAAAAATACAGAAAACCAATGAGCTAGCCCTAGGTTTCGACGAACGTTCAAACTATTTTCCATGACAATCGGCGTAGCAAACCGACATATGGTTTGAGCAAGATTAAAATAGTGGATTGATTATGGTTTCTTAGATCGGTTATAAAAGAAACCGAAATGAAAATGTAGAGAGGGGGTCTGAAAAAAAAATTGTAAAAGAGAGAAAATCAAAGAAAAAAATGTAAGAATCACTAAATCAACATTTTTTTAGAATCCGAAATATACTTCGTTTTGAAAGTAAAAATCTTCGTCGTGAGGCTGCTTGCGGCCGGTGAACGGCATTTGGCCAAGACGGGAGCGGCGGCCGCCGTTGAAGCATAGGGAGAATATTAGAAAGAGTTAGTTTTTTTTTATCCATTTTGAATGAACAAATAACCCATACCCTTCGTTTTAAACCGGTGCAAACAAAACTGCACCGTTTGGTGCAACCCGACCCGCGCGTGACCCGTTTACTGGGGATGGTCCGCGTTTCAAATAATGGGCTAATTACAAATTTGGTCCTTACTTTTTAATCCCGTTTTATTTTGAGTCAATGGTATAATTTCTCTCTGGGTCACCCTACTTTCAACCTGCATTCATTTCTACCCCTGGTTTAATTATGCTTTCGGTCCCTCTCCATTTCATGCGCGTTTAATACCATCCTCTTTTGTTTTTTCTGCAACATTTAATTTTTATTTTTATTTCGATCTGGCCACTGCTGTTATTAATGTTGTTTTTTTATTTAATTTTCAACCATTCAATTATGTACGTTTGCATTTGTACCTCGTGTTTCATACATCTCACATTCTTGCCCATGCAATTTTATATTTTGTTTCATTTTAGTCATATTTTCATATTATTTTGTGCCATGTACATTATTAATCTTTGCATTTTAGTCCTTAATGATTAGTTTTAAGATGTTTTATGTGTATCCATACATTGTCATATTTATTATTATTATTATTATTATTATTATCATAATCATTATTATTATCATCATCATCATTATTATTGTATTATTATTATATTTTATGTGTTAGATTAATATTTATATATATTAGATTTGTTTTATTTATGTGTTAGATTAATATTTTATAATGTTAGTATTTATTTATATGATTATCGCATTGTTTGTATTCATGTTTGTCATGTTTTAAGTTACATTTTGGATATATTATTGTCAATGCGGTGCCCTTTTATACGAGTATAACGGGGCCAGTATCAGGCGTAGTGATAGTGGTTGGGCGTTTACTCTCGAATAACGGGACATTTAAAATCTACTCGCACATATAACTGAATTTTAATTTAATCGTCACCTTAGTACGGAAAGTCTAATATTAATAAAGCGGTAATTATTAAAGTACCAATTTTGAGCGGTGTGGGGTGCTAATCCTTCCCCATCCGTAACCGACTCCCGAACCCATCAATTTTAAATCTCTGGTTTTTACGGTGTCCGGTCCACCTTGAGTGGCCGGTGACGACTCCAATTTTAAATAAAATACGAGTTTTATAAAAATCCCACGGAAGACATTATTTTCATTATAAAGCTAAACAAAATAAAAATACACCATTTTTTTAGCGTAAAAGGACATCGCTACAGATGACGAATCCGTTGAGGAAATTTTTTGGTTTTCAAAAACAAATGAGAGTCGATCTTTTTTCAAATAATTACCGCTTTATTAATATCAGAAATTCCAGATTAAAGTGACTATTAAACTAACATTCAATTATAATTGCGCGTTTGTTTTAATGTATTTAAAATATGGCATATAAACCTGTTTTTTAAGTGGGGGAAAACGCTAATGCTTTCGTGGAGATATCGTTCTCCCGTATGGGCCTAGCAAGTACCTTCGGGGATCGAGTACCTTATACTTTTGTGAGGATATCGTTCCTTCGTACGGGTATAAGCGAATGAGTCCCCCTGAGTTGAACCCGGTTGAAAGGAGCCTACAATGGGTGATGACCGGGGGCCTTGCTACTCTTAGTAGAGGACAGTAAGGACAATTCAGGTACCTCTTAGCACCAAAACTGCAGATAGCGAGCTGTAGGAGCCAACCCTTTAGAGCCATGTCGGTACTCTGCCCGTTAGTGGTCACCCTATTTAGGCTCTGGTGCTTTATTTCTTGTTTATGTACAGTTTTTTAACTCTATTTTTCATTTGTTTCATTTAATCATTTTATTTGGTGCTAACTCGTTTCATTTTATTCTCATCACATTGATTTCACCTGCATCATTGCACAACATCATCACAATCTTGATTTTGCATTGCATCAATTTATGACACATTTTGCATGCATATACATTCGTTTTCAAAATATGAAAACTGACTCTAGGGGTGCCCTATGACAGTGATACTGGATAAAGTAGAAGATCAGTCAGCTCAGCATCCATACGGAACCCGGTACAAAACAAAGATGGCGAACGATGAAAGATTGAAAAAAATTGAGCAATATCAGAAAGAATTGCAAGCGAACATAGCCAAGCAGGTTGAGGAACAGTTGGCGAGAGTCCAACAGGATATGAGGGAACAACTTGCAAAGTCACAACAAGACATGCTGGGCCAAATGGCACAAATGTTGGGATTAAAGCTTCCCGAGCTTGGAGAGGCCTCTGTTGTAAATCCCACTGCAAATCCTAAACTCATTGTTGGGGACGAGGATCTTATGTATCCTCTGGGGTTCACGCCCATTCAAACCATGATACAACCAGAAGCTCAACCTCATGTGATCATTTCTCGGGGAAAGTCTCATCTACATCAGGCCAGTACTTCGATCCCTATAAATTAGCCATTTGCATCAGAAGTTAAGCCCGGGGGCAATCAAGCTAAAAATTTTATCTCAAAAATGGATTATTTGTTTGAGACCGAGAGGCCGAAGGTAGAAGCTTCAAGGGAAATCGAGGAGCGTTGCAAACGACTCGAGGAAAAGATGCAAGCTATAGAGGTAGAGGATATCTTCAGTGGGTTTGAGGCCAGTGAACTCAGCCTTGTCCCAGATTTGGTGTTACCCCCGAAATTTAAGGTCCCAGAATTTGAAAAGTATGACGGAACCAGCTGCCCTTGCACTCACCTTACTATGTTCTGTCGGAGGATGACTGAATACGGCCGAGACGACAAGCTATTAATTCATTGCTTTTAGGACAGTCTGTCAGGATCTGCTGCCCGGTGGTATAATCAGTTGAGCCACCATCAGATTAAGTCATGGAAGGACTTGGTAAAAGCGTTCCTAGAACAGTACCGATACGTTAGTGATATGGTGCCAGACCGCTAGACCCTACAACATATGAAACAAAAATCAAATGAAAGCTTTAGACAGTATGCCCAACGTTGGAGAGATGTGGCAGCTCAAGTCCAACCCCCACTCAGCAAATGAGAGACGGTGGTTATATTTGTCCAGACTTTGGAGGGCCCAGTCTTGGGTCGCTTAATAGGCAACGCGACTACCAACTTTGCTGACCTTGTATTATTCGGGGAGCTCATTGAGAATGCCGTCAAGACTGGCAAAATTGATGATGGAGGTAGTTCGTCCCAGAAAAAGCCCTACCATGCAAAGAAAGATCATGAAGTAAACTCTGCGGGAGTTTATAATGCCAGTTATTCTAAGCCTATCACAGTTGTGCAACCTAAGGCCATGCCAAGTGCTCACGGTTCCTCAAGCCAATGATCTAGTCAGAGAAAGAACACTGAAAACGTAGAATTTACTCCACTACCAGTTTCTTATAGAGAATTGTACAAGCAGTTGTATGATGTCCACATGGTGGAACCTTTTTACCGAGATCTGGTACAACCTCCATTCCCAAAATGGTATGATCCCAATGCAAAATGTGATTATCACGCGGGACAGGTTGGCCATACCATTGAAAACTGCTTTGGTTTCAAAAAGTTGGTGGAAACATTCATTAAGCTTAGGGTGGTAAGCTTTGATAACTCAACAAGAACGGCTACAAGCAAAGACCCGTTACCGAAGCATGAAGATGCCAATTGAGGGTGTGTTGAAGGTTTTTTGAACTGGACCATGTTTTAATCCAGCTTAAGTATTGCACTGTCTTGACCATAGTAGATCCCCTAGTAGTTTTTATCACTTCAGAGAAATACTTTTTGTAAACCAACCTCACCGACTTAAGTACGATGGTGGTGAGAGTATTTTGTAAGTGATCAAAACTACAAGTAGCAATTCAAGCATCTTTTGTTCATATCTGAGTCTTGAATATCCAAAATACATCACCCTAAAGTTTCAAATTTACTGCAAGAGCAGTGTCAGAAGATGTTATGTAATGAACAAAATTTTAGGGCATCCACTCAAATGAAAGCTTATCGAACCCAAGGCAAAGTCGGGGCACCGACGCATGAAAAAACCAAGATCCAGACGGGACCAGTAAGGAGTCAGGGGCATCCTTTTGAGGAGCGAAAAAAATCATGTCACATTCATGCATGTAGTTGCATTTATCTTGCATGGAATCATTTTTGCATTCGTCATACATTTAGATTAAATGCATACACCAAAATCACCATGCATTTAGGGTAGAGACATGCATTTAGACATAAAATTAGATACATTCATGCAATATTGCTTGTACATAACAGGTCTACGGAAAAGACCGAGTACCCTCAATATGGGGGCAATGACAAAAGGGCCAACCCTAGTCATAGAAGAGACCAAACAAAAGATACTGAAATATCTAATAAAAGGTATCAGTGACAAAATATTTGACAATTACTAACCAATGTTTTTTCTTTTGTAGGATTTGATTCCTCCAACGATGGTGTGACGAACGCCAACATTCCAGATTTTACCCTCTGCCGACAAAAGAAGAGCAAATTTTTTCCAGACATAGTCTTGGTTTCAATAGCACAACAATTCAACATTTTGCAAATCATGCCCCGTCAGTGGTGGTACACCAACTTAATGAAGATCTTGCCTCCGTCGGTGGTGTTGCAGATCAAATTTTCCATTCAGTCATGTCCCTCCGCCAATGGTGTAGCGGGTCTCACATTTTGCTGATCTAGTCCCTCCGTCAGTGGTGCAGATAAAAAAACTATCCAGATCTCGTCTTCGTCGGTGTTACAGACCAAAGTTTCCATTCGGTCCTACCTCTCTGTCGGTGGTGTAGTGGGTCCCACATTTTGTTGATCTAGTCTCTCCGTCAGTGGTGTGACACATTTTGTTGATCTAGTCTCTCCGTCAGTGGTGTGACACATTTTGTTGATCTAGTCTCTCCGTCAGTGGTGTTGCAACTAGACCTAAATTTTACTCGGAATTTACCTTTTTATTATAATTGTAGCTGAAAAATCAATCAAAAAAATCAAAAAAAAGAGAGAAAGAAGAAAATCAAAAAATTTTAAAAAGGAAAAAAAAGAAAAAAAAAACAAAAAAGAGAAAAAAAAAGAAAAACGGAAATAAAAAAAATAAAATAAAATCAAAATGAGCTTTCAATCCTTCGATCCTGCCTCTTCGTCAGAGTTGTAGCTGGACCAGTTATCAGAACTTTCATCCATCGATCCTGACTCTTCGTCAGAGTTGTAGCTGGATCAAATCTTCAGACCTTGCCTCTTCGTCGGTGTTGTAGCTTGGTCAAATTTAACTTTCGGTTCTGCCTCCTCGTCGGTGTTGTAGCTGAACCAAATCTTTCATCCATCGGTCTTGCCTCTTCGTCGGTGTTGCAGTTAGACCAAATTCACTGACTTTTGATCCTGCCTCTTCGCCGGTGTTGTAGCTGGATCAACATTACTAACTTTAGACCATTTCTCTTCGTCGGTGTTGTAGCTCGGTCAAAATTTACTAATTTTCAAATTTTATCAATGTTGTTTCTTGAAAAAATGAAGAAAAAAGCAAGAAAAATGAAAAAAGAAAAAAATGAAATTCAAAAAAAAAAAGAAAAAATCAAAAAAATATAAAAAAAGAGAAGCAAGAAAAGAAAATAATCAAAATGAGCTTTCAACCAAATTCCGATCATGCCTTTTCGTCAGAGTCGTAGCTTGATCACACAAAAAGAACAACTCTCTGATCATGCCTCTTCGACAGAGTCGTAGCTTGATTGCAAAGAAATCAACTCTCTGATCCTGGCTCTTCGTCGGTGTTGTAGCTTGGTCAAACCTAACTTTCGGTTCTTCCTCTTCGTCGGTGTTGTAGCTGAACCTAATTTACTAACTTTCGGTCTTGCCTCTTCATCGGTGTTGTAGGTAGACCAAATTCATTAACTCTTGATCATGCCTCTTCGTCGGTGTCGTAGCTGGATCAACATTACTAACATTAGACCATGCCTCTTTGTCGGTGTTGTAGCTTGGTCAAAATTTACCAACTTTTAAGTTTTATCAATGTTGTATAAAAAGAAGAAGAAGAAAAGAAAAAAGTAGAAAAGAAAAAGTAAAAATAAAAGGAAAAAAAATAAAAACAAAAGAAAAAGAGAAAATGAAGAAGTTGTCAGTTTTCTGGTCTTGTCTCTTCTCAGAGTTGTAGCTGGATCATACATCAGAACTTTCATCCATCGGTCTTGCCTCCTTGTCAGTGTTGCAGCTGGATCGAATTTTGTAGACTCTGCATCTTCGTCGGTGTTGCAGCTGGGTCGAACTCTCTTTAGGTATTAACTTATTACCAATAATGTTGCAAGTGGGACTTATTTTGCTTCCCCAACAAACCACCTCTCGTTTTGAAGATTTTGCTTCCCCAAAGAGTGACAAAGTAGATCCGTCAAGTCTAGAAAGAAGACATGCGCCAAAGAGAAAGAAGATCTACAGAAGAACGAAGACATGCGTCAAGAGGGGAGAAGCTCAACCGGACCGGACAAAACGGGTTATTTTTAGTCTTTGCTCTATTGTCATTACACAACAATAAGCAAAGAAAGGCAACCGTAATAACCCATTTTGACCTGACCCAAACTTTAAACCCATAACCCGACCCAAATCCAAAATTACTAAAATACCCTTTACCCTAATTGATCTAGCTCTAACCCTAATACCCTCATCTGCCGCCGCCTCTCCTCATTCGACCGCCGCTGTCGCAGCTGCTGTCACTGGCGAATAATCTGAAACCCTAAAAAAATTCTAAACTAAACCAATCCCTAAAATCTCTAAATCGGTTACCCTTGAATCCAACCAAAACCCTAAAATTAAATAATCAAATCTACCCCCTGCCACTACCCGATACACCCATACCCCTGACCACCAACCCATACCCTGTCTTCAAACAACCCCGTGAAACCCGGCTTGAATTCGGCCATCTATCATCAGATCTACAAGATTAAAATAGTGGAGTGATTATGGTTTCTTAGATCGGTTATAAAAGAAACCGAAATGAAAATGTAGAGAGGGGGTCCGAAAAAAATTGTAAAAGAGAGAAAATCAAAGAAAAAAATGTAAGAATCTCTAAATCAACTTTTTTTTAGAATCTGAAATATACTTCGTTTTGAAAGTAAAAATCTTGTTCTTTTTTTAAAAAAATCAAAAGTTTACCCTTTTTATCGAAGTAAAAATCAAAAAGAGAGGAAGTCGAAGCTTACATGCCACTGTTGTTCTTCGCAATGAGGCTGCTTGCGGCCGGTGAACGGCGTTTGGCCAAGACGGGAGCAGCGGCCGCCGTTGAAGCAGAGGGAGAGTATTAGAAAGAGTTAGTTTTTTTATCCATTTTGAATGAACAAATAACCCATACCCTTCGTTTTAAACCGGTGCAAACAAAACTGCACCGTTTGGTGCAGCCCGACTCGCGCGTGACCCGTTTACGAGGGATGATCCGCATTTCGAATAATGGGCTAATTACAAATTTAGTCCTTATTTTTTAATCCTGATTTATTTTGAGTCTGTGGTATAATTTCTCTCTGGGTCACCCTACTTTCAACCTGCATTCATTTCTACCCCTGGTTTAATTATGCATTCGGTCCCCCTCATTTTCATGCATGTTTAATACCATACTCTTTTTCTTTTTCTGCAGCATTTAATTTTCATTTTGTTTCGATCTGGTTATTGTTGTTATTAATGTTGTTTTTTATTTAATTTTCAACCCTTCAATTATGTACGTTTGCATTTGTACCTCGATGTTTCATGCATCCCACATTCCTGCCCATGCAATTTTATATTTTGTTTCATTTTAGTCACATTTTCATATTATTTTGTGCCATGTACATTATTAATCTTTGCATTTTAGTCCTTAATGATTAGTTTAAGATGTTTTATGTGTATCCATACATTGTCATATTTATTATTATTATCATCATCATTATTATTATATTTTATGTGTTAGATTAATATTTATATATATTAGATTCGTTTTATTTATGTGTTAGATTAATATTTTATAATGTTAGTATTTATTTATATGATTATCACATTGTTTTTATTCATGTTTGTCATGTTTTAAGTTGCATTTCGGATATATTATTGTCAATGCGGTGCCCTTTTATTCGAGCATAAACGGGGCCAGTATCAGGTGTAGTGATAGTGGTTGGGCGTTTACTCTCGAATAACGGGGCCTTTAAAATCTACTCGTACATATAACCAAATTTTAATTTAATCGTCACGTTAATCCGGAAAGTCTAATATTAATAAAGCGGTAATTATTAAAGTACCAATTTTGGGCGGTGTGGGGTGCTAATCCTTCCCCATCCGTAACCGACTCCCGGACCCATCAATTTTAAATCTCTGGTTTTTACGGTGTCCGGTCCACCTTGAGTGACCGATGGCGACTCCAATTTTAAATAAAATACGGGTTTTATAAAAATCCTACGGAAGACATTATTTTCATTAAAAAGCTAAACAAAATAAAAACACACCATTTTTTTAGCGTAAAAGGACATCGCTACACTATTTTTGGTTGTTAACTTAATAGAGATGTCTTTTAAAAAAAATGAATAGAGATGTGACACGACCTGATATAGTAACAGTTTTAGTCATTAAATGTATATATTTCATCAATTTGGACCTAATTGAAATAATTCAATAAAGTTAACCTTTAATATTTAAAGATCTTATCAATTTGGTCTTTCTCTAATCCAAACCCTAACCTTATTGTCACCGTCGCCTTCAGCCACCATCTGATGTTGTCTCTAACGCTTTCTTCGGTCAACAAGACCAACCGGCAAAAATTTATCATCCTCTTTTTTCTTCATTTGTAGATTTCAACTTCTATTTTCCCCTTTTTTGTAAAAAAATTACTCTTTCAAAATAAAAATCTGAACAAAAAATTCGAAATTCAAATCTAGTTTAGGAACAAATTAACAAAGTTGTATACTCATTTGATTAGCTTGTTATACGTGTGAAATGGATAATAAAAAAGTGAAAGAAGAAAATATTTGTTTGGAGATTCAAGTGATGTAAAATTTGGGTTTGACCTCCAAAAGCTGAAGGCTCAAACTTGTCAGGAACTTGAATTAAGGCTCAATAGTAGCCTTTACTGTGTTTTTTCTTTGAAATATAATTTAATTCAATTTATAGATCAAAACAAAGCAGTCTGCACCTCGCCACTACCGCTTTGACTCCCTCTCTTGAATTTCAGAATTCCAATAGCTTCAACGATGGGTATTTGAGAGTGTCTGAAAATGATTGAGTTTAAAGAGCTTAAATGTTACTTGCTAAAAAATAAAATTGGATACACTAAAAACACAACATAATCTCATGACAATAAGGTTATGTGATTATAAACAATAACTACCCATTGTTCCAGAACAAAATCTGGGTTTTAATAAAGGAGACCAAGAACCAGTGAAGAGGGGGAATAAAAGGGGAAAAGAGAAGTGTTGTAGAAGAAGAAGAAAGATGATGAGAAATTTGGAATTTGATCCAAATTTTTTTAGAACTATTTCGGACTAAAATGATAGAATTTAAAAGTTTTGAGGACTAAAACTATTATTATACCATGTTACATCATTATTTGTGTTATTTTTTAACGGACAATAACTAAAGTCGAAAAATGTAACATTAGAAATTTAATTTTTAGAGAAAATAGTTCAGTGACAAAACTAGAAAAAAATTTACTAACTCGTTGGTTTACCAAAAAACACAAGCTTTTTAATTTTAGGGTTTAAGGTTTTGGATTTTGGGTTTAAAATTTAAGGTTTAGAGTTAGAATTTAGAGTTTAAGGTTTAAAGTTTAGGATTTAGGGTCTTAGGGTTAGGAATTTAGGTCTTAGAATTTTTTAGTTTAGATATGAAGGATTGTGCAATTATTTATGCAATATGTGTATCAAAATATAACCCAAAATATAATTACTTGAGGAACATATTGAGTATTGATTTAATTGATATCACAAACAAAAGTAATTTGTAATGGAGAGGGGAACTAGTCGTCACCCCATTCTTTTTTTTAATATTCTTAAGATGATTACAACTTAGTATATGTTCATAGATATTATTAACTCATTCTAATTTTTCATTTTGTCTCTGATTTGTCTAAAAAGATCGAGAAATTAATGAGAAGAAGGTTTAATGTTTAATTAAACGGCGTGTTTGGATTGTTTGCTTGCAACATGTTCTCCGTGTGGTAATAAGGTGGTTGATTCACTCACGAAGCTCGCCCAGACTGGGAGTCTAGAGGTTCTTCATTTCAATCTGCCCCCGGCTGAGATTTCTGCCCTCTTTCATGAGGATATAACTAATAAGTTTCATGTATTTCTGAACTTTGCTCATTCCTTATTCATTGAAAAAAAATGTTTAATTAAGAATTAAGCGCATAACTCGTAAGGTGAATAATCAATGAGAAGAAGGTTACACATTCAAACTCGTTACCTTCTTAAAGATTATAACAATATAAATCAATTGAACTAAATACTGATAGTTTGACCCTAAATTGATTTTTAGGTAAAGTACACTAAAGATCATCTAACTTTTAAGATTTTTTTTGTTTTGGTCACTAAACTTTTAAATTTTTTATCGGGGCCACCTAACTTTTATTTTAGCCCCTCCCATTACCTTTCGTTAGAAAATGCGGACGTGGCCCGTTAGTTTTCCTTTTCCTCAAGGGTAAACTACATAAATGGTCACCGAACTTTTAAGGCGCTTTCATTTTGGTCACCGAAATTTTAAAACTTTTATTTTGCTTTAAAACAATCTCGTTGGTTTAAGAAAAAAAAACTTTTTAAATGTATAAAAAAAAACAAAAGTAAGAAGTAGATTTTACCTTATAATTATCGATGAACAATTTTTTTTAATAAAAAACCCGTTGTGTAGATTGATGTATTTATCAGCATAAAATATTTTTTATATATCATATTCTTGAATATTGTTTGTAATGTAAAGACATTATTTTGATCTATAGATCGCAATGTATGCAACCTCATCTTCAAGCTACTTCAAGATTAATAAGTACAAGGGAGAAAAAAAACATTGAGGTTAATTATTGACCAAGAGTATAACATTTTAGTTTACTTCTGAAAGTTGTATCCAAAAGTTGTTCCACAAATTTTCAAGAATATGCAAGCAGATTTGATGCACCCCATGTTTAAGTTCAGACATTAATTTACTTTTCCATTAGAGGCGGAATTAGGATCAAACATTAGGAGGTGCAAGAGTCTATTAAACCTTTAAATATAACACACAAATCTTATTTGATTACTATTTAAACTAATAAAGACCTAAAATACTATTATACCTAAAATCGGGAGGGTTAACCCATACATCCCTCCGTCCTTGTTTGCCATCATGTTCAGTGTTGTTTTGATAGATGTCTTTATGTTTGGTTGTAGCTTGTTCTTAGTTGTTGGTTTTCTTTTCTTACTCTATTTTTCATCGAAACCTGTATCTTTTCTCCACTCTCTTTTTTTTTGAAAGTTTCATTATCTTTTTTTAACCTTGACCGACGTGTTTCAACATCTATGCTCGTCTATTTTCTCTATAAGCCAACACTAAGAATGGATCCATGACGAATTCATTAAACATTGCAGCTAAATAAAGCTAGCAAAAAAGATAATAGAGAAAGGACACAGTAAAATGATGGAAGGAAGGAGAGTGGGAAATGTGTGACCCCAATGAAAGTTTTAAAAGTTCAGTGATCAAAATGAAAGCACTCTAAAAGTTTGATGACCATTTATGTAGTTTACCCATCAAAGATTATGTAGAAAAATACCTCTTTTCAGCCCACGTAAGGCAAACTCGCATTTAGCTAAAAGTGAGTTTTAAATCTGTGCTTAGCTAAAAACGAATTCTGTGTAAAAAAAATTGATAAATTAAATTTTTTTATTTCTTACCTATCGACTCAACATAAAACTCGCATATAGCTAAGCCCGAGTTTAAAACTTTCTTTTGGCTAAACACGAGTTTCATCCTATCTTAGCTCTGTCCACCACCAAAAACACTATATATCATCAATAATTTTGTCTTCTTTTTCATCAATGCAGATCTTTGTCTTCTACATATCTTTTAATTTCTTTATTTAAAATCGTTAAAATGAAGGAATTGATCGAATAGGTTCCATGATCATGCATCTAACTAAAGAAAAAAATGAAATGAAAGCAGCCCTTTTTAGCTGCCCATTTAATCGTTACCATTGGATTGTAATTTGATCATATCATTTTTAATCTACTTGTCTGAAGAAAAAAAAAATAAAGGCAAATTATACTCTTATGGTCTTTATCAGTAGCTGGTGGGTGGCATTGGAAGTTGACGTCTCTCTCACACACACTTTGTTTTATAATTGAAATAGGCTGACTCTTTTCTTTTCTTTTCTTTTCTTTTTTTTCGCCCTCAAAGCTTTTCCAGCAATCAAGCTCCATTTCCACTCATAAAAAAGAAAGAAGAGTATAGACAAAGAGAGAGAATGTTTGAGAGGAACAGATTGTTAGGGCATGTGTGTTTCCATTTTTCTTATTTAACCCTATCTCTTATCTCTTTTTCCATTCCTCTCCTTCCCCTTGGGATCTGTTATTAATATCTTTCCCCTTTCGACAACTAGTGGACAAAGCTCTTTTGAGTTCGAGAGGAAGGCTTTCAGTTCAATTCCCGAGGCTTATAGCTTTTCATTACATCCACCTTTCTTGTCTTGTTTTCTTTCCCCTTTGTTGCATTTCTTTCTGTGTTTTTGTCTGGTTCAAATATCTTTGCCTTCAAAAGTTAGCTTTGAAGTTTCTTAGCTTTAACACGCGCACGAGGTTGGTTTTCGAATCAGATCTCCGAGGATAGAGTCAGTGGGTGTCCTACCGTGAGCTCTTTTGTTGTTTCCTTCTTAGTTTGTTTTACTTTATTTGAAGTGATCATTTTCCAAAGGTTAGAAAAAATGAGGTGGAGGATGCTTTTGGTATAAGCAAAGCAATGAAATTATGAAACTATATGTATATATGATGTGTTTCAGTACTGTTTGATCAGTTTTTAAAGGATTGTTTTTCAACTCAAGATCGTTTCATTTTGATTTAGAATATATAATACTTGTTCCATGGATCCCAGCTTTGGTCTCCTTTATTGGGTTAATATTTCTATTATTTGGTGATATTTTGTGCAAGGGGATAAGAACTTTTGTTTTTCTTCATCACATAATTTCCTAGGTTTTCAAGTGCTCTATACCTTCATTTTCTGAATCATGATTTCTGTATATCACCTGTTCAATTCAACTGCCCCCCCCCCCCTTTTTTTGTAGTTTTGAGATGCCTGAATTTAGATTGTGTTATGGAGGACATTGTATTCTCTAGGTTTATACATAATTGTTGCCTTTTCTTTTCCACTTCTTGTAATCAAAATCAACTCTGAAGATTTCATATAATCTGGAAAATCTTATGTATGTTGTAATGCAATATTCTTGTAACTTCTTAAATACACTTTTATTGGCGGACAAACACTATTGTTTATGTATAATTCACATAACATAATAACCAATAGCTTAAGCACAAGAAAACTTTAGTTTCTATCTTTCACATTTTAATGCTTTAGGACATAACATAATAACATATGTTTTTTTTAATGAGCGATGAAATGTCTATATTTATTCTTCTTAATTTCCCATCTACTTTGTTTCTAAATGACTCTGTAGCAAGATAAAAAGAAGCCTGTTCCAATCTTCTTCTTCTTCTTTTTTAATATTCCCTAGGCCCCAATCTGTCATGTATTACATACATTAATAAAGATGAAATTTGGGGAGCACAGCTTGAGGATTTTATAGGCGACATTTAGATGAAGTTAAAACCTAGAATATATATTGTGCACCAGAGAGGTCAAGCATCCGAAATGATAGCTCATTCAATACGAGAAAACTTGTCTTAGAAGTTCATTCAACATAATCATCATTAGTTATAATTAATGAATCCTTTTTGTTGTTTGTTTCTTTTTACTTGGTGACAAAATCTCTAGCCATTTGGCAATTGCTTAGACTCCTTTTTCTTGTAACTTTTACCAGCCTAATTTTGGATTGTCCTAACACATTTCATATGCCAAAATATAGAAATGTATGCATTTCAATTAATTTCCATATGCTGAAATAGATTATTTTTTTCCAGCATATTGTTTCCACGTGAAGCATATGATCTATGTTTGGTCATGTATGATCTGCAGATAAAAGAAGTAATTAAGAATGCTTATGTTCTTTAATAACTATGAATTTTTAGATAATATTTCTCATGCAAGAAAACCAATAGTAGAGTAAGCAATAGTTATTTACTTGAAACAATAATTAACAGTGCTTTATATGCTTCCCATGTGAAGACATTTAACCTTCCAATGTTGGTCAAATGCTGTTACTGTAACATATTGTTTATAGTTTGTCTCTATTAGATTTTTGTTTATTTTGAATTATTTTTACACCAGCTACTTCTAATTACAAGGTCGGAAAAAATTGTTTTACATCTTCATTCTTCTATTCATACATACATATTTATACATATATATATATATGATCTCATATGTATAGCTGATAGTGTAACATTTTATTGCAGGTTTAGATAAGTGATTTGTTAGGAAGAAATGAACACCTTTTCTCACGTTCCACCGGGCTTTAGGTTCCATCCCACGGATGAAGAACTGGTTGATTACTATCTGAGAAAAAAGATTGGTTCAAAAAAGATAGACCTGGATGTCATCAAAGATGTTGATCTTTATAAAATTGAACCGTGGGATCTTCAAGGTAGCAATGTTCCCATTTTGTTTCCATATTATTGCAGAGAATATTCAACTTAAACGACAGCTTCTGATTCACTTTTAAAATTTTCAACATTATAATTATCACACAATCTTATTTATTTATCGAAATGAAATAATTTTGTAACTACAATTTTAAAAACTTATGGGTGTGTATTCTTTATTTTAGAAGGTAAAAGAACGTTGATATTTTATTTTTTGGTTTTGCTTGGGATATCTAGAATTGTGCAGAATAGGAAGTGAGGAGCAAAACGAATGGTACTTCTTTAGCCACAAAGATAAGAAGTATCCAACAGGTACTCGTACTAACAGAGCAACAAAAGCAGGGTTTTGGAAAGCTACAGGAAGAGACAAAGCTATTTACTCAAGGCTTAGCCTTATTGGCATGAGAAAAACCCTAGTCTTCTACAAAGGAAGGGCACCTAATGGACAAAAATCAGATTGGATCATGCATGAGTATCGACTTGAAACAAATGAAAATGGTATCCCTCAGGTATGTACATGTCTCAATTCTGAATAAAGATGTTCATGGCCCCGCTTGGATTCAAGTCGGTCTATGTATGGCAGTAATATACATTTTCCATGCAATCTTTTTGAAGTGTTATGGGTGATGAAATTCAGGAAGAAGGATGGGTGGTATGCAGGATGTTCAAGAAGCGAATGACAACGGTGAGAAAAATGGGTGAATATGAATCTTCGTGTTGGTACGATGACCAGGTCTCCTTCATACAGGAACTTGAATCCCCAAGGCGAATACCCCAGCCTTATGCAGCAACGTACCATCACCATTACCCCTGCAAGCAAGAGCTTCAGTTGCACTACAATCTGCCTGATCATGACCCTTTGCTTCAGCTCCCTCATCTGGAAAGCCCCAAACTTCCACAATCTGCTGCAACTATGAGCTGCATTTCTGTTATTCCTTACCATGGAAGCACATTGCAGTCCTCAACACTCACACAAGAAGAGCACTTGCACCAAAATCTCAACTCGCTTTACACCAACACCATCCATAAACAAGCTGTGGATCAAGTCACGGATTGGCGACTTCTTGACAAATTCGTTGCCTCTCAGCTCAGCCATGAAGAAGCTTCCAAGGAAAACAACTATTCCAATGCAGCCACCTTGGCAGCCAGTGAATCCAAAAGGCCTGAAATTGCTCATCCGGAATATGCTTCCACTTCCAGGTGTCAAATTGATTTGTGGAAGTGAAAGCAAATTCTAGCAATTAGTCGATGCATATACTAATTATAAGAAGCACGTTTATAAGAAAACAAGCTTTTAATCCAGGTTTTCTGTACATAATAAACCTATATAATGGTATTGCATTAGCTATGGGACTGCTGGGGTCCTTATTAATTTGTATTGATATTAATAGTAAGCACAGTTCTTATTAGATTGAACGTTGTGCAAGTACAAATAAATTACTACTTTTAGGTGGACTATGGCCGACTTCTCTTTGGGACTGACTCGGCCTAATATTGAAATGTATTTGCAGCTTAATATTCATATGAAGGGTTTCTTTTCTGTAATCTTTACTCCTTGTAGACCATTTAAGTTTTCAAACTGATATAACTTGTGCCAATATTGCTGGTACTATGAAGTGCTTGCAAGTGAATAAATTCAACCCATTTGATAAAATGTTGGATAACTTGTGTTTTTTTGCCTGTAGCTCTCTTTGGAACACTAATTTAATGATCAATATGATGTTTGGCTGAGATCTTTTTATTTTAAAAAACGAAAATCATCTTGAAAGAAAGGAAGAAAGAAAGAAAATGCTTTGTAGGCTGTAGCATGTTTTTGTTGTTCATCATAAAAATTGCATTTAGTTTCAACATCTGATATAATATCATATACGAGCAGTGGCGGAGCTTGGTGACAAAGTTTGGGGACTAACTTAAATTTTTTTAAATTTTAGAGGTTAAATTAAAATTTTCAAGAATTTTGAGAGTCCAACTAATTTTTTTAATAAATTTTAGAGATCTATTGAGAAGTTTTAAAAATTATGAGAAGGGATATAATTAAAAATAATCAAAAATTGGAAAATTAATATGAATTTTTAAAAAATTGAGGGGGCCAAATTAATTTTTTTTTTTAAATTGAGGGTCAAAACCTAATTTCTCAATATTGGGGGAACGGCCTAGTCCCCACAAGCTTCCACCACTGTATACGAGACTCTAATATATGAACGTTAGCTTCTTTTTTTCCCAGTTGATAAATATAGAATCAAAGGCAAGGATTCTCTGAAATAATAAATTATAATGCACGATAATATCAATCAGGATTCATCAAGCAATAAATTAAACGGTTGGGTTCAAAATAAAATAAAAAAATAATAAAGGTTTAGATTAATTATCTGTTGATTTTGTTTGAACAAACGAAAATTCTGAGTGGATATCATGTTGTCGACCACTGAGAAATCTAATATAACCATTGGATTTTAGTCCAACAAATCATAACCATCGGATTAATGTTGTTTGTGGGGAAAAAATATAAGTAAAAAATCATTTAAAAGTTGGATTTTAGTTCAAAATGGCATATGCTAGCTATGGAAGTTCCCCAAATGGGAATGCATATACGTAGTTGATGATGAGCTAAAATGGTGTTAAAAGCCATGCACAAAGCAACAGATATGGTCTTGCACTCCCCAAATCTAATGGGGATACCAAAACAAGAAAGTTAATGGAGAATGTCAAGTACCAAATGTGAAGGAAGACAGCAGGTGCATTTTATCATATGCAGGACAAAAGTTAATGTTTGGCTAAATGTGAAGAATGCAAAGATTAGCAGCTAAAGAAAGACTTTGTTGGAGTTTTACATTACTAGGATACCCTTGGTATAACTTCATACCTGTTTTAGAAGATAAATAAAGATGCAGGCAACCAGAAATTCTCTCCTTTCCATCCATCCTTATGAAAATGTTGATCAGTAATCTTTTTTTAGCTCGGCAAAGAGTTTAAATACCAGGAGGAAGGGCAACAACTACAAGCTTAAGCACTAATCTATTAATAATGGATTATAGGACTTACCCGTAAGAAAAGTAGTACCATTCAAATCCCTTAAAGAACATCGAATCCTTTTACTTGGGTTGAAGTCAAACATGAAAATCCCTATAAAGCAATGAGAATACTTTCATGTGACATAATCATTTGGCGTGCTCTCATGGACCTCATAATCAAACAATTCTACCATGAAGTCATGCATACTTGGATTTAGATTGTGTTTTTAGTCTTTTCTCCTCGGGTTTTTTTTTTTTTTTTTTGCACTACTCTTTGTGAATATATCCATCTGCTCTCTAATTTTTTTGATTCGTATCTATGCCTGCCAAAGCTTATAGCAAGCAGGTCATGCCTGCATGCGCATATTGATGCATGTAGGTGTGACTGAATAATTAGAAAGTTCTTTAAAGAAATGTTGTTTGCAGACTAAGTTAACATCATTGACCATGTGAAAATACAAAAACCCTCCATGAGAGGCACCATTATTAATGTACTTCATTAGTTTCCAAATCCCAAACCTCAACAGTTCCCGGAGCCCGGACTTGTACTTGATCCCTTTTTTTAATGTCTCAAACTACATTATCTCTTTAGAATTGCTGACACTTTGTGGGAATGAAACAATGCTTTAAAAGCATCTAAGCACTGGCTCCTAGCTTTGGTGCTTGATGACCCAAACTCGTGATATGAGTAGGTTTTCAAAACCTGTGTAACTTAACAGTTCAACTTACTCATTTTGTTTTGCTTTGACTAATTATTTTCTGGAATTTTAACTTTAGCCAGTCAACTTGTTAATATATATACACTGTATCACTTTAAACAATATCATAATGTTGGAAAAAATCAATAGCAGAAAGACCCACACAATACTTCATTTATCGTTATAGGAGGAAGGTATGTACAGAAAGTGTTGATGTCGAGAGGGGTGGCGGTTTGTGGTGGTTAAAGGGGCTGATGATGGCAGTGAATCGACCAATCAATCATTGTTTACTCGGAGAGCCATTGGCAGCGGCGATGGTCATATGGAGAGGGAAGATTGTCCGAGAGAAAGTCTTATTTTATTGGAAAAGAGAGGAAGTTATCCTCTTGTCCTCGAAACCATAGAGTGATTGTTGATAGTGATTGATCGGTTCGGATGAATCCCGCATATATCATATGGGGTATAACAGAAAGAAAATGGAATAGTAATTCTTCGTGTTGTATGAGCATAATAATGGTTCTTATGTGCAGGGATGGATTAAGAGGCGCTAGGGGCAGTTATATTTAGAAAAGTTTAAATTCTCATATAATTTATGTATTTTCTATTGATGATCTAGTTACCCACTTTTAAAATTTTTGTAATTTAGCATCTCTAAATTTCTAATATAACTTTTAAATTTTACATGACTGATATAAAATCATGTGCTCGGCCTGCTCATATATGCATGTATAATATATATCCATGTATTGAAATTTGAGGTCATGGATAGCTTTGGGTGATAAGATTTGGTTCAATGTTATAGCATGAAAGCCGAAGCCGACGCATGAGAAGAAAAGAGAGAAAATGAGAAGCTAAAGTGGGGGCATACCCTGATTGGAAACACTTGAGAGTTAACCATAAAGGGAACAACCAATCCTTTGGGTCAATCATGGATGTTGAGCTCTACTTTGTTTGGGTACTGTCTGCTGGTCCACTATGACAGAAAAAAAAAAAAGTAAAGTTGAAGCAACTTGATTCAATTTCTTTAACAAGTGGTCTATGCTTGACATTGGAGCATGGATCCCTGAAATTGTATCACTGATTTTAATTTCATTGCAACATCTCACCACCACAATAATCAATCTCACCTTCCATTCAAATGCACTTGCATTCGAGAAATTCCAAGGGAAATAGTTTCCCCATGGTCACCTCATCGTGTGTTTGTCTAGTCTTGAGCCTCTTTTTATCTGAGTCTTGAACTTCTAGTTTTCTGTTTGTTAGGTCGTTTAACAATTCTCCCAAGTTTCAGGAGTGTTGTATGACGATGGTTGTTTTACTTTTATTATGTGTTTAAACATAGCTTTGTCGATGCAATAAGAATCGTTAGTGGCACAATCTATAAGATCTCCACTCATACATCAGAATCCTTTAATATCTAAGGGAAAGTTCAATCTTTTTTATTCACGCTTAAATTAGGTGTGTTGTACTTACTGAGTTTTAATGAAATCCAATTTCTTAAACATAGCTTTGTCAATGAATAAAGTGTCGAAGTTTTCACATTATATTAAAGCTTCTATAACATAGACTTGAATTCAGTTTTTCCAACAGTTGGCAAAGTGAAAATGATTAATGGCAGAGGGGCAAGCATCAACATCGTGTTCATTGATAACAAAGAAGATTTAAAACCAGCTAAAGTGTTCAGCAAATAAAGGGAGTGTCGTTAAATAACAATGGAGAAGGTGACACCCTCTTATTCCATGCCATATGCGACATGCTTTGAAATGGATAAGCCGCTTTACACATTTGGAGGTGGCCAAATCTTGTCAAGCAATTCCTCAGCTCGCTTAGCTTGATTAACATATCCATCCAGTCCAGCAGCCAGAAGCTCCACGGATGCAGGTCCCATAGCCGACGCAAAGCTTAATTGGTCCCACTTTGTAAGCTGATCATTGAGACAAATATATCAGTCAACAAAGAGTTCATGCCTTTTACAACACAAAAATGGCTTTGTTTTGCATGTTTGCACTCGAAATGAAATTTATACAAGGTAGCAGTTGTAAAGGAGGTGTGTGGTCTGATTCATAACCACAATAGCTGCAAATTAATACCAATACCATCAGTGACGGTGAATACGGTGACAGAATCATAAATGTAGAAAAGAATGTTTCCTTTTTCTATTTAACAAGGGATGATAATTATAACTAAAGTGATACAAGGATGAATCTTATCATACAGAAGAATTTTCTGGTTTTATCTTTCCTCTGGTGTTTCTAGAATTTTACCCATTTCTCCAATCTTATATGGGAGCTCAACAGCTAGAGACTTTCTTCACCCGACGTGTTTAGTATTTTCGTTACAAAAATCCAAATAAAGAATGAAAGTACTCAAGTTATTGATACGGGTGCCATGATTACCAAGCATAACTGGATTTGAAATGAAAGATAGTTTTCTGATATGGGAAGTGTATCTACCATCACCGAAAGGATACATTAAACCTAAGCACTCCTATTGGAATTACAGTTTTAGAACATATCAAAGGAGCTTTTATTTTCATACCATAAGATCATGTTTAGTAACCACTAGATCCACATAAGTTTTTTTTTCATTCGTATGTGCATCGAGTTTTGACATTGTTTCTCTCCTTTTTCTTAGTCAACATTGAAAATAAGGGAAGAAAGCAGACCTCTTCAGCAGTGAACTCATAGCTGGCAGCAGACTGCGGGGACAACCTCCGAACATAAGAGTACTTCTCATCAGGAGCAGTTATTGATTCTTTCAGTGACTGCAATACCTTCAGTGGTGCAATGATATACTCAACCCTGAAAGAAGTAAACATACAATAGGTTTAAGGGGATAAACACAATATTTTATTCTTAATTTGTAATGAATTTAAATTCAGTTGATAAGAGTTGAGTCATATGAAACCCCAGCAAACTGAATAAATCCTGCTTGTTTCGAACTGCTGCTGCCATAAGCTTTGATTTATGTCCATATTTATGAATGTAGTTATAAGCTTTCGTCACCTGCAGTTAACAAATGGAAGTATTGTGACTTGTTTCCTAAATTAGAAAAAGTACCAATGACAATTACCCCAATAACTATTGAAAAGAAAGCAAGAAAGAAAAAAGTGCAACAATGTCCCCTTGACATTAATCTCAATTCATTGAAAAATAGTCCAGATCCCTGATTCTCAGCCACCCAAGCTTACAAGAGATGCTGAATGGAAAGAAAAGGAAAGGAAAAGACACACTTAAAATCATAAGTCAAATATGGTAAACGAAGAATATGTTATTTTCATTGTAAAAGACCTAAGAAGATGTTCACCTACAAGCATTAGAAAGGCTTCAAATCCACAATAGATATCGGAGTAATTCTTTAAAGTGCTAATAATCAGACAAAAACATGTCCAGAACAAGCTAATAATAAACCCCGAAGTAAACTAACCAGTGCCAACCCAGGGTCCTCTCCTCTTTGAATAGCAGCTTCGATCTCAGGGTCACCAGAATGACTGCGGGCCCAGTCCTGAAAACAGAAATATGTTTTAAAGACAAGAAAGATCAAGCTTTGCATAAGAAAGTCAGCGAAATAGGATTTTTGAGTGGAAATGTACCCTAACACGGCCAATGAAAATCTGAATAACAGAAGCTCCAGCTTGGGCTGCAGCTGCCGCTTGAGCAAAGCTGAAGTAATATGCCAGATCAAGCAAGGGTTAGAGGAAGAAAGTCCCAAGAGATGCTATTTTTTCTCTTAAAATAAAGAATGTGCATAAATTGCGTCAAATTATAATATTCAAGCAACATCACTAGTCCGCATAATCACATACCTATAAACAAAAGTCATATGTGTTTGTATACCCTCAGATTCAAGCAATCTTGAGGCCTCTATTCCCTGTATAACCAACAAGCAATAGCAAGAATAGTTTACTGTTTAAGTTGACTATTAGGAGTTAATATCTTTACAAGTATGTACACAGACATTTCAGTGAGGAAACTCACTTGCCAAGTTGAAGGAATTTTAAACAACAAGCGCTCAGGAGGAACATTAATGTCATCATACAGCTTCAGCAAGTCATGCACCTGCATATTTCAAATAACTTTTAGCATCAGGCAGCATATCAGAAATTAAAAAAAAAAAAGGATAAGCTACTAAAAGGCATGAAAAGGAAAACACAGTCTTTAGCAGTGACAATTGACAAAGTACAAAGGTTGCAATGGGGCATTAGTAAGCTTAAGGGGATAGTTTTGGTCTCTATCATGATGCTTTGCATTTCTGGGAAAACTTTCAGTTAGCTAATGAGGATTCAGAGGAACAACAAATTGTACAACCGCATTGAGGAGGCTGAAGATCAGCTGTTGGCAATTGCATGGATACTTAACTTCGCTATGTTTTCTTAAGCTGTTGGAATGCTTGTAAGGACTGTTATATGGTAGCAATTCTACTGCTTCTTTGGATAATTGAATTCAACTACTTTTCCAAAAAAAATGCCAAAAAAAAAAAGAAATCAGTTCAAAATAGAAATTGACACATGAGAAAAGCCGATACCCTTCTAATAATTCCATGTGTGTCGTAAGCCAGACGTGCATCCACTTCTGTTGAAACTCGTCCAGGAACTAGCTTTGCCAAGTCACCACCAACATTTACATAAGCCTACACTTAACGAATAACAAAAGGTCAAATAAATTAATGATCCGATTCTCTTTTTTTATAACAAAGAAGACCACAACCTATTTAAAAACCAAATCATCTGCATGAACCAATTTAACAAAGATTCAGGCGCGTTAACTATCCAATTCTAGTTTCCTTTTCTTTTCATTTCTTTCCTTTTTCCATTGCAAATGAGTATTAGACAGCTTAAAGCCAAAAAGTCTCATACATTGTCACTAAACCTTCAAAGCAAGAATACGAACCTTGTTGACGAAACAAGACAACCTCAGTTCATGATTGTCCAGCTGAGAACAAGTTGAATCCGCTAAAGCCATATCCACAGCATTCTAAACCCAAATACAAAACAATTTTTCTCATATATGTAAAGATTTTATGCTGTCTAGATATTCAATTTATATGAAACCACTTACTCCAAAAATAGTATCCGGAAGACTCAAAATACCCAACAACAATGAAGAGCTAACAGTTGCAGCAGTTGGTGGAAACCTATAAAATTTACTCAATTAGAATTAAAAAAAAAAAAAAAAACTCAACCTATTGAGTATTAAAACCCAACAAAAAATGACTTTTACTTTTCAAAATCATCAAAGATCACAGTATCAGGAACTATCTCGCTGAAAGTAGACACCGCATCCAATTCAGTACTCAAACCTGAACTTCCCCAAAAAGCCAAATCAGAAAACAAGCCATCATTTAAAAAGCAAAGAAATAACTAAAATGATTAGACATTTATCCAAAAGATCTAAAGGGAAGAAAAACAAAGGCAAATACCAGTGTCAACGGAAGAAGATGAGCCCGAGGAGGCACGAAGAACTGGAAAAGATCTGTTAGACTTGAGGAGTAGAGTCGAAAAAGAAGACCCATTTGCAAATCCCAATGTTGATTTAGGTATGGAAGATGAGAGAAATGAAGAAGGCGGAGATTGCAAGGAGAGTGACATTTTTTTCCCTCTTTCAGTTCAGTTTTTGAAGTAAAAAGACAGATGGAAGTTAAAAGCTGTAAATGAGGTTTTAGAGTTTATGTTCGTTTTGGGGTAGTTTAACTGAAAATTTGTTAGGTTTCGGGGTATTTTAACGGAGGCCTAACGTGAATTATATAATTATTAATAGATAGTTGATAGCATTAGTTAATTTGATTAGCAGCTTATATTAGTTAATTGTATAAAAAAATTTTAATAAAATTAATTGATAGCCGATAATTTTTTTATTATTTGAACAAGCAAAATGACATATAAAGACACGATTATATTCAATATTTGTTTGAATAATTTATTAGTTATTATTATTTTGTATCAATTAATATTAATTATAGTATGAAAAATAATTTTTTAAATATTATTACTAAACATATATGAAAATGTATATATTGTTTTTTTATTTGTGAAATTATATTTTTAATATAATTTTAATAATTATTAAATTTAGATGTAAATATTAATTTTTTATTTATAAAATTATATTTTGTATATAATTTTATTAATTATTAAATTTAAATGTATATATTAATTTATTATTTTTAAAATTATTTTTTAATTTTATTAATTATTTAAATTTACGTTATTTAAAAAAATTATAATTATCAATGACAAAAAAGTCTTTACAAATCTTTTATCCAAACCTTCAACTCAAAAATCTCCTAAAGTGAGTTTTTTCAAAATGAGATGTTTCAACTTAATTCGATGTTACAATTATTTATTTACCAAACATCTAAGTTAGCGAATTTAACTAGTCAAACCTCTAAAAATATTTTAAACCTCTAATTTTAACTCAAACAGTTATTTACCAAATATGGCCATACTCTTTTAACATTTTGATGGAATAGTTATTTTGCTCATTCTTTTTTGTGTGTGTATTTCAATCTTTAACATTATTTTATGTCAAAATTTCTTTTGATGAAAATCGTTAGTCAATTAATTGTAACATTTGAAATTATTTGACAAATTCTACATGATATTGCACGTGAATGTAATAATGTCTTATGGATAAAAGTATTTATTTAACAGAATTGACACGATAGTCAAAAAATAATTTTATAAAATTATATAAAAGTATAAACTATTTTTTGGTTGATGTTTCATTCAGTCAAGTTATCTCAAATTGTTGACCGTTAATTGAATAACATTTTTCATCCATATATAGATTATTTTGATCCAAAATAAAACGTTGAGTGGTAAAGTACTTCAACAAAAAAGAATAAAATCAAAATGATTATTCTATGAAACGTTAAGAACATTTTTTAATATTATATATTTAATGAATAAAAGAGCTTGTCGAGGACTTTATAAGTGTAAACTATATAAATGACCATTTAATTGCAGAATATTTTATATTGATCATTATTTTTTTTATTTTATCAATCAAATCACATAATTATTTAAATAATATTAATCAAGCTACTAATTATAAAAAAAATTGTTGTAACAGCTAAAAATTAGTATAATTATACACTTGATCTTCATTACTTGTACATTCTATCATTTTAGTTCTAATTTTAATTTAAGAAATGTATTTTCCACCCATGACCACGAGAGTAGAAAAGAAATGCAACAAATAAATGGAAGAAAATGAGATGAGTTAGGATTTTGAACCCAGGTTCAAGCTCTTCATTTCGTTAGGTATTGATAACATATTTTATTTAAATAAAAATGATAACATATTATATATGGATACGCCCTTTATTATCTATTACTATAATTTATTATGCATTTTTGCTTTACCCTCGAATAAACTCTTCTTCTTTTTCATTCTTCAAGAAGTAATCGCCACACAAACGCCGAAGTCTTTTTATTCAAATAAACCCACCGATTTGAAGCTCATTTTTTTTCTCCTTTTATTTATCGATTTTGATCTCTAAGAAATACCCATAAAACTTATAAAAATCCTCAAAATCAAAATCTTGAGAAAACTTTGATTTGGGTTTTTTTTTTCCTTTCGATAAACCCTTATCTGCGATATATGCTTTCTTGGTGCCTTCTTCATTCGTTGATAGTTTAGATTCGCAAATCTTGTTTTTAAACTTTTAAAATTTTGACCTTTGAAGATTTATGGTAATTCCCTTTTCTTTTCTTTGTTGGTTAGAATTTGAGGCTCCTGACTTTGTTTCACTGGTTATATTTTCTCTCTTTCTGATTTATTAGTTGTTGTGTTGGGGTTTTGGTCGAAGGCTGTTCAGTTTAAAGGAAAATTTTTAAGTTTCAAGTGCAAGAGGTTAAAATAGTGGAAAGAGATGGTGGGTGGTGGGCTTTAGCCACGGAGAAAAAAATAAGAAAAAAATATTTTTTTCAAAGTTAAAAAAGGAGAATGCATAATAAATTAATAATAAATAAATATCTTGACATGTTACATCAATTTTTTTAACGACGATTTATAACTTTAACCGTGTTGAAACTGAATTAAAATTTTAATGACTGTAGTATAAGTTTTAAAAGTCTTGTAGCCATAATAAAAGCATCCTTAAAGTTTAAGGACTATCCGAGTCTTCTATGATGAACATCGTCTGTTTTTTACTAGAACCACTTGTTAAGTTTCCTAAATAATAACCATTAAATGATAATAACACAATACTTATGTATATATACATTTATATATGGGTAATTATTCCATACACAGGCGGTGGAAACAAAATGTCTCTACAAAACACCTTAGTTTTAGGGTTTATAGTTAGATTTTAAAGTTTAGACGTTATCAATTTAAGGTTAGTGGTTTAAACTTGATGAGTTATAGCGGTAGTGGTAGTGGTAGTAGTGGTAGTGGGAAAAAGTTTCCACGAACGTTTGTACATGGAATAATTACCATATAACAAATAATTAATAAACCTAAAGAATTTGTTTTTTTCTTGAAGATAAAATCAAGGCTAAAATACAAAATAAGTGTTCAAACTATGTCTATTTTTTGTAATATGTGCCTAAAGTATTTTTTTGGCTGAGATAGATGCCTAAATTTTTTTTTACTTATTTTAAGATCAATTGAGATATCTACTTGGGCACTTATTTTAACCAAAATAAAACTTTAGGCACATATTTCTAATTTTCCCTCTTTCATTTTTTTATACTTTTATCTTCTCGTTACTTTTCCTCCTCCAGATATTCACCCTCCATCGATCCTCCCTGCATTAGTTCTCCCTTCACCGATTCTCCAGGATTCTTTCGACCGGTGAACCTTAATTTTTGGATTTGTTCTCACCCCTCAGCACAACAATCATCATTCAACAAGACAACAAGGTAATTGATTTTAGGGACTAGAGTTTTTATTTTTTTAATTTTTAATCTTGTTAAACTTATGCTTTTGAAGGATTGTTATGCAAATAAATAAATTTTTAAGGTATTTGAAATTACTTACAATAGATAAGAATTCGAATAAACTTAATTTATTTTGAAGAAAATATTTTATATAAATTAGACTTTTTAAAGGAAAATATTTTAAGTTTTTTGGTACTCTTATATGTAATCACTCATTTTTTTACCGGGCTTTAGTGTTATTAGTATTATTTTAATAGTAATATTATTAATATAAAATTAATGAAAAATCAAAAAATAATAATAATATAATATAAAAAAGTAAAAAAATAAATTAAAAGAAAAAAAGAAAATTGTGTGGAGCTAAGCTCTCCACGTCACCCAAGCAACCCTCAATTGCCTATAAATAGAAGGCATGAGGGGGATTGAAGGCAAGCATGAATCGGCACAAGGGGCAGGCCGAATAAGAGAGAAATGTTCTCGGCTAGCCCAGGGCCAAGGGTAGTTCCTTTGGTCTTACCCGATTCGATCGGTGTCCTATTTTATATCCGATCTAGTTAATTTTTGGAGAGGTCGTGGTAGATCTCGGTGGGGTTCAGTCGGGGTTCATCATTCGAGCTCCTAGTTAGGTATATTTTATTTCCTTTTTATTTGTGTTGTAATTTTTATGATTTAATGAAGTAGTAGTTGATTTAAAATTGTGTTTTTTTTAGTTTGTATGTTTATTTATTATGTTTTAAATTTATGTTTTATATTAATATTTTATTTATGTTAAATTTGTTTTTATTTATGTGTTAGATTAATATTTATGAATGTTAGCATTTTATTTATGTTAGATTTGTTTTTATATGTTAGATTAATATTTATGTATGTACATTTTAGATTAGTATTTTATTTATGTTAGATTAGTATTTTACTATATTAGTATTTATTTATATTTTTATTGCATTGTATTTATTTATATTTGTCATGTTTTAAGTTGCATAACGGATATATAAATTGTCAATGCGGTGCCCTTTTATCCGAGCGTAAATAGGGCCAGTATCAAGCAATGATGGTGGTTGGGCGTTTACTCTCGGATAATGGGGCTTTTAAAATTTACTCGCACATATAACTAAATGTTAATTAAATCGTCACTTTAATCCGGAAAATCCAATATTAATGAAGCGATAATTATTAAAGTACCAATTTTCAGGCGGTGTGGGGGTGTTAATCCTTCCCCATCCGTAACCGACTCCCGAACCCAACAGTTTTCAAATCTCTGGTTTTATAGTGTCCGGCCTACCTAAGTGGCCGGTGGCGACTCCATTTTCAAAATAAAATACGGTTTTTACAAAACCCCACGGAAGACATTATTTTCAAAACAAACCAAATAAAAATACGCTTTTTAGCGCAACGGACATCGCTACAGATGACGACTCCGCTGGGGACCAACTTTTGTTTTTTTCAAGAACAAAATGAGAGTCAAGCTTTTTAAATAACTACCGCTTTATTAATATTAGAAGTTTCGGATTAAAGTGACTATTAAATTAACATTTGGTTATAATTGCGCGTTTATTTTAACGCATTTAAAATTTGGCATATAAACCCGTCTTTTTTAAGTGGGGGGAAAACGCTAATGCTTTCGTGAGGATATCGTTCCTCCATGTAGGCCTAGCAAGTACCTTCGGGGCTCGAGTACCTTATGTTTTCGTAAGGATATCGTTCCTTCGTGCAGGCATAAGCGAATGGGTCCCCCTGAATTGAACCCGGTTGAAAGGAGTCTATAATGGGTGATGATCGGGGGCCTTGCTACTCATAGTAGAGGACAGCGATGACAATTCGGGTACCTCTTAGCACCAACATTGCATGTAGAGAACATATAGAAACCCACCCCTTTAGAGCCATGCGGATAACCTTAGGTGTTTTAGATGGGATAAATAGGGTTGTTTTGTTTGTTTACCTTATTTAATTTGTCATTTTTATGTATTTATTATTTTTATCCAGTACTAGCTCATTTCTTTTTGTTTTTTGTTTTTGTTTTTTATTTTACACATACTTTTGTTGCATTATCATTGCATCCACATTACATAGAGGCGTTGATTCAAGTGGTTTGCCCGATTAGAAAATCTTTCATAATGGAAAATGGTGTCTTAAGAAGGACGACATCGATCCAGTCGTGCGACATTGGTCAGAGATTAATCGACAGATCTGAGGTAACAATTTGCCAAGCAAGCGTGTAGTGCCAAAGTATACACACGAGACCCTGATGGTGGACATACAACGAGTTGCAAGGCGTGTGAATGACTTAGCTACCGAAGCCGCGGCTCTCCGACCTTTCGTAACCCCGGACATGAAAGAAGCACCAAGGTTTATCAAGTTGCTCAGAGCTATTGAGGAGTTAGGAGGTAGAGCTAGGGCTTATGTGTAGAACTTTGTTTTGTAATTAAGACTTTTTGTAATAGGGACTCCTTTTGTAATGTGGACCCTTTTTGTAATCTGGACCCTTTAGTTCCCACGAAAGTCATTCAAAATGGTGATTACCAGCGGAATCAACGCATTTATTTGCATTCATGTTGCATATCATGACACGGTGTTGATTCAAGAACAGTTCATTAAAAGGCTTTCAAAATAGAAAAATTCTACTTTGCCGGAAATGATAATATTACAGTATCAAGTTAGGCCGAGCAAAGACCAATCGAGAAAAAAGACGGTACGATAGTAAGGCACGTGCGACGTAGAAGATTCAGTCAGGGCCGCAGAACCCCAATTTTAAATTTTCACATTTAACCCTTTTGTAAAAATTTCAAAGATTTTAATTTAACTCCTTTAAAAAAATTGAAAATATTATTATTTTGCTTTGAATCTTTTTCCCTCGTAAAACTTTTAGAATAATAATAACAAAAAGAAACCTAAAAGTTTTATTTTTTAAGTAAGTTAAAACATTTTGATAATAAAAAAGGGAAAATTTTTAAACCAAATGATCCTTGAGAATTTTAATTTAAACCCCAAAAAGTTTAAAGTACTCCTCTAGGATCGATAGAATCCATCCCTATTTAGACGTATTATTCGTTTGCACCCAGATCTACAGAAGAAAAGATATTGTCTGCATTATGCATGCACTTGTTGATGTCCTTTTCAGAAGCCACAAAAATAAAAATCATGACGTCACGAGTCCATGGAATAGAATAAGATGAGAAGACGAAGTCATCCATCATCCTGAAGATGAAATCGAGACGTGGAGCACAGGTTTTGCTTTCCGAAGTCAAGGTCTCCAGAATAAATCCATCTGTTACTTGTAATTCATTATTAATTTCTTGCAAACAGACATTTTCTCTATTGAAAGCTTTTTAAAGACCGTTCAAGAATCAACACCGCATTTTTATGCATTCTCGTATTTATAGGGTATTGATTCCCGAAGTGGTTTCTCAAATCTAAAAAATTGTTCATAATTGGCAAATGGTCGTCTGGTCAGATATTAGAGGGCACAGATCCAGGGTTTTGTCCCAGAACAAGATCAGAGATAATAGAAAAGGAACCATCTGTGGACTTCAGGTCAAACACGGTAAGGAGACACGGTACTGGTAATGAGCAAAGTAAAGTACAAAAGTTGAAAGAAGCAGAGGGAAAAGGTGATAAATCGGATGAATACTTTGATGAAAGGTAAGCGATCCATCGAACCGAAAGAATAATCGATTAAGGATCAGAATAGAGAGTAGGATAGTCAGAATTCTACCTCCAAGCCAGTCAAATACGACAAATTAAACCCTTTTGTGATCCGTATCAATAAACAGGCAGAAGGTATGTCTAAGTCGGGCTTTCAAAAAGTAGAGCTCGATCCAGAAGAAACCCGAGAAGCAAGTAATAAAAAGAAGTACATCTCGATTCCTGTGAGATACACCGAACTATTCCTAATGTTCATCGAGAAGGGCCTTATTACCTCGGTGAAGTCTCTAGAAAAGACACCGTCTTATCCGAGAGATTACGACACATGTGCTAGAGGCAGTTACCGTTTAGGAAGTTTGGGTCACAGTATTGATGATTGCGGGGCCCTAAGAAACAGGTTCAAGATCTTATCGTGATGAGAATTTTGGGTTTCGAAGATGGAGTTCCCCAATTCTATAGTGAGCTAACAATCACCCGAGGGGCAAAGTCGAGGAAGAATCAATATCCATGACAAAGTTTGAGTAATACCGAAGTGGGTCTCTCAAGCGAGTTAAATTTGAAGATCGGAGATAGGGGCATCCCGAGAGAGGGATATTCTTTCGAGTTCAGCCAGCTCAGATAAGATAGAGATAACTTAGATAAAATTAAATTTGAAGAATGATCACCAGAAGCTTTACCGAGTGTTTAAGAATATCAGATTGGGTTACCTTTAAAGAATAGATGAACGGTGTTGTTCAGTTGAAGGACGACTCAAAATATTGGAAGAAGAGAAACTAGTCAAGCAAGAATCAAGTCAGGTTGTTATCAGGTAAGTTCGAGAAAATTGGGAATAGGTACGACAGTCTCCAGAGATGAGCTACAGAATAACTTAGCCATTAACAAGAGTTTTGGAAACAAGTTTACGACAGAGCAATGATAATCCAACACTCTTCAATTGGAAAGTAAGGAGTAAGTAGAATAGCTTGAGACTTCTTTGCGTGAATATGAGGTACGTGTAGAAGTTAGCAAACATATTGCTGCTGAAAATATTGTAGGGATAACTTCCAAGCTGCGAAAGACTAAGCAAGGGATAGATGAAGACCCGAAGATCGATATTACCCGAGCAGGTAAGGCGGCTCAACAAGGTGGCAGGCTTAATCAGAATATAGACCAAGTGTTGGACCACGGAGGCAAGCTGACCGGACTACTGGATGAAGTTAAGAAAGTAGGCACTAAAGCTTATCAGTAACTGTAAATATCTAATATCTGATATAATGAAACCTTTTGGCCTTAATGAATGTCATTCTATGGGGATCACTTTTGGAATCAATACCTCACTACATTCATGTTTATATTTTAGGGTTGCATTGCATTACATTGTACAATCATGACATATTTTACATAACATTATCATTACCTTGCATAAATTTTTTGGGGGTAATCCAAAGAACAATTAGAGTTTTATCATGAATAAAAGAATTGAACACACTCAAAAATCAAGATTCGAGCAGTTAGAAGATGGACTCGAGAGAAAAAGATAGAGAGAAAAAAGAAGTTTGATGCCTTTGATGCAAGAAAGCTCTGTTTGAACCCTGATTTGGTCGTTCCTCCGGATTCCAAAGATTCCCAGATTTGAGCATGATAACGGAACAAGATGCCCCAAGATTCACGTGACCATATTCTATAAAAAAATAGAGGGATGCATTGAAAAATTGCCGATCCACTACTTCCCCGTCAGTCTAGCAGGACCTACCGTGATATGATATGCTTTGGACCTAGCACCAAGTCTCAGTATCTCTAGGGTACGAAGATGAAACCTGATGAAAGCTTCAAGGAATGTGCTTTGAGGTGTCTGTGTTTAGCAACCCAGGTGCAGCCTCCCGTAGACGAGGAGGAAAGTGACTTCCATACCACCTTTCTTATTTCTTCTTTGATAAGGTGCTCGGGAAAATGAATGTCAGCTTTGAGGACTTCATGATAGCCGGAGAGAGAATCGTACATGCACTCCAGGACCTAAGTTTAAAAGAACATACATGCCTAGGAGCAGAAGGAAAGAAAGAGATAAATAGGTACCACTTTCGAAGTTCTCGTGATCGTAAGAGAAGAAGACAGGCAGATTCCTCCGAATCACCGAGAAAAATTCCTCGAACAAGTACATATTTAGAGATATTCGGAGTATTCCATCTCGGATATATGACCTTATCTGGTCAAGGGTTAGTAACTTACCTCAAGGCCGATAAAGATTACGCCCAGCTCATCTGCTAACAGTTTTGATCCATACAGTATATGTGAGTTCTACATTGAGGCGCCGGGGTATGACACTAAGAAATTTGGGGTCGTTAATAGAAAAAATCAAGAAGCTGGTTGACGATGGAGTCATGACGAGAGAGTTGATCCAGCGGTGGAAAAACAAGAGAAGTGGCAAGCCTACACTACAAAGGACCGGAATGAGTTAGTAATCGGGACGTAGTCTGGAGGTCCCTATGGTTTTCCCATCAGTTCACAAAGAAATTCTCAATGCTTTGAAAAAAAACTCTCAAACAAATATTTTTTAGAATTAAAAATCACATTTCCATTTAGAAAACATTTTTACATTATTGATTCTTTAAACATTTTACTTTTATGGGGGAGCTTTTGTTCTCCCATATGTATATACACGCATTTTTGAATGGACATATGTATATATCATTTCTATACCAGGTCCTCAAATTTTGAATGCAACAGTACATTTCCTTCAGATTCAAAGATCAACTCTAAGTTGCATATATTTAGAAGAGGTTGAATGTTGTGGGGATACTGTAAATGTGAGTATCTGCTAGTTTACTTAGGTCAACAGAGGAACAAAGCGAGCGTTTAGACAATGGGCAGTTCCCATTTTAGGAATTTATTTTCTCAGGCACTTGTCATTTAAGATCCTTGAAACGATAGTTGACCTTAAACTTCTACCCCCTGAAGGCATTCTCAGGACATATGTGAATGTGACGACGAATGGTATTCTTTTACTTTACCAGAAGACAGAGATGAGACCAGACAGATTGGATACAAAGATTAGAAAATCATCAGAAGAAAGTGGTTGAAAACAAGGATATGTCCAAACGAAAAACTAAAGAAAAGAAGAGAAATGGCAATTAGAAAGCCGAAGTAATCCAGATCGAGTAAATATTAGAAGAGCTGCAGAGAGGCAATTAACTTCGAGCGGAAGATAGCATCAATACCCAGTATAGATACGTGTTGATTCGAAGATACATTTATAGACTCAAATAAGAAGAAAGAAATTCAAGGCTAAAAACCCAAAATGGACAGTCTAAAATAAAAAACAAAACAAAAAAATAGAAGAGAAAAAATAATAAAAAAAGAAAAAAATGAGAGAGAGAAAAAAGGAAGAAGAAAGAAAAAGAAAGAAAGAATATTGTATATGCTTCACACACAGATCAAACAATACAAGAACGAGACTTCAACTATGAGCAAGGAACACAAGGAATCCACATTTCAAGTAAATATTAGTTTTAAAAATTAGTATAGAAGCTCGAATTGAAGCCAAGTCAAGACAAGTCGGCTCGAAGATTGCCAATTTCAAAAACGGAAATGACCTATAGGGTGAAAACCCAAAAATGGGCAGTCTAGAGTAATCCTGAGAATGAAGAAAAAATGTAGTCTGCCTGAGCATGCTGGCATCAATATCCAACCAAAATATACTGATCTGAAGGTACAGAAGAAGGAAGTGACCTCTAGGGTGAAAGCTAAAAAATGAGCAGTCTAGAGCGATCCAAGAGAAAAAGTGAAAAAGAAGAAAAGAAAAAAGAGAAAAGAAGAAAGAAAAAATAACATTTCATCTGGGCGTGCCAATCACAAGAATTCTCAGAAATGTATTTGTAGTCCTTCATTCAAGAAATCTCAGTTTCGAGGAGTTTTGGAGGATCAAACATTCTTGAACAAAAAACGAACATCAGTACATAGCCAGAATGTAAGGCAGCCTACAGTAAAACATAAAGGAAATGAACTCTAGGGTGAAAACCCGAAAACAGACAGTCTAGAGTGATCCAAAAAAGGGAAGGAATAATGGGCATATCCAAGTTACATAAGTACATAAATAATGTTTCACTTAACCATAAACCAAAGGCCTACATTACAAGCCCTCAAAGACCATTCTGATCATCCATAGATATCCAAGTTGAATGAAAATGTCTTCAAATTTCATTCCGTCTATAAGGGTTAACTTTGCTTCAAGGAACGTCAAACTTCGAAGTGCTTGATCGACACCCAAATGAGGGAAAGATGGGGCATGGTGAGATAGTGAGATTAAGAGAGCCACCTTAAACGGGGTAGAAACTAGGTAGGGTTGTTCCTCCCAAAAGCCTATTAGACCAGAAGAAACTATACATTTGCATATATCTCCACAATGGTCAAGATTTTCTAAATATGCGCTTCATTAGAGTTGATCTCTGGTAATTTGAAGCAAATGTGCTATTGTGTTTGATATTGTGGGGGCAAACATGTTTTAAAAGGTTTGACATTTTCTCCCAAAGTTTTGATGTTTAACATTTCCCCCAAACATTAGTTTTTAAAATGTTTGGCAATATACTTCGAATTTTGTTTACCATTCTCCAAACATTAATTTAAAAAAAATGTTTGGTCCTTAAATAAAGAAAAGAAAAAAGATGTTTACCATTTGTTCCAAACAATGTTTTCAAAATGTTTGGTATCACCTCCAAGTTGTGATTTTCAAAATGACTGTTATCTTTTCAAACAATCATTATTTTTTTGAAATATACACAAGTAAATTGCCTTTTGCATTACTTTAAAAATGAATGATGGCGAGATTTAAAGCATAGGGACTGAAAGTTAGTTCCCGTCGAAATGCTACGAGAAGATTAAGGATGAGCTCAGGGGATAGAAGCATTTTAGCTCACCCTGGTGACTAGAAATAGATCAAGGCTCTGTATGATGGGTCAGAAAATTCAAAGCAATGAAGCTCGTGGTTGAATGGGGCAACGCCAAGTGAAGAAGATGACAAGGGTTCTTATAAGAATAATATAAGAACCGTAAGATCATTTATGAAGACGGGTGATAACCTTGAAGACAAGAAAGCCTTTCGCACAAAAGGTTTGAAAGCATGTTAATCTAGATTCGAAGTGATTGATCAAATGATGATTTAATAGCATACAGCGAAGAAGTAAAGCAATGAAGAAATCTGAGGAACGACCTTTTAGGGTACAAGACTTTATAACAAAAAGGGCTGAAAGAAAAAAGAGAAGAAAAAAGAAAAAGAAAATGATAGAAAGAAAGAGAGAGAATTATATCGCGAAAGGGTTAAAAGACATGAATAAGATAAATAATTGATCAAAGGGCATACTGCAACATAAGAGAAGAAAAGAAATCTGAGAAATAACCTTCTAGAGCATAAGACTTTAGAATAGAAAAAGAGGAAAAAAAAGAGGAAAAAAAAGAAAGAGAAAGAAAAGAGAGTAAGAGAAAAATGATGATAAAAAGAGAAGAAGAAAGAGGTAAAAGAGAGAAAAAAGAAAAAAAAATAATATAAAAAGAAGAAGAAAAAGAACGCACGACATTGCATGCATCATATAGATAGAGGCATGTCAATTTTTGCTTGTTTTTAGATAGGTATTTGAAGAATTGTCAAAGAATTTACTAAGGAAAAAAAGGATCGGCAGCCATAGCAGCGTGAGGCCAGATGTTAAATCCTTCGGGTCATCGGTAAATCATTCGGGCACGATATTAAGTCTTTCGGGCCACCATTAAGTCTTTCAAGCATGGTGATAAGTCCTTCGGGCCATCAGTAAGTTATTCGGGTATGATGCGGCAGCCATAGTAGCGTGAGGCCAGACGACGATAGCTATAGTAGTGTGAAGCCAGATGTTAAATCCTTCGGGTCATCGGTAAGTCCTTCGGGCACGGTGTTAAGTCCTTCGGGCCACCATTAAGTCTTTCGAGTATGGTGATAAGTCATCCGGGCCATCAGTAAGTCCTTCGGGCATGATGCGGCAACTATAGTAGCGTGAGGCCAGATGACTGTAGCTAAAGTAGCGTGAGGCCAGATGACTGTAGCTAAAGTAGCGTGAAGCCATATGTTAAGTCATTCGGGCCATCAGTAAGTCCTTCGGGCATGATGTAAGACCTTCGAGCCACCAGTAAGTCTTTCGATCATGGTGATAAGTCATTCGGGCCATCAATAAGTCCTTCGGACATGATGCGACAGCCTTAGTAGCGTAAGTCCAAAGATATCAACAACCTTGTAAAAAAAGAGAGAGAAAGAAAAAAGAAAATATAGAAGAGAAAATGAAAAAAACGAAAAAATGAGCAGAAAAAGAGGGAAAAAGAAAAAAAAGAAAAAAGAGAAGATAAAGGTTCTATATAGGAAGGGCATGTATTTTTAAGCCCTCGCAGTGAAAGGTTCTATATAGGAAAAACCCGTAACTCTGAGATTTTAGAAGCTAAAAGTCCTATATATGAAGGACTTGCAGCTCCAGGGTTTGAAGACTAGCAGTTCTATATAGGAAGAACTCCCAGACGAAAGAATCCATCCGTGACGCATAAGGTTTTATATAGGAAAGGCCCGTTGCATTGAAGACGAAGAGTTCTATATAGGAAGGACTCCGAGCTTTACCGTCTTAGAGTGAAAAGTTCTATATAAGAGGAACTCATAACTCGAGGCTTCAGAGTGAAAGGTTCTATATAGGAAGAGCTTGTAGCTCCAAGATCGCAAGGTGACGAAGTCCTATATAGGAAAAGCTTACAAGCCTGAAGATTCAGCTAAGGAAGAGCGAAGAGTTTCAGAAGAACATGTGATTCTGAAGCCAAAGACAAGGAAGTAGGTCAAAATGAGTGTTTTTGATCTTTGCTTTGTTCTCGTTTCACAATAACAAGCAAAGAGGGGCAACTGTAATCACTCATTTTTGACCGGGTTTTAATGTTATTGGTATTATTTTAATAGTAATATTATTAATATAAAATTAATACAAAATCATAATAATAATAATAATAATAATAATAATATAATATAAAAAGTAAAAAAATAAATTAAAAGAAAAAAATAAATTAAAAGCAAAAAAAAGAAAATTGTGTGGAGCTAAGCTCTCCACGTCACCCAAGCAACCCCCCTAATTGCCTATAAATAGAAGGCATGAGGGGGATTGAAGGCAAGCATGAATCGACACAAGGGGCAGGCCGAATAAGAGAGCAGTGCTCTCGGCTAGCCCAGGGCCAAGGGTAGTTCCTTTGGTCCTACCCGATTCGATCGGGGTTCTATTATAGATCTGATCTAGTTAATTTTTGGAGAGGTCGTGGTAGATCTCGGTGAGGTTCAGTCGGGGTTCACTATTCGAGCTCCTAGTTAGGTATATTTTATTTCCTTTTTATTTGTGTTGTAATTTTTATGATTTAATGAAGTGGTAGTTGATTTAAAATTGTGTTTTTTTAGTTTGTATGTTTATTTATGTTTTAGATTAGTATTTATTATGTTTTATATTAATATTTTATTTATGTTAAATTTGTTTTTATTTATGTGTTAGATTAATATTTATGAATGTTAGCATTTTATTTATGTTAGATTTGTTTTTATATATTAGATTAATATTTATGTATGTATATTTTAGATTAATATTTTATTTATGTTAGATTAGTATTTTACTATATTAGTATTTATTTATATTTTTATTGCATTGTATTTATTTATATTTGCCATGTTTTAAGTTGCATAACGGATATATAAATTATCAATGCGGTGCCCTTTATCCGAGCGTAAATGGGGCCAGTATCAAGCGTAGTGATGGTGGTTGGGCGTTTACCCTCGGATAATGGGGCTTTTAAAATTTACTCGCACATATAACTAAATGTTACTTAAATCGTAACTTTAATCTAGAAAATCCAATATTAATGAAGCGATAATTATTAAAGTACCAATTTTTGGGCGGTGTGGGGGTGCTAATCCTTCCCCATCCGTAACCGACTCCCGAACCCAACAGTTTTCAAATCTCTGGTTTTATGGTGTTCGGCCTACCTAAATGGCCGGTGGCGACTCCATTTTCAAAATAAAATATGATTTTTACAAAACCCCACGGAAGACATTATTTTCAAAACAAACCAAATAAAAATACGTTTTTTAGCACAACAGACATCGCTACATTATAGACGAATTTGGTTAGTGAGTACCAGTACAGCTATATTCGTATCGGTACGACCCTTTGACAATAGAATTCAAAATGGTACGACCCTTAGCGTACCGGTACCCCTTAGTACCGATAAGCAAGCCTGCGTACCGATACGCCCTGTCTTTGTAACTACTATTTCTTTTTTAGGTAGGTATCGATACGGGCTCTCATATACTAATACACATAGTTGCCAGACAGCATTTAATGCAGGAAAAATACAGCTCAACGGCCATATTCAATTCCCCAGCAACTCAAATGGTTAGAAATCAATGAGGGTATAAAAATAAGTCTTCAAAGCTTCTTCAACAACAAGACAACTATTCTAAAGCATCTAAGAAAAAATCCAAAGTTTTTAAAGCTTTTCTTTGTAATATCTTGTACACGTTTGAGTAAACTTTTTGTACTCTTATTTTTATCAAGTGTTGAGGTTTTAGTGAGCTAAAATTTGTGCAAACAATCTACTTTGGAGGATTCTCAAAGTTTGCTTCTTTTTATTCATTTTTAGGGAAAGGGTATCTAGACTTTGGGGTACAAGTCTAGTTGATTTGTGAGGTTATCTCCTTTTGCCTAAAAAAGAAAATTTTTTGAATTTTTGAAATCTTTAGTGTGGAAGCTAAGGTAGTAGATTTAGACCTTGTTTAGAAGGTTGAAAAACTATAAATCATCTTGCAAATTTTCTTTTCTCTTTGCAATTTATTCCTACTAAAATTTTAATTGTCAATTCACCCCCTCTTGGACATTCGTATCGATTGATCAACTCAACAAATCTTTCCTTTTGCCTTCATTTCTAATTTTTCTTTGATATTTTCGATTCTTCCTCAATCGTGAATGGTGAGGACTAGGATGTTCGACTTTCTCTCGCTCCTCAACAGTCGCCAAGGTGATTTTCCTTCTTTTTATTATTCAGTTCGATACTTTTTCATATTATTTGGATTTTTGTTTTTAATTTGTTATGATATGTCACACTTTCATTGTGTTAGAGTTGTATGTTCATGGTCTTTACGAACGCAAATTAAGGTGCAAGTGATTCATGCTTTCATATACAACCAAGGCAGGACATTAGTTAAATTTTCAGCATTTTTTGTTGTGTTTAACTTAAATTTATTGGTGCATTTTTTTATTGTTGTGTTTAACTTGAATCTATTTTTCAATATAAACTTTTTATACTTATGTAGAAAAACAATTTATACAGAAAAAAATAGCATTAAAATTTGCTTACGAAAAAAATAGTTCCAGCAAAAAAAAATATTTATGCAGAAGAATAGTTTTAGCATTAAAATTTATTTATGCAAAAAAATAGTTTGGGCATTAAAATCTGCTTATGCAAAAAAAAAATAGTTCCCACAAAAAAATTGTTTATGCAGAAAAAGTGCTTATAGTGCTCTAAAATGCTTTCTTCTATCATGTTCTTTAAATAGCAGTACAATTTTTGATATCATATTTACTTTCTAATGCTTGATTTGAACACTTTTATAGGTGCATTAATCACTAGTATCTAATTTAGGGGAGAACTTTGTTCCATCAACAACTCCTAGTTTTACCTCTCCTCAATTACCAACTGAGGAAAATTCAACTCCAAATTTTGAGGACAACACACAACCCTCATTAAGTCTAGGGATGTAAAAAGCTGACCCGACCTGAAAACCTGGCTGAAACTTGCTCGAATCGGAACCTGGTTTGACCCGAGGATGCGATAACTCGAAATCGATATGTAACTTACTGTTGTTGACCCGAACCCGAGTTGGACATGTTACTGTAGTAACTGAATCCGACCTACATCCAATCGAGAACGACCCGAACCCGAATTAAACTTGTTGTTGTGGACCCTAAACCCGACCTGCACCCGATTGAAACGAACCCAAACCCGAGACTAACCTGGCATATAACCAATATTACCCGACTTAATCGACTCGAGATCTGATTTTACCCGATCTGTTTTAAACCCGGCCTATTTTGAACCCGACCTGTTAATTGACCCGACCTGTTGTTGACCTGAACTAATATTTACATGGCATGATTTACCTAACATGTAATTGAGGAAGCCTATGATTTGATGAATTTAAAGTGTTGGTAAATGTAAACTATTAAGTGTTGGTAAACGTAAAGTATTAATTTTTTAAATCAATTTAAAGTGTTAAATAATATTTTTGTTATATATACATATATAATCAATTAAAAAGATCAAAAAAAGGAAAGATTGATTTAGATATTCATTTGACACTACTAAGTTTAAAATTTTATTAAATAATTCAATGCTTAGTAATAATTCAATATGCTTAGTAACTCATTCAATATAAATTATTTGTCAAGTTTGAACTACTAAGTTTGAACTAAATTAAAGTTTTAACTTTCATGTTGATGTTATCATGTGTACACTTATATGTTTACATCTATATCAAAATTTTGTGTATAATTATATTTAATGAAAGTTTATTATATGTTATAATAATAATAATAATGTCTGAATTGAATTAACTTATTAAACTTAGAATCTAATTGAGCTAAACTAAAATCTAGAAACATAAATCTCGTACATAATTAAAAGAACTCTAAAACTAAATGTGGAATTTCAATTAAATTAATCTAAGTTGGGACTCAATTAAATTAAACTAAAACAATTGATAGAAAAAGAAAAAGACAATTGGTAAAAAAAGGGGAAAAGATAAAACTTTGGAGGGAAATAAGCCACCCATTTTTTAGATTTGAGATTAATTTACTTTTAGTCTAAAAATTTTGGAGGAATAAAAGCCATCCAAAATTTTGGAGGGAACTAGTAGAATTTCTATTTTTGGTAATTTGGTCTAATAATATTTTTATTTATTCTAGTTCCTATAATTTAATTTTTAGTTAAAATTGCCTCATATTTATTTATATTTTTGACAATTTAGTCCAATTTATTCTAGTCCCTAAAATTTAATTTTTAGTCCACATTAACCCCTATTCATTTTTTTGTATTTTATTCTAGTCCTTAAAAGTAAAAACCTGTCCGCTCATTTTTCAAGTTGATCTGCCCACAACCTACCCATATTTAAAAAGCAATTGCCAATTACTGTAACAAATGGAGTGAATCTTGCCCGCCCATTTTTTTAATGGGTTATTAGTGGATTAGGCCATTACTAGTTTAGGAGCTTTACACTTAAGTCTTTTTTATTCTTTAGTTTTAGTTTGATTCATTTTAGTCCCAATTTGAGTTTAGTTTCCTTAGACCTTTAGGTTTGGGTTCTTTTTTAATTAGATCATCCTTCATAAAATTATTTAATAATTAAAACGTTTGACGGACTTTTGAAAGCCCAATTTATTTCGACAAGGATGAAAAACGGCTTCAACAGTTATAATGTATTAAATTATAATTATTAGTGTTTGGGGTTATGGGATTAGTTTAGGGATTAGGGGATTAGTTTTGCACTTTAATTATTAGTGATTGCAAAATTTAGGGGTTGAGGTGTAAATGTGTCAAGCTGAGTGTTTGGGGTTATGAGATTAGTTTACGGGTTAGAGGATTATGCTTGCACTTTAATTATTAGTGATTGTAAGATTTAGGTATTTAGGTTCGGGGTTTAAGGGTAAATGTGTCAAGTTGAGTGTTTGGGGTTATGGGATTAGTTTAGGGATTAGGGGATTATGCTTTTACTTTAATTATTAGTGATTGTAAGATTTAGGAGTTGAGGTTTGGGTTTTATAGGTATAATATATGTTTCAAGTTGAGTGTTTGGGGTTATAGGATTAGTTTAGGGATTATGAGATTTGAGGATTAGGCTTGCACTTTAATTATTAGTGATTGTAAGATTTAGGGGTTTGGGGTTTAGGGGTAAATGTGTCAAGTTGATTGTTTGGTAGGAGTTATGAGATTAGTTTAGGGATGTGGTTTGCACTTTAATTGTTAGTGTTTGGTAGGAGTTATGAAAAAGTAACATTAAAGGCCTCTTCATTCAATCAAGATGAAGCAAGGAAGATTCTTGCCAAGATGATAATCAGACATGAGTACTCTTTGTCAATGGTTGATCATGATCTGTTCAGAAAATAGTCATAGTTTACAGTCCATGTTTTATATTCTTTCTCGCAATACAATAAAGAAGGACCTCTTGGATATGTACAAAGAGGGGAAGTCCAAACAATGTTAGAGATTGAGGCTAACAAAGGAAGAGTTGCCATCACAATTGATACATGGATAGCATATCACCAAAATAGAGTATATATGATTGTTACTGCGCATTACGTAGATAACTCATGAACTTTGCAAAAGCGCATAATAAAGTTTGAATATGTGCCAACTCCACATACTAGTGATGGCATTGCTACAAGATTGATGAAGAGTTTTCAATATTGAAATATTGATAGAAAACTTATGACAATCACAATTGACAATTGTAGTGTGAATTATTGTGTCGTGGACTTGTTGGTGGATAATTGACAAGTGACACACTATCGATTATTGGAGCTTTCTTTCACATGTGTTGTTGTGTGTACATATTAAATTTAATTGTTAAAGATGGCTTGAGTGTGCTTGGGTTTAATTGCCTTGGGTTTGAACTTGAACTTGTTTTGTGTTTAAACTTGTCTTTGAACTCATTTTACATTTAGACTTGTGTTTGAAGTAGTTTTGCAACGGACTTATGATTTTAAGTTTTAAGCAATTTTTATTGTGTTGTATCTGATGTTATTTTGTGTAAAGGGAATCCAAGGGAAGAAGTGCATGGTATTTTGGAAGTGCTATAATATGCTGATCGTTTTCATTTATTTGTTCCAAGACAAATGGTTGCAATTACAGCTACTTATATTTACATTGGTTTGGTTCGGAAGTGTTATATACCAAATGCAGCAGTTAATTATAATTGACATTATGCAAAAAATATTCCATTATTTTAATTTAAATATGTCGACTTATTACGGACTTAATCTATTATGAAATCATTAATACCATCAAACAAGAAAGAAAATGATAGTAATTTCCCCAACTAAATTTTCAATCGATAAATATTAGAATCAAACAATGACTAATACTGATGGAGAATCCAAATTAGCTTTGACCACAAACTAAATAAACCTGCAAGAACAACAGAAAAGTTAGACATTTCATATTTACAATAAACTATTTGTCCATGTGTACTTCGATTATGATACTTAAACTCCAAATAAGTATCGGATACAAATATATATATATATAAGCAATACAGTTTACTTACATTTTTTATATTTTTTATATTTTGAAAAAAATATTTTCAGTCGGGGCAGGGCGGAGTTGGGTATTGTCTCCAAAATTTAGAGCGGGACGAAGACTTTTAAGTATCGGGACAAGGCGGGTTTTGGTGTTCTCTTTTAATTTTCGGGGCGGATTCTTGTCGGCCAAAAATTCGTTGCCATCCCTACTCAGTTAACCTACCAAAGTAAGGAGTTGATTGGTTAAATTGTTTTTCTTTTTTAACGGAAGTAACTGTGTGCAATGGTGGTTCTAGATATATGCAATAGGAGCGGCCGCATCAAATTTTCTAAGAAACTAAATGCCCTTAAATGAGTTAGGTTAAATACTTGTAAAGGAAGATCAAATGATTTAATATGGACTAGTGATAAAGCACATGCTCAAGCAAAATAATGTTGTACTTCATAAATTTTGAGTCTTATTAGACTCATTTTTATTCAAAAAATTGTCTATCATATATACAACAAGACAAAATACATTTATTTTTTTTTAAGTTAGAAGCCTAATTTTAATAAATTGTACAAAATCACTTAAATTTTTGAGATGCCCTTAATTGTGCTCTCGCCTATGAGCATATGCTCATCAGTCTCATAACAATGGATTACTATTGTAATAACAAGTTCAAGAAGCCTCGAAATGGATTCAAATGTGTCCATTCATTTGTTTTTCATTTCGGATATTAATTGTTTTTTCTGATTACTTTCACATGTGTCTATCCGCTTGTTTTATTTTTATTTTTTTAATCAACCATTTGAATATGGCTTGATATGGATCAAAGATGATCCGAAATAAATTAGAAATGACCTAAAATTAAAACACCAGAATTTAAATTGGTTCAAACTAGAAACTAATTGAACCTAGAATCATTGACATAAATCATAATTACACGTGCAAATTTTCAAACCTGGAGTAATCCCGATACAAGTAAATTAAAAGGTACAATTATTATCGATTATTTCCTAGCAGGAGTCGTTCCCCTGCCTTTGTTTGAAAAAGGTACAATTATTACGGATGTTAGTTCACAATTGAAACCAATTTCCAATATATCAGTGGGCTCTATTCCACTAAAGCCGAAGACTAAAACTAAAATTCATAAGTATTGAAACAAATAAAGGCCCATACTTGATAGGTTGACTGTTGACACAGTCTTCAAAACCCAGCAGGGAACAAACAGAATGAGCCACTCTCTCCGCTGTGAGCCCTTGCCTCGCAAGAAACCCACACTATCCCTTTCAAAGGCCAGTACGATGACTGGCTCAACACTCTCCTTCACCAATCCTCCTCCCCTTCGTTAAGTTATGAGGTTTGCACATCACTTGAATGAATTTACCTATTAGCAGGCTGTGCTTGAGGATGTCCAGTTTCATCCGATCGTTTTAGATAGTGGCTGTAAATTTCTACTTATTATATCGGCTTCCATTAAACGTTTTCAGCAGTTTGGCACAATCCTTTGTGCAGTGGGTCTCTATTAGAATGCAATTACTTTTACTAAACCTTTCATTTTATTTCTCTGCCGAGTCCTATCTTAGCATTAAGCAATAGCACAAGTCAAAATGACATTTTTTATGTGTTTTTTTTCTTTCAATTTGGCAAGCTTGGTTCTTCTACCATTATTGTTTTCTACTTTAGGATAAACTATGAGGATGAAGAATTTCCGTTTAGCCTCATAAATCGGTTTTTTCCCTCTTAAAAAACACATTAGCTAATTAAAATGTTTTAGTAAAAGAATAGTTATTCAAAAAAATACAATTAATCTCATAATTTGATTTTATGCCAAATTAAAATTTTAACAACCAATTGAATTATGCCAAATTAAAATTTTTAAAACTAAACATACACTAATGAAATCATAATTTATCTATTACTTTTAAAGATTCTTATCTGATGAGCAAACATATTTGGACGGTTGGCCAAGCAGTAATCTTTATTCTCCCATATTTTTTTTAGGTAGCACTCCACTTCTTTCTCTTAGAGTCCCTCTTTTTTAATACCTTCTTAAAAATAACCTTATCTGAAATATATTTATATATATATAAAGTTTAGAGGTTAAGAATAATATGATTAGAGATTTAAACTTTAAAATATAAATACTATAATTTAACCCTAAATTCTAACCTGTAATTTTTTTTACTTTTACTGCTTGTACATAAAATAATTACCCATAAACTTTTTTTCCCTCTAATTTGCATGTTAAGATCCCATTGATTCTATGCGTTTATAAAAACATAACTCATCAATTCTTAACATAGAACAATTCTTTCATATATGCAAGAGATACTAAAATTATGTTCAACTAACAACATCAAAGAAATCATGCTAAGTATAAAAGTCTACTTTAATGTGAACACAATAAATCAGTTTCTAATGCACAAGAAAATCTATCATTTTCTATTGGACGTATCGTTTTTGCTTTGTAATTATACATACACTCGAACCCTTGTGAAGTGGAGACATGAGAGAAGAGAAGTCGTCACTTAAGAAAATTGGTTTTGCCACAATCAGACCTCATGTTGGCACATTGGGGTGTCCCTTCTTAACTCAACAATTTTCATTTGGTATTACCACATTTTTCATTTGAGTTGTTAGCTTTCTGTTGGTATTACCACCTGTTTTCGTTCTCAATGTCCCCACATAGACGAGTATCTTGTGGCAAAATTGTTTCAATATTTTTTTACTTAAATGTTTACGATCTTGACCTCGTTTGGTTTGTTTATGGAAATGTTTTAAAAGAACTGTGTAAGAAAATAAAATATTTTAAATTAATTGATCGCTTCGGTGATTTAATATGATATTCTGAATCTTTTGAATTGATCGGATCAGAATTGTGGTGTTACATGAGCTGCTCCAACCAAATTTTAAGACGGATGAATTTGACTCGCTCGACAACTTGAACCCACTTGAAATCGACTCTGGGATCTAATTTGAATGCTTTTGGGAGTCGAACTCGAGTGAATTGTAAGCCGTAATTATATATAATTCATTTACTAATCACAGATAAAATGCAAAAAGAATGGGCTTTCCACAAACAAAGCTGAGGCATTGTCGTCCCTGAAATCCCCCAACCATATTCGTAATATCTGTGTTTGCAGATCCACTGAAATCTATTCAACCAACAGGCAATAACAATAATTGAACGCCCGTGAAGTACGATGCTCTGCCTTGGATGCCAAACTATGCTATTTTAATCCATCCCTAATTTTTAAGGCAATGTTTACAATGAGTGTCCGCCCTAGTACTTCACCTACCCATACTCTTTGATATTATTATGATCATTTTCCTTTTAACCAACTCCAGAAATGGTGGAACAATGAAAGTGACTGAACCAACGAAATGGCTGTGGGTGAAGCGTTAAATATCGCTTTCTTATGGCATGTGTTTCTTGATTCTTTTAACTGCGTTATTCAACATCAAAGTTCGAAAACATGTCTTCCTTGTCTCTTTCACTCGCTCATCCTAGTTTACAACTTAGGCTTGGAGGGGAAGTGGACCTTAGCACGAAAGCTCGGCTCGAATGATTCAAATTCAAACTTGATTCGATTCGATCATGGAATGTTAACAACTACAATTCACTCACCTAGAACCCCAAGTCATGATCCGGCTTGTAAAATCCGACTAGCCAAACTTGATGATCTGAATTCGAAACAACCCAAAGTGAAAATGGTACGAAAATTTTAAAACTTAAGTTTACCTAGTCAAAAATCAACCTTGATTCGTTTGGTATATCTAGTTGAAGACAATTTAGGGATGGAATTAAAGATTTGGACCTGAAAACCAGAGGTATTCAAAACGCCCAATAGGTACCCAGTGACCTAATAAGCTCATAATACAAGTTAAAATAGTGGAAGAGATGATAATAATAATAATAATAATAATAATAATAATAATAATAATAATAATAATAATAATAATATGGTAGTGATATTTGACTTATTGAGCTTCTAGATACCCGTTGGGCCGATTTTGAAAACCCTACGGAAAACTGTTAAATACCACTAATCCCTAAATCAACCATGTCAACTTGGGGATTCAATGCGAAGGGGAAAGTGGTTGCGTCTTCCCTTAATTTAGCAGACAAATGGCAGCAGAGATTAGGATAGTAGGACAAAGTTTTTAAAAGCCCATCAAAGTTTACCTATCAACCTTTCGTTTTCGCCCCCAAGGGAAGTAAATACTTAAAGAACAAATGCATGTGAGGTTTTGCTCGGCATGATTTCTGACAACGCCAGCATTGAACGTTCCATGTCGAAATGGTTGCTCTTTTCCAGCAGAATCATAAAGCTCGCCGAAATCAGCTGCAAAACAGCCCCACTATCCTTCAACCTAAGCCATCTCCATGTTTGAAAGCTCTACAACTATTAATAACAAATACCAGGAAAATTTGTGCTGCCTTTTAAAACTACATGTCTCGACTCTTGATCGTTGTTTTAAAAAAGAAAGAAAAAAGAAAAACACTAGTTAAGGTTTTAGATTATCGTAGTTAAATTGCAAAGATGATCATCGTACTTTATATATATTTGTGTGTGTTTAATGTTTTACTATAGTTTTATCATTTATATCAAGTAATTTGACATGTCTTATTTTCCAACATTTTTTTGACTAAATCTTATTTTCAAACATGTGATATATAAACATTATTTTTTTGATAAAATACACCTCAAGTCATTTAATTATATGTTTGGTTACAAATAGATCATTTTTTTAAAGTTACAGTTTAATCACTCGATTAAAATTTTATTACAAACATGTCACTTTGTCATTAAAATCAAATTGAACGTATAATGTGGCTTGGTATAATAATAGATATATTCTCAAAACTTATACATTCTATTAATTTGATTCTAATTCGAAATAATTCAATAAATTAAACCCTTCATTTTTTAAATTTCATTAGTGAAGTTATTGTATCTATTAGCATACGACATTAGGGTCATAATGGTTTTGTCCATTAGTTTGCCAGTTGTTTAGTAGTTAAATGATTGTGGTTTTCAAACTATCTCATTTGTTAATTATCAACCTAATAATTAGATGGCAACAGAGAGGACATCAGATAACCAGGGAGTATGTTAGAATGGTACAATGTAGGAGTTTTTAAATATAAAAGATTTAATTTATTGAACTGTAATCAAAATGATAAAATATATAAATTTTAAGGACTAAATTATTATTATTATTATTATTATTATTATTATATTTGATCAATTTTTTATATAACTTAATACATTTTACTTTTTTTAATAGTTATTCAACCGCAGAAAAGGGTATCAAGGTATAATTTATTTTAAAAAAGGCTTAACTATAAAATAGGTGCCCAAATTTTGTCACTTTTTTGTAATAGGTGCCTAAACTATTTTTTGGTTGAAATAGGTATCTAACGTTTCTTTGTTGTCTGAAATAGGTGCCTAAAGTTTGATTCCGTTATTGTTTTAAGGTAACGCCGTTAAAAAAATTAACACCCAATCAGAATTTGACATGTATTTTTTATTTTATTTTATTATTTTTTTCAAAAAATTAAAAAAAGAAAATATTTTTAAAAAATTCTAAAACTTCTCAAAAATTATAAAACAATCCCTAAACCCCAAACTTTAAATTCCAAAATTGGTGTCATTGTCGCCGTCGATAGTCTCACCGGACCTCGCCACATTGTCGCCGGAGTCCCACGTTCATTTCCCCAACCACACGTCGTCGATAATCGACGGGAGGCGTGCCAATCGGACGTCAATACGGTTGAAGCCTTTCGTGTTCGTCATTCGTCGTCTGATTGAAGCGCTTCCCGCCGATTACCGGCGATGAGTGGTTGGGGGAAATGGGCGAGGGACTCCGATGACAATGGTGGTGAGGTATGGCGAGGCTATCGGCGGTGACAATGACATCAATTTTAGAATTTGGGGTTTTAGGGATTTATGATTGTTTTGCAATTTTTTAAAATTTTAAGATATTTTTAATTTATTTTATTTTCAGTTTGTTTTTTTAAAATAAAAATAAAAAAAATAAAAGCCACGTGCCAAACTATAATTGGGTGATGAAAGACAGATTAACTTTAAAACAGACAAAAATAAAATGTTAGACACGTATTTTAGCAAAAAAATAATTTAAGCACATATTACAAAAAATGACAAAGTTTATACACTTATTTTATAGTTAATTCTTTTAAAAAATTTATCACGTCGAATCTTGTTTTAGAAATAATTGAAAAAATAGATTAAAAATACGTATTTTATGAAACAGAGAGTTTGACCATCTTCACTCTTCAGCCTTGAGCGTGAAACCATAACACTGAAAAGCCAGTTGTAATGTTTTTCCCTCTTTTCTTGACAAAATCATAAACTAACCTTTTCTTGTCTTAGGATCACCGTCTTCAATTCTTGGATCATTATTACTTCGGTTTATCGATCCAAAATCCTTTCCATTCAATTACAAAGTTGCGTTTTAAGAAACAAGAAGATTTTTTTCCCGTTAAAAAGACTGAATAATTCAAAAAAATGAATTTATTAAGGGGAGTCTAAACAAAGACAACTTAATTTAAGGTTAAAAAAAATAACTTTTGAAATTTATCAAACAACTTAAAATGTTGTACTTTTTTATAATATATAAAGTTTTTTTTAACAAATTTTGAGATTTATTTTTTTTAGATTAGTAATTTTTTTGACAAATTTTAAAATTTAAGAAAAATTACGAAAAAATCACCGTACAATATTATAAAAAGTATAATAATTTAAATTGTTTGGACAATTTTTAAAATTTACTATTTTTAACTTTAAATTAAGATGTACAGCAGAACTATGGTTATGTTAAGGGTGAGTTAGCAATGACAAGGACGCATAATAACATCACATGAAATGACGGTGATTACTCTGATTTTTAAGGTCAACAAATTTGAAACAAAACCACCACTTTTTAACATTCAATTACACTACCAATATAATCGGGAAATTGGGTTAAACGGCAATTTCTTTGTCCATAACAAAAGCAGACGCTTAGGTACGCGAACTTCATCAATTAGCATTGATCGACCCAATTCTTTCTTTTCACTAATAATAATCACAAAAAACAAACCCAGAAAAAAAATTTGAAAAAAAAGGGAAAATTTACAATGTGTAGATAATAAGAAAGCACGGTAATACTGCACGCGGATCAAAAACGAGCAACTCGCCGTTCTCCCCACTCACTGAGTCATACCCGATCCTCCCTTCCAGCAACGACTCGTACCCGAACCCTACCCGCTTCGAGACCCGTCCCGCGATAACCCGGCAAACCAACATAGCTCTCCTCCCTCTCCCACCTCCGCCTCTCTCGTGGGCCTCGCCGCTCCCGGAATATGTGCATGTCGCCGCGCCTTTCCCACCGGGAAATAGCCACGGGTCGTTAATCGAGCAGTTCTCTGAAGTGGGACCCAGACAGTGGAACCGCATTACCTCATTCCCATCCGCCACGCATCTCGCGTTTTCCTCGTCGGCTGAAACCAAACCACCTGAACCAGACCGAACCTTGACCATCTCCCGGTACTCATCGAACCGTGCCACTGTCTTCGGCCCGTTTTTAACTTTAAAAATCATCTCAATTCGACCAGTGAAAGCCTTGGGGCTCCAACTCGTATGAAAAATAATCTCCACCACATTCCTCGAAGGGTGGCCCTCGGGCAACTCGGTCAGCGCCGGCAGTACGGGGTCAGGGTTCCGAACAGGACGAGAAGGGGTAGAACTACTCCGGCGAGGGCGAGGGCGAGGAATAGTCGAATCGGATCCGGGTTGGCTGTTGGACCTGGGAAGCGGTTTGGGGTTGGGATTCTTGGGCATTTTCTTGGTGGCATTGATGACGTCTTTGATGCTCTGAGAACTTCGTCGGCAACTGGAACTGGGTATCAAGTGCCTGGGGTTGGGGTGATAAACATCTTCAAATGCTCTGGATTTGCAATGCAGAGATTTGACCCACCCGCCTGCCATTACCGGATCCTTCGTTTAAATAATCTTACAAGTTATCACTCTCTTTTCTCTTGGATTCTCCTTCTAAAACTTTGTCTTGAGTTTGATTTTGTTGGGAGCATTCGTTTTTGGATTTTGTGTTATTTGTTTGTTTAGTTTTGGTAGGGAAAAGAATGCAAGGGAAGGGACATTAAATGAATTGTTGTGTCGTCAAGGGTGAATATAGAATGACAAAAACAACCTCATAAAACTAAGGTACTGTATTGTATTGTTTTCAAAAGTTTCATTGAAGTCAAAAATTATTTAGTATTTCGATAAATATATATATATATATATATTTAGTATCAAAATAAGATTAAATGAAAATTAACCCTTAAATTATACATTTTATTTACTTTTAGCTATTAAATTATTTTTTGATTAAAATAAATATTTAATTTTTATTTTTGATAATAAGTCCGATATTTATCTAAGTTAAAAAAATTATTTCGGTCAATAAGAGATTAACACGTCACAAAGAATTATTGACCAAAAAATAGTTTATGGACTAAAAAGCAAAAAAATAGCATAGTTTAAGTACTTTTTTTGACAAAAAAATTAGACATTTAAAGTGACAAGAAATAATAGTTTAGGTACTAATTTTAATAAAAAAAAATTAAAAAAAATAAAAACAAACAAACGACATGGTTCAAGAGCTGATTTTTTATTCAAGCTATCAAAAGTAACGTATAAAAGAATAAATCATTTTTTTATTTTTTTATTCGATAAAATAAGGAGTTAATTGAAAAAATACAAATAGAAAGACATTATAATAATTATTCTATTTTTATTAGATAAAATAAGGAGATAATTGAAAAACATATATATAAAGAGAGAGGTATTAAACCCACAACTCAAAAAAATAGGAGCATGTCAACTGAGATATTTTAGCTATCCATTCTAAAGATTGTTGATAATATGTTTCAAATATTTTTTTGGAAAGCAAAATGTCCCAAATATTTAAAGTATTGCTTTGACATTTTTCAAAAACTGAAGTTTACAATTATTATTTTTGCCTTTAGAGTAAAAAGCCTTCTATATTAACCAACAAATATTAATGTATTGATAAAGCACATTGTATTTTTCAAGAAAAAATACGAGTTTAAATTTTAAAAATAATATCATTAAAAGAGACAGCCTCGTACCTTACATATAAACAGTAAAACAAACATTCATATTAAAAAAAACCTCTACATTTTTTAAAAAAAAATTGGCAAAATCGCCAAAAAAACGCATTTAAACAGGTCATTGACTTGTCCGACAAACATATTTAAAATTTTCTATAATTTTTTTATTTTACTTTTTAAAAATTTTATAACACTTTGTTGAATATTTTTAAATTTTATGTTTTTAAAAATAATTGTTTTATATTTTCAATGCCTTTTCAAAATATTTTAAAAGTTTTAATGCTTTTTTAAATTTAGGATTTTTTATTTAAATATTTTCTAAATTTTTTTATTTATTTAAAATTTTAATTTTTCATTTGAATGAACTTTTTTAAAATATTTAATATTTTAACATTTTATATATAATTTTACTTTTATATTATTTTAATTTTAGAAAACTTATATTTTTAAAAACTAATTCCATGAATTTATTTCATACATTTTTAACGTATAATAATCCACTTGAATGCGTTTTCCAACAATAAATCAATTTGAACTTTTTAAAAAGTAAAGAAACTTTTGTACTCTTTAAACCTTTATTTTTTTTTCTTTATCTTAAGGGATACTAAATGAGAAGTATACGGCATTATGCGGTGTAGTCATTGCCCACATTGAAGGACGATCCGTTAAAAAGGTTTTTCTTAAATCAAAAGTAAATTTGTTAATAGGAAAACGACTGAACTGCTGTAACCTCCGATTAAATAGTCTAATTCCTTACATTAATTTTAAATCGTTAAATATATTGTTAATGTTTTTATTGAAATTAAATATTAATTAAGAGACAATTACTAGCATCATTCAATTTGTTTCAAGATATAAAATTTTTGGGTTATTTTGACTTGAATTATTTAGTGTTTGGAACATTTTGAATTGTTCGAGGTTCATGTCATTTAAGTTTGTTAAGTGTGTTTTTTAAATCATTTCCGGTTTTAGTCAACTTCATATTTTACATTCGGATTTTATACTAGACTTCAGGTCATGTCGAATTTTGGTTAAAGAAAAGGTCATATTAAATTTAAGTCATTCTTGAGAAACTTGTGAATTTCAAAATTGATTTAACAATGAATAGTGGTAATTTACATGGTTAACATAGCATGAGTGTGATGTTATGGTGGCAGGAGAGTAGAGAGCCATTTTGTAATGGAAGGCATTGCTTCTTTCATGCTATAAAATTCCAAGTTTTTAACACCTTTTATTCATCAAGCTGCTTCTTCAAATCAAAGACAAAGAAGCATTAATTTAATTAATTAATGCTTCTTTGTCTTTGATTTGAAGAAGCAGCTTGATGAATAAAAGGTGTTAAAAACTTGGAATTTTATAGCATGAAAGAAGCAATGCCTTCCATTACAAAATGGTTAATTAGCTATGTTCACATATACAGTGGTCTTGGTAAGCTTGAGATTTCGATGGAAGCTGTGGACCTTGCCTTTCACTTTTCTTCTCATCTAACAACAAAAGGTGGGGATGAAATTCCCTACTGCCTTTTCCTTTCTTTTTATCTCAACTTTTACGGGCACTTATTTTTTGCTTATTCGTATTGAACTATTTATTCCCCATATAAAAAAAATCCAAATTTGAATAAAAAATAAAAAAGAAATTTGGTTCATGGATATAAAATTTAGATCCAGTCCATCCGTTCAACCAATTGAATTAGAATTTAGCATATTTGACCGTTTAACCATCTAATTTGAACTAGAAAAATTAGAAAGCCTGCGCAATTTGAATACACGGAACTCAAAAACTGTAAAACCGGATTTATTTATTTTTGGCAAATCCTAATTTTAATCATAATCCTACCTAGAGAGGAGAGGAAGGGGATTCTAGGGGAAGGAAGAGGGTGTTTCTAGTAGGTTTAAAACTAGGGGTGTGCATTCGTTAATTCGGTCGGTGGCCGAACCGAATTAGTCATAACCGAATTAACCGAAATTTTTAGAACTTTAACCGTTAACCGAACCGAAATTATTTCGGTTAATTCGGTCGGTTTTCGAATTAACCGAAATTTGTTATAAAATTTTGGGTAAATTACACAATTGGTCACTAAATTATGGTAAAATGACCTTTTTAGTCACTGAACTTTTATTTTATACTAATTTGATAAAAGTTTAATGAACATTTTATAATATATCAAAAAATTTAATGATCATTTTATAATTTTTAAAAGTTCAATTACAAAAATTAAATATATATAATATATATAATATTTAATATATAATAATTTCGGTTAATTAACTGATTTCGAACCGAATTAACCGATAACCAAATTTTCCAAAAAAAAATTAATTGTTAACCGAACTAACCTAAAATTAACCGACCGAATTAACCGAAAAAAAACTCAGTTCGATCGGTTAATTCGATTAAAACTGAATAATGCACACCCATATCTAAAACTCATGGCCTAAGGGAAATGAGAGAACAAAGATGAGTAGCTTGACCAACAAATTAAATGTGCTTGCTCTGTAAAACCAAATTTATTATTACTATTATTATTATTATTATTTTGAACAATTTCTACCTAGAAAGAGGGGAAGAGGAATTTTATTTCTAATGGGTCTTGAACCACAACCTAAGGGAATGTAAACTTGTCAATTGAGAGCTTTAACTATACACTCTAGAGATTGTTGACTTATTACTATAATTTTGAATTCCTTAACAATAAATTAGGACATTTTCATTCTTGTTTTTTCCCGGTAAATCATATTATCTGAAAATTTGTTATTATTAATTTACTTTCTAATATTTCTAATACAATCGGTTGAAAAAAAATCGAAAGCTGAATCAATTCAAGTTGTTGCTTCAATCATGCTTTCGTTTTAAGATATGTTTAAAAGATTAACAAGGAAAAATGTTAATTTAAAAGAGGGAATAAAAAGTGTATGCCTTCATTTAGAGATATAATTATTTAACAAAGGCAACAAAATCATGGTATATATGACACATAAAATAAGACAAAAATATATAGATACAATATTGAAGATTTCCCCAAAGTTCCTTTTCTCTTTTGATTTATAATATAAGAATTCTTCCAATCCCATAATTTAGCAATATTTCCCATGATCCCACCTTGGACTTTGCCAATTGCCAATTGGCCCCCCTCCCCCACTAGTTTATTAGTATTATTCCAGGAATTGTATACCAACCCCTAAATTATTTCCTTAAAATACCATGGTATTTGGTATTTTAAAAAAGGGTTTTGCTGGGAGGGAATCTTTTATAGGAGTCTCAACTTTGAAGGGAAAACAGGTAGGCATAACTGAGGAATAGAAAGAGAATGGAAACTGGCTGTGTGATTAAAACATAAAAAATGCACTGATTTTTTTTTAAAACTTACAATACTACAATACTTTTACCACTATTCTTTTTCTTGGTAAACGAGTCTCTCTTGTGAACAAAGTTTGGTGCAACCATGGGAAAATGGATCGGAGTTATAGGTATGGACGAAGTCACTGATTTATTAAAAAGTATTATTTTTTAACGATTTTTAAAAAGAGTTAACCATTTATAAAAGGGTGTTCAATATATATTTTTATTTTTATATACAAATTATATAGAAAAATATATTTTTTTAAAAAAAATTAAGTATCAACAGATACCTAAATGTCCATGTGGCTCCACTCATTGTTATGGAACATTAAGATTTGCATTTAGTTTAATCCCACGTCCATAACATTATTGGTTTTAAATGAAGTACAATAAACTTGAGAGATTTCATGATTGGATATATAAAATACATTGACGCATATAGCAAGAAAATTTGGAGTAACTTACTAGGCTCACATTGGAAAAGTGATTAATGTTTTCTTATTGAGTAAGTTCCAGCTTCAAGATTTAAAAAAAATATATATATAATATTTAACATTTGAAACACAGCTGGTTTCAAATTCATACTTAGGCTTCCTTTGTCATTGTGTGGTAAACGGTCGTTGAGGGACAAACGATCGTTGTGAAAAACTGGAAAATTCAGCTACCACCAAACACTCGTTTGAAGGTTAAAAATGGTAGGCAAACGCCTGTTGACAACCAAACCGAAGATTGTTTGGCGATGAAATGAGGAACAAACGGGCGTTGGGGACGCCGACAACAACAAAAAGTGCAGCCTTACTCAACCGCAAAACACGTGTTGTTTCAAAATGTTTAACATTTTCAATTTAGTTTAGATTAACCTTTGAAAAATTGACTTGAACCTAAACTTAAATTGACTTGAATAAATAACTCAAAATGATTTAAACTCAAAGTAATCAAAAATTAAAATGTTCTGAATCTATAACGACTCGGCACAAAAAAAATGACCCTCAAAATTAAATGCAAAATGATTCAAACAAATTATAAAGTGTCACAAAACAATATTTGACAATTAATTAACCTGGATATATACATTTAATTAGGGTGCAAATTATAAAGTGTCACTAAACATATTTGCCATTTTCCATGCAAAACTTATCAACTTTATTGACCGACATCCATTCAGAATTGATATATATATTATATAAAAGAGACAATAAAATGATAGGCAATGAATATAAAGAGGAAAGGAGTATGCTTATTATAGTGAGTAAGGGTTGTGCAAATTCAAATCCTACGAGTCTACTGAAATGGAAAGGTTGAATTTGATGTGTAACTTCCACCATTAATGGCAGTCTATTTTCATTTGTGCTTAATGTAAAGCATCCCACAAGAAGAAAAAAAAGACTTAGTAAAAACTTTAGGGTAAACTACATCATTAGTCACCTAATTATTATTGTTTTTTATTTTGGCCACCGGACTACTTTTTCGGCAAAATCATCGCTAACGTCTAGTTCTATTTTGGTCACCGACCGTTAAGTTTCCGTTAAAACTTAACGAAAACGGTGACATAGTCTAGTATAGTAACAATTTTAGTCCCAAAACTTATACATTCTATAAATTTGATCATAATTCAAAATAATTCGATAAATTTAACTCTCAATATTTAAAAATCCTATCAATTTGATCATTCTCTAACTCAAACCCACATGGAATTCATAGTGGGAATTGAGATGTTGAAGCATAGAGGAAGAAGGGAGAGGGTGGGAAATTTAGAGTTTGGCCCAAATATTTACAATGATTCGCTGCAGAGAAAAAGGGAAATTTAGAGCATGTCCGAAATGAAACCTCGCAGGCGTAACTATCAATGGACAGAATCTCACCGGAGCAAGTCTCAACGGTTCCCTGCAGAGAAAAGGGGTCAAAAATTTTCGGTGTAACACCTTCGACCCGGATGTCATATTTGGGTCTAAAGCCCAAACCAAAATCATAAAATTTTTCAACTTGATTTAGCCCAAATAAAATAATTACCAAAAACATTTAAAACTCACAAATCAAAATAAATATATAAATGATTAAAATGTTACAAGGAGCTCCAATTAAATAAAACATGTAAACATTTGACTTGATTAATACAAATTCAAAATAAAGATTACAGACTCATACACGTAAGGTTCTATGAATACTCAGCCCACTAAATACAAGTATCATACTCTGACAACGACGTTTGCTAGAATCCTATACAGATAGTGCTCCTCGGTCCTGCAATCAACCTACGCAAAAAAACAACAATTCCGAGCGCTGAGCTTACAAAGCTCAGTGGTACACATCTACTCTACTATACTTCATGTTAATCATAAACATAAGCATGCAAGCTAGTACGAGCAATAAGAAGAGATAAATAAACATGTGGCGCTCCAATAACCGCCTAAACACATGTTACTTTCAATCCACAGCTCAAACAACATAAGCACATCAATAAACAAACCAGTGAGGCCCAATGTCACATGACACTGGAAAACCCACCCATGCTCAGAATCTCACATCGAGCTGCTCGGAATCTTGCATCGAGCTAATATACTCAAAATCTCGCATCGAGTTTTCGCTCAGAATCTAACATTGAACAGTGCTCGAAATCTAGTATCGAGAAAATATTATCACCTGAAATCTCACATCGGATGACTTTTATTTCATCACTCGGAATCTCACATCGATTGGCCTTCATATGTTGCAACACTCACACACTGGGTATCCAGATCCCACCAAACAAAGACTCATAGCCAAACAGGTGCCTACACAAGGGACACAACCATAAACGATCCACCAAGGATCCCTACGAGTGCTCTACCTGGCGCCTAGCAAACATGATCCACCACAGATCCAAACAAGTGCCCTACCTGGCACACAACATCATACGGCCCACCACGGGTCCCTATTGTTATTATTACAACCAATCAAGCATTACCGAGTTGTTACACTTTATGGAGAAGTATACAATTCATTCCCATCAATTATTTCCATCAATCCACATTATCTCATTGATTATGGTAATAACCGTTTCGTTAATCATATTCGTCAATTTCCATCCTAAACTGGCCTTTAAACCAATTAGTGTTGATTACCGGTTTCATAAGCAATTTATCGGGTATTTGTCGGTATTAGTCCATTATTACAACTCTCATCTTAATTAACATTATAGGCCATTAAGCCTGGCGGCATCAATATTAATTACAGGGCCCTATTCTACCCATAAAGCTTATGGAAGTCATTATGATTTGTTGCTAGAGCATTTAAATCATTCAATATTAATTACCAATTTTTAAGCATTTAATCGAATATTTATCAGTATTGTCTCTAACCATTATTCAAACGAACGTATACGTGACCATTGATGGGTCTAGTCATGATTGATATGGCAAAGACCGCTTTGATCCTATATGGATATAATTGATGGACGAGATTGCTATAGAATACCTATTACATGATAGCAAAATTTTGAGCTCATAAGGTTGTACATTTGTCAAGAAACATATGTTGCCCTAGTGGGAGATTGTTGGATTAAAATTCAATAATAATGGGCACATATGTATAATGTATGTTGCTATTATAAAGTTTAACACGTAACTAAATGACCAATTATGTTACACATGTTATAGGTACTAAATTGTAATGGAATTAAAAGTGTAGATACCATAAGTTAGATTTATAACTCAATGAGGGGCAGAGTTGTAAATATTAATAAACTGTTTTAATTCAGTTTATATAAAGGAGTAGTGGTCCCCAAGATATAGGTTAACTTGCATATCTCTTTTCCCTGTCAAAGAGTTGTGTGGCAAGAGGTAACCTATTTTCTTGGAAGATCAAACCCTCTGTAAAATACTCCATCGATGGATTCAAGTACGCTTCCGCAAATCTAGTCTTTGTTCTTAATGATTTGACATGTATGGATCTTGGGTTTATTATTCGTATATGAATATATTTTGGGTCTAACATGAGGTACTATGTCATCGCTTACACAAACGACATGATAATTCAAGGACATCACATCTATTGGACAACCAATAAGGTAAACATAATTTCACAAGGGAAGGTTCAAAGGGGGACGCCTACCTATCCTATGCAAATATCGAACGTAGAAGCTATCACCACATTGAGACAATGTTTTTAAACCATCAATTTTATTCATGTGGGGATTGTTGGATAAATAATATATATTAGTTGAATAATATTGATAATAAGACATGTCACTTGGTGAATTGACATGCTAATAATAAGGCATGTCACTTGACTTATTAATTTTTGGTTTAAAGTTGCATCCATTCAATCATGTCTATTAACTTTTGAACAAATCTTTCCATTAAAAGATTTAATCTTTTCATCAATCGGTTTAATTTTTCATCCATTATATAGAGGGGAGATTTCCAAAACATTGTTCATAGCACAACAACTTTGAAAAACAACTCAACATTATTCACAATATCCATACATGCATGAAAAAACTTTTTTGGTTTCCGATGATAGAGAAAAGCAAGATTGTGTTCGATTGTTCACTGTAATTGTATTACTGCTGTGAACGTTTGTTGTCGTATCCTAAGAGATAGACGTCTAACGTTACTCAAGCACAGAAGAGAGAATGCTGTCTTAAGGAAACTGTTTATACATGCCTCAACAAAAATTCTTCTAATTTTTAACTTTGTCCGATTTTAGGTTCTTTTTTTATTTATTGTTATTTATTTTTCTTACGATATTCTATAATATTTGGATTCTTACTACACCCATTTTTATAACCGTTGAATCATATTTTGTTCAACATTTTTGATCAATTTTTTTTCATAGAATCTGCCCTCAATTCAAAACTCTTTAATTTGTTCTATTTAGTTTCTCTTTAATCATGGCTTTTGAACCATGTTCTTAGGACCTGATTAGGACGGGCTTCTAAGATGGTCCATAGAATTTTCAACAAATAGTAATACCCCCAAGTCCAATGCCCAAAACAAATTTTATTAAACGGCACCGCTTGCTAGGATTACCCTCTCAGCCTTCTCCCATCTGAGCGAACCAAAGATGGAACCACATTTTAGGTCTCTGTTACTTTAAATTTAAGTTAAATTAATATTTTATCCCTCTGACTTTTGAAATTAAATATTAAAAGAATTTCTATTATTTTGAAACTAGACAATTAATCTCTCTCGATAATAAATTCTAGTTTTGTCCAAAGAACGAAGTAGTCAAATCAAACATTCTCTAACTGCTAACTGTCGTATCACATTATGGAATTCTTTCAAATTTTTGTAAGGACGAGATATGTTTGATGCAATAATTTTGTTTTACTGACATTAAGCTTTGTAAATGAGTTGTAGCATGCCTTGTTGGTTGGCATCCTTCATTACCAATGTCTTGTTTTCTAAGCTGAACTCTATATACTTGTGAACAAAGCATGGTTTCTTGTTAATTTAATAAAGTTTGATTGGGTAAAATTCTTTCATGCATGTGCATGTATGTTATCAAATATTTGTTTGCCACATGAAGGATTTGGATTGAAGGAATTAAAAGTGTTTTGTTTTAGTATTGGTTACTCCAAAACCTTTGCGTGACACGGCAAATATGCTTTTATATAATAATTTGTTTATGTTCTTTGGTAACTTGGGCTTTAGTTAAACATGATTTGCAGGGACGGTTCAAAAATTTACGGGGCCCTGTGCGATTTATTAAAACGATGCTCTTTAATTATAACCTCAACGGCATGCAATGTTTTTTAAAAAAATATTTTTATCTTAGTAAAAATATATATTATGAATGCTCTTTAAAGTTATTTTTAATATTTTTTTGTAATTTCTTAAACCAAAATTTTTTGTTTTTTCTTATAAACATTTAATTCAATTTATTTGGTCATTTTCTTGGGAGCCATGTGCGGTCGCTCATCTCATACATGTCCAAAACCCACTGATGATTTTGCTGCAACATGTATTTGATTTATGTTTCAATTTCTTCGTTGCCATGGCCTTTGCATCTTCTTGCATAGGTTGGATGACCATAATTTCAGCAATGTAGTGGTTCGAAACAATTATTTCAAGTGAATGCTTGGATTTCTTCATTTAATGATGCCCCAATTTCAAGTTATTTTATCTTACCTTTTTAATTTGGTACCTCTTTTATGAATCATGTGAACAACTGTGGTTATAATATTCGTCCATTAAGAATAAACTAATTATCCTGGTATCCTATTGAAGCTCTTTTAATTTTTATACAAACACACATGGGCCCGAGGAACTTTGTAAAATGTTATTGTGAAGGACTTTTGACAAAGAATACCTTATATTGGGCTATGGTTGGACCTTTGCTAATGTAGGACTTTAAGGGCACATTGTAGGAATTAGGCCTGATATTTCAATCCATCAACCTTTAGTTCAAGCAGTAGGCCTCGTTCTTGCCAGTCCATCAGTCTCATGATATCAAATGTATTCAAACTTTTATGGCATTTTCAATATTCATAAGCAGAATAACACTGCTAGTCCACTATGATGTGGTTTATGTGATGCCATGTTTTTGTCACTTCTTACAAACAAATAGTAAGTATAATAAGAATATTTATTTCCATGACACTTTAATACCTATGATACGCCAACATAATTAGCCATTTAATTTTGTTTCATACTTTATAATAGCATTATGCATTATACATATGTCCCCACAATTACGAATTTTAATCTAAAAGGAGGAGGAATGGGTTCTGACAACAAGGGTGGCGATGGCGGCATAGGGTGAGAGAAAGGTCGTCGTAGCAGTGATAGTGACATAGAGATCGAGTCCGTTAGGCGTAGAGGCTGGACGCTCTTTGTGGTGAATATATTCGAGAAGATACATTGGAAGGGGTTATGCCAAGTATTTTATCGCCAAGGGAAGGTGATTGATGTCTTTATCCCAAGAAAGAAAACGAGAAATGGATACCGGTTTGGGTTTGTGCGTATGAATTCAAGGGTGGAGGCTCAACGAGTGAGAGATCGACTTGATGGTTTGTGGATTTACGGTTCGCGCATATCGGTTACGTTCACACAAAGAGGAGTGCTATCGAGTAACGGGAATCATCAAAGGGAGGGATCGATAGGGAGGTGGGGCAATACAATAGAGAATAGATCGGCCAAGAGGAATGTAAAACAAGTTAAGGTGCAAGGGGTGATTGATGAGCGTAAATTGGGTACCTTACAGAAATGTGCGGTGGGATGGTGTCGGCAATCGAAAGGCTTGGCCACATTGGCAAAGGAATTGCAAAATGAAGGTTTAAAAGAGCTATCATTAATGTGAATTAATGGGTCTAGAGTGTTACTTATGTTCTCCAGTGATAACGCCAGAAATGAAACATTAAGGTCAGGGGTGTTGCTCAAATGGTTTGTAGAGGTCAAGGAATGGACACCTGAGAGGGATCAGGGTAATCGGCGAGCGTGGCTTGCAATCCGTGGTATACCTATGCACGCATGGTCAAAAAATTCTTTTCAAAATGTGGTAGGAAGGGAAAGTTATTAAAGTGCGAGAAGTCGGTTACTGAACCTACTTCATTTGAAAGAGGAGAAGTGTTAATAGAGACGGAGACTATGGACAAGATAGAGGGAATTATTGATTTCGAAGTAGGGGACCAGGTTTATCAGGTCCGAGTGCTTGAATTTGAGCCAATGATGGAGAATTCAGTTTTTCGTGTTTGCATTGAGGAGACGGAATCCGAATCTTCGAAAGAGAAGTTTAGCGATGCCAATGAAGTACGTTCTAGGAGAGAAAGTGGGAAGGGGATGGATGATGTGCGTGGAACAGAGATTAGAGTAAGGCTAGCCTTTCTATAGTTGGTGACACAAGGGCTGAAAATACTTCTCAAACTGAAGAAGGAGCGTGGCAATGTAACGAATCTCCTTTGGAAGCAAAAGGAGGGATATCGGACGAGGAGGTGGGTTTTGTTATGCGGGATGAGGGTGGTGGCAAGGGCCTGGCTAGTGGGAATGAGGGGTATGATCCATGCTTGGTAGAGTGCCCGGTGAAATACATGGGTGGGCGGGACGTGGCGAAGACTCAAGAATTGAGAGTAGAGGTAATTGATAATGACCAAAGGGAGTTGAAAGCTGACGATGAGAGGGAGAGACATGTAACAGAGTTTGGTTTGGATTCTACTTTAGCTGGTGGAGATAAGAAGTTTGCGTCCAAGTCGAATACTAAGGCACGAAAGGTAAATAAGTTATCGAGATTAAGTGGGACAGAAAAACTCAGTGGACGGATATAGAAAATGAGCAATTTATTTTGCTGAATGAAGCTCGAGCAATAGTAGAATTGAGTACTTTTAGGGGCAAGTACGATTGAGAACGAGGAAGGGATTGTTGGAGATATCGCTGCTTTACTGCAGCGACAAGAGCGCCGACAATAGCAGCCAAGGATGAAGGTGTTGTCTTGGAATATTCGAGGTATGAGTTCACCCTTGAGCGTGATGGATTCTAATATGATGGAAGTATGTGCTATAACGGCTGCTTTGGGCATGTTGTTGGAGTTGAATTTGGGGACAGTTTCTTCCATTGTCATTGAATCTGATTCACGTGTTGCGTTAACATGGGTGTTGCAATGTGACAAGAGGCCGTGGAAGATAGGGAATTGGTTTCGTTTGATTGACAAGGCATGTTGACAATTATCATGTGTATGTTTTAATCATGTGCTGCGTGAGGCTAATAGTATAGCAAATGCTTTAGCGGAAGGTGGGGTAGATTGGGCATCGTGGTGCCGTGTAGTCTGTTGATTTTTGTTGGGGAGCCGAGAGGTGGAAGGGTGGCGTTGGTTTTTGGTGCTGGATGTGTGTCGCTTGGGGTATGATGTTTCGTAGGGTGTGGAGCCTTGTCCGTTATATAGTGTCACGTCGTACTCTTTTCTTCCATATTAGGTTTAGGGAGATTTTTAATTTGGCGCGTGTTAGTGCTTTTGTTTGATTCTTGCTCAATAAAATCATACTTTTTGAATATTTTTTTATATAGTCATTACCTTAAAAACAATTTTGTCCGGATTGGTATAATTCCAACTATGGACATTGCCCCAAATTTAACAGTCTTCCAATTTTCTTACTCCCCAAAAGATGAAGTGGGACTTAAGATAACTTTGTTCTTTTCTAGAAGAAGGAAATATTTGAGGAGAAGATAGTAGAAAGATTTTTTAGATGTATAAAAATTGAAAAGTAAACCTTCTTCTATAGCTGCTAATCGGGGTTAAATCATTCCAAAATAAATAAAGTAAATCCCTAAAATCAGCACATGGTTTGAAAATAGCAAGTATAATAAGAATATTTCAGAATGTTTCTTTTATTAAATCAACACGGTTTTCACTGTAATAAATAAATAATGGGTAATCTACACCGGATGTCCTTTTTGTTTGGTACTTGTTCTATTTTAGCCACTCAATTTGAGAAAAGATTAAAATGATCACTTATGTTTTCGATCGTTGTTGTTTTGGTCACCTGACCGTTAACTTCCATTAATAAAAAATATTAATTTTGACACCTAAACTTTTGAATTTTTTTGCTCGGCAAATATAATTTTTTATTAAAGAAAATCATAAAACCTTATGCTTGAGTTGCATGCCTCGTTACAAAACTCCCTAAACCTAAATAGAGGAAAAGAATAAACACAACCATGGTATAATCTAACTAAAATCACCGGATTAAACTATAGTACCTGGCACAAATGGTTACTCGTCTAGCCATAGGCTAATTCACTACCTCTATGCTTTACATATTACAAACCCTCAACCAAACTAACCAATAACGAACCTTAAATACAACTGAGCATTCACTAAGATTATTAGTAGCAAATTATTAAAATTACCGCCAATAATTTTGATATAACTTAAAAAGAAAATTGTTTTTTGGACTTAAACTAATTTGCAAAAATATTTTAAAAGTCCATTAACTCGAAAAATATGTTTGAGAGGTTTTCAAAGGGTTTTTGACTTGTTTAAATGCTTTCAAAATAACCCAAAATTCAAAAATAGGCTGTGTACCGCTAGTCATTCGCGTGCCGATACTAGAAGAGCTCGTACTTGTACGGATAAGCCGTGTACCGATACACCCTTTTATCAACAATGGTCAGAAATTCCAGTAGCTAAATTGAGTAAGTACTGATACATCTTCAACCGTACCGATACTCAAGGGCCTGTACCGATACACTTGTATTGTGTAACGATACTAGTGTAAATATGCCTAAAATCTTTGTTTGATCATAACAAGGCCAACAAAGTGGACTCCATTGAATTGTTAGAGATACAAATTTCGAAACTAAAAGAAGTCTTGGCCAACGACAATCCAGATCTAACAGTTCTGCACGATCTAAAAAATTGTCAAACAAGATTGTGGAACCAAATCCGTATTGAAGAACACAATTGGCTCCAAAGATCGAGGTTGCAATGGTTTAAGGCTGGTGACAAAAACACGCAATTTTCCACTTGGTGGCTTCGGCGAGGAAAAAAAAACAATTTTATTGCTAAGATCAAAGTTGGGGATGAGGGTATTTTCATTTCTGTTAAAGTTAAGAGAGCTATGGAAGATTATTTCAGGATGATTAACATGTCCTTGACTATCCCTGCTGAAAAATTAGATTGTCTTTCAAATTTGCTTAGCAAAGATGATGCGAGTTTGCTAGAAAAAATAGTTTTCAGAGGAGGAAATCTTTGCTGCATTAACATCCCTTGATAGTTCGAGATCCCCAGGCTCTGAAGGCTTTAATATGGGCTTTCTTAAACAATTTTGGTCGTCGTTGAAAAAGGAAATACACAAGTTCTTCCAGGAGTTTCACAAAGGGCTGATCAAGGGCCTGTACCGATTCACTTATGTAGTGTACCGATACTCAGTGTAAATATGTCTAACGACTCTTTCTTCTTTGAAATAAGTACCGATAGTGAAGGTCGTGTTTGATGCCGACGAGCCCAGAAGTACATTTAATGTTGGAAATAAAGTCTCAAACAGCTAGTAACAGTCATGAAGCCATTTGAGGGTTTAAAAGACATATTCAAGCATCCATGAAACAATAAGAAACATTCTACCAACATTCAATGTTAGAGAAAGTGTTTTAGTGCTCAATTTTGTCATATTTCTTTGTAGAATACACTTGTGAGCTTAATTGTTAAATTTGCTCAAGTGTTAGGATTTGGGTGAGGGCTTAAATTGCAAACACATTGCCTAGAGAGGTTTTCTTTATTTGCCAATTTGTTTTCTCTTTGTAAGAGAGTTTCTCAAAGCTTTGGGGGTATAAGCTTTGAGGGTTGTAAGGGTTGTCTCCTTGAGCTCAAAAAAATGAAAGACAAATTAGTAAATTTATGGAAAATCCTTAGTGTGGATAGCTAAGGTAGTGGAGGTAGACTTTAGTTAGAAAGTTGAACTACTATAAATTATTGTGTCCCATTTTTATTTCTTAGCTTTTCATCCATCAAAGCAAAAATTTAATTCACGCCTTCTTGACACATTCGGTTGATCGTTCGAGCCCAACAATTGGTATCAGAGTTTTGAATTTACGTCGAATTAACATCCTAGAGTTGATTCTTGAAGTGCTTGACCTTTCTACATCAACCGGAGCTTATGACGCAATCCATCAACAAGCCTCCTTACTTCAACGGTGCCCACTAATCTCCATTTTTATTTTTTTTTACCAACAATTGATATTTTCTATCAATTGGTTTCAAACTTTTAACATTTTGTGTCTTAAGCTTTAATGTGATTTCAAACTTAGTTTTAAAATTATTTTTGATATAACAAAAGGGGGAGAGATAGGTTTGAAAAATTCAATTTCAAAAATAAAAGGGAGAACCTTAAATATTTTTCTAAAATATTCTATTTTTCTAAAATTATTTTTCTAAGGGGAGAAACTTCATAAACAATTTCCAAGTGGTTTTGTTATATCAAAAAGGGGGAGATTGTTGAGATATTGATTTTGATATAATTTCAAAAGAAAAATGTTTTTGGACTTAAAGTAATTTGAAAAAATATTCTAAAAGTCCATTAACTTGAAAATATGTTTGGAAGGTTTTCAAAGAGTTTTTGACTTGTTTAAATGCTTTCAAAATAATCCAAAAGTAAAAAACAAGCTCTATGTACCAATACAGTCATTCGTGTATCAATATCTAGAAGAGCCCGTACCAGTACGGATAAGCCGTGTATCGATACACCCTTATATCCTCAAATGGTCAGAATTTCCAGTAGCTAAATTGAGTATTGATACGGCTCCAGCCATACCAACACTCTAGGGGCCTGTACCGATACGCTAGTATATTGTATCGGTACGTAGTGTAAAAATGCCCAACAACTCTTTCTTCTTTGAGACAGGTACCAATTCCGAAGGTCGTGTACCGATATCGACAAGCCCAAAAGTGCATTTAATGCTGCTCCTTAGAGGGTTTAAAAGCAAGCTCCAGCATCCATGGAATAACAAGAAACCAACTAACTACATTCAATGTTAGAGAAAGTGTTTTAGTGCTCAAGTTTGTCATATTTCTTTGTATAACACACTTGTGTGCTTAGTTTTTATATTTGCTCAAGTGTTAGGTTTTGGGAGAGAGCTTAAGATTGCAAACATATTTGCCTTGTGAGGTTTTCCTTTGTTTTCTAATTTGTATTTTCTCTTTGAGAGAGATAGACAGGACTTTGGTGTATAAGTCTTGGATTGTAAAGGTTATCTCCTTGAGCTTAGAAAAAAGAAAGAAAAATTAGTGAATTTGTGGAAAATTCTTAGTGTGAGTAGCTAAGGTAGCGGAGGTAGACTTGGTTTAGAATTTGAACCATTATAAATCATTGTGCAAAAATTTAAATTCTGATTGCTTTTACCACAATCACTCAAAGGTCAATTCACCCCTTCTTGGCACACTTGATTGATCGGTTCGAGCCCAACATCTTCAACATCTCTTCCATACTCAAACCAGATTTCGTAAGCTTATCCGCTAGAGCATTTATTCCTATATGAACATACGAACACATTACCACTAAAATGGTACATATTCGACTGTCGATTTCTTCAAATGTTGCCCACCATTTCCATGGTCGAATCATGTAATTAACAATCTAATTTTAAATGACTTAAGAGTCGAACTCAACAATAAGTCTTGCCTTACCGACCCAATTACGGACCAGTCCAGAATTGAACGCCCAAATATCATTATCAACACCTCAAAAACCATAGCCATAACACCGCTCAACCATTTAGAAAGGTAAATCTAACATTACTAATCATTGTAACAAACCATTTAGCCATCTTATTCCATTGCACAACTCAACGCAACCAATGGAGACCAAACCAGCTTACTTCTGATAAACATGTTTCAATAGTCAAAACCATAACACTCTCAACAACCTTAACCTTGCTGCCCCAAGAGTTAATTAATGCCAACATCATAGATGATAAGACACAAGTTATACTTCTCAGATTGGAGGCAAGACAAACCAACACATTTTCCACCCATTTTTCTCGTTTAGAAGCATAAGCATCATGCACAACTTTGCACCGTACAGAAACACTCAGCGTAGTGTATAGGCCTTAAACTTGGAAACACGATGAATTAACTCGGGAAAACTTCATATTTTGCGCTAACCATAACCTCTAAAAGGATGTGTCTTCAAAGTTACACCAATATCTCATAATCAATAAAAACACATATTCAGCTTCCAAAATTCTTAAACCAAAATCAGCAACTTGAGATAGAAAATCTACCAACAAAAACATTAGATAGCAACACTACCATAACATAGTGCCTTGGCTCAACAACACCCATAGATAGCAACACTTCAGCCAATTACAAATAGCAGCAAAATTCCAAGCCAAAACACCAATCAACACAGCAAACAACTTCGACATCATCGAGCAACCAAGATTGATCCATATAGACCACATAGCAACAACATAACACTACGATTTGGATTTATCGGATTTATTATGCATTCAGAAAAGACTTTATCAGAAAATAAAAATACTGTTTTGTTTTTGTGTCGCTTGCACTTTAGAGACACATTAAGCTTTTTATCTTACATCCCATAGTTTTTTCTTTCAGATACTCAGACTGATTAGGTGACTCGGTACTTAGAGCTTCTCGTATTTTACTCGGATATTTTATTATTCAGCATGAACTCTTTTCAATTATTCAGATTAATATTTTAACATATTTTGGAACATTTTGTAATTCGGACATCTGGGACATTTAAATTGGAATTTTGTTTCAACATGCATTTCTGAATTAATTCAGATATTTTTATTGAATTAATCCACACCCTCTGACATCATGAATAATTCGTCATCCTTAATAGTAAATAAGAAAGTTTTGCCTCACATTCTTTGTATTTTAATATCACCCAACCCCCACTCTAGCAATCTCAAAGTAATGCTCTGGACGCTGCATACCGACGCTATTTCACCGATCATGCATCTTTTCATCTTCCATAAGTTATCGACTGTAATTTTCTTGACAATCAATCTCCCTTGTCTACTTGACACACCAGACTCGCTATCTATCCCCTAACCCCATTTAGACTATTGATAATAACTCTTCTCCGCTGATTTACCATTGGTATCTTTTTTTGTTTTACAAAGCCATTAACACCTATATTCTCTTTTTTCGGAGACGATTTCTCTCCCTTCAGCTTAGCCATCTTTACCGTTAGTCTAAACCCAAACACAGAGAAACCATTCATTCTCTCTATTGCTCTCAAAACATCCGTTTTAGACCCAAATCTCACAAAGCCAAAACGCATCCCACCTTTACTGATTTTCCACGCGATGAAAGTATCTACCACTTCACCATGTTTCACGAACATATACCAAAGGCCTTTCCAATGTATTTTCATTGGTAGAATTTCCATGAACAGCGAAATTGACTGAAGAAACTTACCGACCATCACTCCCATTATTATTATTATTATTATTATTATTATTATTATTATTATTATTATTCCACCTATTTCAAACAAAAACTTTAAAAATTCTTCCTCTCCTCTAACCTAAACTGTACCCTTGTTGCCGTCGTGGTCGTCCGTCGTTATTTGTCTTGCTGCAGCTTTGAACAACCCTCAGACGCCATTCGTCTTTTTCCAGCAAACCAAGACCAACAAATGAAAGCTTTCTTTCTCCACTTCTTCTTCATGGTTTGGATTCCTTAAAAGCCCCTTAAAAAACTCTAACGGAAATTCAGACTAAATTGCTCGATTTGTCGTCATTAGCTGTCCGATATAGTTCATTTCAGAGTATGTTGTGTTCGGATTTGTGTAGAGAGGGGAAGGGGTGGTTCGATTTAGGTGGTCGATGGTCTTGAGGCTTGTAGTTGACTGGTGATTTGAGGGGGAACAATTACGAAAAATGTTGAATTTGGGCAATAATTTCAACTATGCAGTGGCGACAAAGAGGATTGGGGTTAAGATTTGGATAAGAGGTTGACGGCGGGGCAACAACTAATGACGACAACATCAGACGACGACTGGTGGCTGCTGAAGGTGGCGATATTTATGGACAAAGGATTAGGATATTTAAGTTTTTTGTTTGAAAAAAGGGTGGAAAATAAACTTTCAAAAGTTTAGGGGTTAAAATTAAAATTAACATTTGTTATTAACGGAGGTTAATGGTCGGGTCACCAAAACAGTAACAATCGAAAACATAAGTGATCATTTTAATCTTTTATCAAATCGAGTGACTAAAATAGAACAAGGTCCAAACAAAAAGGACCTCCGGTGTAGATTACCCATAAATAATATCGAAAATTTTGTCATAAGAAAAAATATAGTAAGAAAAATTTTCTTGGAAAAAAACTAATCCGAACAAATCACAAAAAGATGAATATAAATCGTTTGCTTCTTTTCTGTGCCCTATTTATGCCCCTGTACTAAAAATTTATGTATAGAGTTTAGGGTTAAGTTGTAGAAAATTAAGATTAGGGTAAATGGTTGAAGATTTATGATTTAAATTTTAAAATAAGAGTTTAAAAATTAATTTTTTTATATTAAAACATAAAAAAACATGAAAAGTGGCTGAAAATTTTTGTTCCAAAAAGATATGCGCACAGACATGTGAAATATACGTGTTAACCAAACCAGGGTAGACAGGCGACAATTGCGCGTGTGAAATGGGCCTTAGCCTTAGCTTCACAGTTCACTTTTCAAAATGAGTAAAACCGCTATTTTTTTGACCAGAAGTAAAATCACTAATTGTATATAAACATTTAGCAAATCTAATATACACACCACCGATATAAGATACAAATCACTTTCTTACATCAATAAATTTTTTTTTCCAACAATCATGATGCTCACTGAGCAACAATTCAAGAGATAATAACTCTCTACTCAAGATGAGTCACTATTTTCAGAAGCTTGATTTTAGGTGACAGTTTATTAGGGGTTTCCTTTTTTGCAAGCCATTCTTTCTTGAATGGGGTAATATGTTCCAAAGAATCTGATACATCTAGAATGCATCATGGTCTCAGGATATTGATGCAAAGAAAATGTTGGCGTGATTGGCGCCCTTATCATCAATGGAACTGAAATTATTATTTAATTCTTAATGTATGATTAGCCAACTGTCATAAGCTCCGAGTGGTTGTTTTAATCACCACAATGCATTTTTCATGTTATGGTTACCTTTCCAATGGTAATATACTTGGATTCCACTTCCAAATACCAAATAGAAACAGTTTCCTCACTGTTCTTACCCTCATGTTCCAATCATAGGATCGTTTCTGGTTGAACAACCCAAAGAGTTTTGGGTTTACATGTTTGACTTTACTGTTCTGTGCATTTCATTTGCATTTTATGGGACTGTTGTGAAGTCAGTGCATCAATTATTAGGGCACATGAATTAGATATTTTGTTATATTAAAGCTTGGAGGGCTCTTCCATTCGGTGCTTAATGGACAAAATCCTCTACCCGTTTCGGTGCACACTTTCTAATGTCACAATACTAAAAAAATCAAATTCTAAGTCCTAACTCTAAATTTTAAATCTTAAACCTTAAACCCTAAAAATACATCCTACCTCAAATTCTTTAAACTCTAATCCTAAACCTAACCTTAAATCTTAACCATAAACTTAAATTTTTAGTACGAAGCATAAATAGGGGCAAAAAAAGGATAGACAATTTCTATTCGAGCTTAATAGGCTAGTAATTTGTCAAGGAGATAACTTTTGTTATGATTGATTAGCCGAAAAGGAAAGAGCAAAGACAAATAAAGGAAAGGTAAAAAAAGGGAGAAGATTAATGATTTGGTCAATCAAAGAAAAGGGTTTGTTGCACATGGTACGAAGCTCACTATTGATTCTTCATGCTTCATTGATTTCCATTACCTTATCTTCTTTGATGCTTTCATGTTGAAAAGTTAGAGAAGGGAAGATGGAGATTTCTAAAGTGGGGATATTAGCTCAATCATTCACCTAAGATTTGCTGTGCTTGTGAATAAGCTAAGCTTGTCTTATAGGGTGGAGTACTGTTTGTTGACTAGCTCACTGATTGTAACCTCATTCTTTCTGGACCACTGCTGACTTTGGCCATGCAAAGTTGTTAATTGCATCATAGGTATTGTGTCTGTAGATGAATTTATATAACATACCTTGATAGAAACAGCTCTAATGCCTCTCTTTTTGATTTATGGAGCTCTGTGTGGGGCAGATACATCATTGATCGGGGCTCAAAGTAAAAAAAAAACATTGGATTGGTAAAACCTTAAAAGTGAACTTTTCAGTACTGTTTCTAACTTCTTAATATGCTTCTTACTATGCAATCAAATTGCTTCTTTTTTTGCAGAATCTTTGACAGCTTCTATCCTTAATGTACATCTATTTTTTTTACCTTGCAGCCTCCTTAGATAGTAACAAAAATACCATGTCCCTTTTCGGTGTCTCTTTCTATATCTCAACACAAAAAATTAAATTCTAAGCTCTAACCTTAAATTTTAAATCTTAAACTCTAAAAAAATACACCATACTTCTAATTCCCTAAACCCTAACCTTATACCTTAATCCTAAACTCTAAACCTAATTTTTTTAATGTAAGACATAAATATAGACACAGAGAGATGAAAATTCTATTCCCGGGGCAAGGGAAAGGAAAGTTAGGTAAAGTAAGGGAAATTATTCCCTTTCTCTTTCCCTTGTTTGAATTGATTTTTGGGTAAAGTACATAAATGACCATTAAACTATCTTAAAAAATACAAAATGATCACTAAACTTTTAAAAGTTACATAATGGGTATTAAACTTTAGTTTTTGTTACAAAATAGTCACTGAGCCATTAACTGTCGTTAAGTGAATGAAGCGCTAATTACGAAAATTTGGATAATAACACATTTAATCCTCCATATTTACACGTTCAATCAATTTAGTCATAATTTAAACCTCATGATTGATGTATAAATTGATTGAATGTATAAATATTCAGGATTAAATGTGTTGTTATACGAATTTCCATAACTGCCATGTCACCCAGTTAACAACAGTTAACGGCTCAGTGACCATTTTGTAACAAAAACTAAAATTTAATGCCCATTATATAACTTTTGAAAGTTTAGTGACCGTTCTATATTTTTTTGGGATAATTTAGTGACCATTTGTGTACTTTACCCTTGATTTTTCTTTTACCGAATGAAAGAAAGTTAAGTGAGTTAAACATCCCTCATTTTCCCTTGTTTCTCCCTTTTTTTAAATCCTAATTTCAAAGAGAATGCGAGAAAAGAAAAATTATTAAAAATTATAATATTTGAAAATTTCATTTTTACCATTTATTTTTTTATATGCCATTTATTTGTTCAATGACTAATACAACAAATTTCTATGTTTTTTATCGCTTTTTTTTCTTTCTTTACAAAGAAATGAAATCTAATGTAGTTTGATTGCTTTAACAAGTAGTTGAAATACATGTTTTTTTCCAGTATAAAAAGTATATTAGATTACAAAAGCCTAATAAAACAATAATTTTCCCAAAAATATCAACTATTAGGAAATGTTAAACTCCAAGACACGAGAAATTATTACATAGACCCTTCTCATCATCTAAGGTATGGTCTCAACCAATTAAATTAAAACACGTCATATTTTTTTTCTCTGTCTTACTCACATATAAGCGTCGTCCAAATGATCTATTTTAATACCTTTGATTTTAAAAAAAGAAAACAAATGGGGACTATAATAACAATAAGCTTCCGACTTGTCAATGTTTGACAGAGTTCAAGCTGAAATTGCTCGAAAGCTGGCAAAGGGAGTTGATGGCAATATTGCCATGTCTTGTTTATAATGCCAATGGTTATCACTAGTTTCTGCTTTGATCCTCCATGTTTCTCTTTGCTTAATAACTATTGCAATATGTATATTATTTTAATAATAAATGATTTTAATGAAAGCTAATTTTCTCATAATTATAAAAAAATTGAAATCAGACACCACAACTAAGAATACCATGGCTGTTAAAAATCAGCAAACAAGAAGAAAAAAATTGATTAAGGAAAATTTTTAAGATTAAAGGGAAGGCGAAGGGAAAGAGATCTTTGGTAATATTTGTTTTCCTTTTTTAAATCAAAGGTATTAAAATAGATGATTTGAACAATGCTTATGCGTGAGTATGACATGAAAAAATATTTGATGTGTATTAATTTAATTGGTTGAGACCAATCTTAGGTGAGAACCCATTAGTACATGAAGTATATTGGATTCATCAATATAGTACATAATATTTTTTCTCACTTGCATACATGAATTATGTCACCGTTAACGAATTAACTCATTTCAGTAACACTAAACCTCAGCATCTTTTACCCAAAATCACTCCACAACTCCCAAAATCAACAACAAACCTATTCCAAACTTAACCCAACCATAATCAAATGTTTCAACACTTCAATTAGCATCAATTAACATCTAAAAACACTTTTCAAACATCCTTATATCTCCAACATTCAATTAATCACCACAACTCCTCAAAAACATATAACTAGCAACCTAGAAAATTAGAGATTCATATAGCTTTGGGATTCCAATATTAAAATCAACTTATCAACATTATAAAACATCAAAATTATGATTATAACTCATCAAGAATCCAACAAAACAGATTCAAAATGAAAATCTCTTGTTCTCATCAATTGAACCTTGATTTAAGCAATTTCCGCAATTAACTCATCAAAACTCATTAGAAAACAGTAAACATGGATCAAATACTTGGAGGTTTCAGTAAAGAACCAATCATTAGAGGAGAAGAATGAACCTTACCTCTAATGGATGAATTTCCTCTCAATTTGATGTTTTACTTTTGAAAACAAAGGAAAATCAATGAGATTTTTGGAAAACAAGATTGAAGAATCTATTATAAATCAATAGTTAATTGAATCAAGAGCATTACCTTCAATATTTGATGAAAAAATGAGTGTTTGGCTGAAGAAAATTTGAGAGAAAGAAAGTTACGTCAAAAATGGTTTTAGAAAAATAACTACCCTTTTATTAATTAAATCCCTTTAATCCTTAATTAAAACTCATTAGAATAAACCAAATTGAGAGAAAATTCTGGTAAAAACATTTAGGTCAAATAGCTCCTTAAAGATTCAAAGTTTTGATCCTTTTACAAAATAGTCACAAAAAATAGTTTTCAATCTTTACATTTTGGTCACTAGATAAAATGTCCAATTTCCAAAATTGACTTAACCAAAAATATTCATATATTAAATAATGATTTTTAGATATTTTCCCATATTTTTCTCACACCAAAATTATTTGTTCCGATTTAAATCCCAAATCCGACTCGAATCTCTAATGCCAGTTCACCGTACTGTCTAACCGACTAGGAAAACTCCTAGGCCCAAAACTGGAGCGTTTCATGGAAGCCCAACATCGTCTGTGCCTATCTCTACTTTGGCTACCTCTTGCCTCTCTTATACTGTTGCTGGCTCTTCTTCTAGCCTCATGACCTCCGAACTTCCTCCTTCAAGTGTGCCAATATTAAATCCTCTAGCAAGCTTCTATCCATGGAGGGTCTATTTTGGTGCGAACAATTATTTTTATCCTAAGACTGTTTTAAGAAGAATGTCTAGATTGTTCCCTGTAGAGGCCCTTAATAAGTTGCCACAAATGGAGTGCAACACTATAGTTATGGAGGTTGAAATATTTTTCTTGAGTTTTTCTTTCGCAATATCATTTGAGAAAGTATGTGAAGATCCTTGAGGAAGAAAAGAAAGAGCTGCAAACTCGCTTAGAGAATTCAGTTGGCAGAGAATTATACTTGATTGGAAAAATAAAGCCAGATGAGGAGGAGAATTTAAAGCTGTGAGCCCAAATACGAAAATTAGAGGAAGAAAAGGAGATGAATTATACTCGTCTAACAGAGTTCACGACCAAACATTCCATAGACATTTTCAGCCTTCTTAGTGATCATGCGAATGAAATTTTTGCCTTGAGATTAGAGTAGACGACTAAAGTGGATGGCTTGAAAGAAGTGATTAAGCGCTTGAAGGATGTGACAGAGCAAGTGAAATGTGCTCATGGGAGGAAGATGGCTATGAAGGTTGATGAGGCTTCTGAAGAAGCCTCAGATGCAACCTTTATTTTTATAAGAGGGGTTATGAATCAGGGCTATCCTTGCCTTGCAAGTGGCGCATGGTCCGTTTGACTTTTCGCGTGTGGATTTCAATTTTATGTATGAGCAATCAGTGAATTTTGATATAAAAACCCTTGTGGATCATCTTGGATTGTTTTTGCTTTGAAGAAGAAATTTGTTGTCTTTCCTCTGGTTTCTGAATCCGATACTTATTTAATAACAACGCATGACTTAATTGTTACAATCGATTATTTGAATAATTTGATTGTAATCAGGCCCGTTCCTGAGGGTGGGCGATAAGGGCGACCGCCAATGGCCCATCTATGTAAGGGCCCATGGGTTCATTATTAAGATTTATTTATTTTTCAATAGTTGTTATTATGGGTCTATTTTTTAATACTTATTATTAGAGACATATTTTTTCAATATTTGTTATTAGGCATACTCTTAAAATGTAATTTTTTAATATTTTTTATTATGAGTCTTGTGTTTTTGTAATACTTTTACAAGCCTATTTTTTTTCTAATACTCGTTATTAGATGTCTACTCTTAAAATGTAATTCTTTCCAATATTTGTTACATACTATTAAAATTTAATATTTTTCTAATACTTGTTAATAAAGCCCTTTTTTCTAATATTTGTTATTATAGGTCTACTATTAAAATTTATTTTTTCAATACGTGTTATTAGGGGCCTAATTTTTATTTTCGCCCTTAGGCCACCAAAATCTCAGAAACGGCCCTGATTGTAACGTTTTAAAACAAGGTGGTCCAATTGTAAATTTATTAGTAATAGAGTGACATGTGCGGTAAGGTACCAAAGAAATTAAAAAAGTATTTCATTATTTTTAAGTTTGCTATAGTTTAAAGGTATAGTTAATAGGCTAAAGGAAAAAATAGGTGCCCAAAGTATACATTTTTTGAATTTTAGGTGCCTAAAGTATTTTTTTGTAAAATAGGTGCCAAAAGTTTTTAAAGTTATAATTTTAGGTGTCTGACAGTTAATGGGTGTTAAAAAAATTTTAACGAATAAAAGAGTGACACGTGGCATATTTAATTAATTATTTTTTTTCAAAATTAAAAAATATAAAAAACTTTTAGTTTTTCAAAAAATCCCAAAAACTTTGAAAATTTTACAAAATAGTCCTGAAATCCCTAAAAATACCCAAACCCAAATCCCCAAATTGCCGCCGCTGAGCACACTGGCTTGGTCACCGAACCAAGGCGGTCATTTCCCCTCACGCAACGTCTCCAAAAACGACGAACGGCGTGCAGCCGAACGCCGAACGACAAACGTAAAATCGACGTTCGGCTGGCACGCCGTTCGCCGTTTTCGGCGACGCCGTGTGAGGGAAAATGACTGCCTTAGTCCGGCGACCAAGCCAGTGTGCTCAGCGGAGGCGATTGAGGGATTTGGGTTTGGGTATTTTTAGGGATTTTGGGACTATTTTGTAAAATTTTTAAAGTTTTTGGAATTTTTTGAAAAACTAAAAGTTTTGGGTATTTTTCTTTAAAAAATTTTAAAAAATAAATTAAATATGCCATGTGTCAAGCTTTGATTGGTTAAAAGTATTTTTTAACACCTATTAACTGTCATGCACCTAAAATTATAACTTTAGAAATTTTGAACACATATATTTACAAAAAAATACTTTAAATACCTAAAATTAAAAAAATATAATTTGACACTTATTTTTCATTTAAGCCTAGATAATATAAAAGATGGTCCTTATTTTAGTAATCCCGACCTCTTTCCTCTACGGATCTCTCAGTTTCAGAGCTTTAAAAACAAAAGCTCACTTCTCAAAGAAACTTACCTTCCTCGACAGACACCAGCAAAATGTCTTTCTTTAAACCCTAAATCAAATTTTGCTACATTTTTTTAAAATGCAAGCGAATAACTCATATTTTGATTTGATTTGATGTTATAGATGTTTTCTTTTCTTTATTGTTGCAGTTGTCGGTTCAATTTTTGTGAATAGTTGAATGGATATTTATATAGTTTGAGGGATTTTGTTTGCAATCGAGGTCGGAGAAAAATGCGGGTGAAGGAAATGCATCCGCTATGTTGTATATCGTTGGAGAGTCCCTGTGTCGGTGACCAGTCGCCGGAGGTTTTATTGACTCGAGCTAGGTGCATGCCGGCTGGGAATTTATCCGGATCTGAGATAGGTAATGCGACGGTGAGTTTGACGGCGGGAGGATCCGAAGGCACCGTCGCTGGGATTCTTTACAAGTGGACTAATTACGGCAAAGGATGGAGATCTAGGTGGTTTTTGCTTCGAAATGGAGTGATATCTTACTCGAAGGTTCGTCGGTCGGAGAGTCTCAACTTCCTCTCTCCCACAGATGAGGTCAGATTGATCGGTGATGTCTCCAGCAATCGGCTTTCGAGGATGGACAGTTGCAGCGGTAGACGGAAACACCAGAAAACCGTTGGCATTGTTCATTTAAAGGTATTTATATCACAAAATGAAAATCAAATTCCAAAAATTCCAATAGAAATAGATGACCAAAATGATCCGTTTTGGCCGTAATATAAGTTATTTCCGGAAAGAGTTCCCTAATATTTTGATTCAAGAATTAGAATTGATCTGTTACCATCTAGCAATTATGTCATTTTATACTAATTTTGATTTTTGCATCTGAAAGATAAAATTAGCAGGCATTGATACCTGAGCTAAACAATAACCAAAAAGCAAAATAAAAGAAAGGTAAATTGAAGAGCAAGAACCGTTGGTTGCTTGCATTGTTCGGCATGTAGTTCTGTATAATTTTGTTTGATGGGTCCTCGAAAATTTATGCCGTGTACCTTTTTCTCTCTCTCCCTCTCGCTATTTTGTTTTATGGTTTTCATTTTCACGTTTAACTGGTGGAAATAAAAGTAGAAGAATTATTTTTTAATGGAGATTTTTATAGTTTTAACTGGTTGTTTAAGTAGAGTGGGTCACATCAGCATGTGGGTTGGTAGGCTGGGATAGGGTTTGGTTTAGGTCTAGGTTAAGCTGTGGTTACATCAACGTTTAATCGGTATTGGATAGTTGATAGTGGTTTTCGAAGCCATCAACAACGATTCAACAACTTGACATATGATCCTTCCCTTTTCCTTCTCGTCTTTTGGGTTTTCATTTCACTGCCCATGTTTTATCACATTTCTCTTTCTCGTCAGCTTAGTGCTTTCCCCTTGCTTGCCCGCCGTAGTTTTGCGTCTCAAGAATTACAAGTTTCTTTCTTTCAAGGTGATGACTGAAGAGTGAAGAGGGTTTCTTTCTGTTTTTATCCTTTTTAAAGGAAATAAATGACGCAATGTTGTAGAATTCAAACAGTGATGAGGATAGCGTATCTCTCTGAAATGTCGAAGTGGGTTCTTGCAGGTTGCGGTCATTTTCTGAGTTTTGCCTTCTTTTTTCTTTTCTGAAAATGAGTTTTGCAATCTTTGTCTCGTAATAGAGGGGTAACTTCTTGTTTATTTTTTAAAACATTTTACAAGGTTACATTTTCCAGTTTTCAGGCATGGGTTTGATTTTTCTTTTTTAAGTGAAATAAACGAGAAAAAAAAGGGAAAACAGAAAGCTTGGGGGACTTGAGACTATTAGGTGGGGCTTGACTAGTTAAGGCTTAACTATAAAATATGGAAAAAAAAACTTCGATTTACATGCCGTATAAATTTTAGTTTACACGTGTCTTAGGATTTTAGGGGTTAGGGTTTAAGGTTTAGGTGTTTAAGTTGTAGGGTTTAGAATTTAAAGTTAATGTTTAGAATTTAGTGTATAAGATTTAGGGTTTAGTTTTTTAGGGTTAGAAATTTAGAATTTAGATTTTTATAGTGTAAACATAGGCTTGTGTAAAATTAATTTTACACGGCACGTGTATCAAAGTTTTACCCATATAATATATACCCAAACTATAATTCTTTTTTTAATAGGTACTTAAATTATATTTTTGGCTAAAATAGGTGTCTAATTTTTTTTGTCTAAAATAAGTGTCTAAAATTTTATTTCGTTATTGTTTTAAGGTAATGCCATTAAAAATTTTTAACACCCAATCAGATTTTGACATGTATTTTTCATTTTTATTTTTATTTTTTCCAAAAAAACTAATTTTTTTTTAAAAAAATGTAAAACTTCTCAAATTTTTTTAAAATAGTCCCAAATCCAAACACTCAAATTCTAAAATTAACGCTATTGTCGCCGCCGATAGTCTCGCAGAACCTTACCACCGCCGTAACCGGAGTCCCTCGCCTATTTTTTTTCAACCACCCATCGCCGGTAACCGACGGTAGTCGTGCCAATCGGATGTCGAACGATTGGAGCCTTTCACGTTAGTCGTTCGATTGACACTCTTTCTGCTGGTTACCAGTGATGGTGATTGGAGAAAATTGACGGTGGGTCCAGCGAGGCTATCGGCGGTGCAGTGATGTTAATTTTGGGTTTTGAGGTTTGAGTTTTAGAGATTTAAGATTGTTTTGTAATTTTTTAAATTTTAGGAAATTTTAATTTATTTTATTTTTCAGTTTGTTTTTGAAAAAATAAAAAATAAAAGTCACTTGTCAAGCTATAATTGGGTGATGATTTTTTTTTAATAAATTGACTTTAAAATTGTTAAAAATGAAACACTACACACTTATCTATTAAAAAAGGCAAAATGACAAAAGATGCCTCCAACGTTGCATGTTTTGTCATTTGGCTCTCTATTTTTTTGGAGCAAACAACCCTCAATATTTTAATTTGGTCCAAATATGCCCATGTTGGATAGAAACTGCTAGTCAACTGACGGTCAACGGCTGATTCTGACTGGACTTGCCATGCGTTAAGATATGTCAGTTAGATTTTTTTTTTAAATTATTTTGTTATACTTTCTTTATGGTGACACGTGGCTGACTATCATGCTGACACGTGGTCGAATTGAATGGTGACGTGTAGCGAATATGAAGCTGACACGTCAACAGATCTTAACACGTGGCAAGTCCAGTCAACGTCGACCGTTGACCGTCAATTGACTGGCAGTTTTCATCCAACAAGAACATATTTTGATCAAATTGAAACATTGAGAATTGTTTGCTAAAAAAAGAATATGAGGCCAAATGACAAAACATGCAAATGTTAGGGATATCTTTTATCATTTTGCCTAAAAAATTGGTAAAGTTTGAGCATCTATTTTATAACTAAGCCTTAAGTTTATTATATTTGAGCAGAACACTGTTTTGGAACTGGAAAACTCAAGGGACAATATAATAATAAAATTTATTTTGGAGTTGGTTTAAGTATATTCCCCTATGGTCGAGTAGATCCAAATTGCGATTCTTCGTCTTTGTTTTATTCCTAGACAGTTGTAATCCTCAAAAGGTTGGATAGGCTTAGGCGATGAGTTTTGGGTTTTTGTCTCCCGCAGCTAAGATTTTGTTTGTTTGTTGCAAAAACAAATTTCTCTTACGTACAGTATATTTTTTTGTATGCATCTGACGTTTGGTGATAAATGGGTTTGGCTCTTGCTGAGTTTACACTTATACCTTGATAGATAGCCTAAAGGTTCCTTGTTTATGCTGCATGTATGTGTTTCCCCCATCTGATTATAGAAAATTTTCAGCAGTATACAATCTTTGCGAGGGACAGAAGGATTTAATTGAAGTTTTCAACTTGCATTATCTGGAATTGATTGCACTTTTTTTTTTGCTTTTCTAATTCTTGTATGGATTTTTTAGACATTTTGACATGCATTTATTTTGCGAATTTATATTCGAGAGCATATACGTTCATGGTGATCAATGTGGTCATACCTCTGAAATAGGACTCTTGCGTGACTCATGGGGATGCTAATTGAATTCTTGTAGCAGATCTCCTCATTCCGGGAGAGCAAGTCTGATGACAGACGGTTTTACGTTTTCACTGCGACAAAGACCCTTCATTTGAGAACCGATTCCAAGAGAGATCGGGTTGCTTGGATACAAGCTTTGGTATCAACCAGGAGCCTCTTTCGGCTGAGACCGTTAAATGATAATATTCCTCGTCCCTCGTGATTTATCAATATCAACTGATAGGCTCAAGAAACGGTTGCTCGAGGAGGGGATCGGTGATAACCTTGTGAAGGATTGTGAGCAGATTATGCTCTCGGAGTTCTCGAATATACATGGACAACTTAAAGTTCTATTTGAAGAAAAATCGATTTTGCTTGACACATTAAGGCAGCTGGAGGTAAGCTGAAATCACTAATAATAACAATTATTTCTGTTGCAACTTTTATCTTCCTCCAAGTAGATAGTATAGTAGGAACTTCCCTTAAATCCTAACTATAAACGGAAGACCAAGTTGGTCAACGAAGGGGGGGGGAGGATTTCTAAAGAGTGTTTTTTATTATCTCATCTCTTAAAATGTTGTTTTATTTTTTGTTGGTTTTAGCCTTTTCGGCATCTTATTGCTGATTCATTTTTGAAATTGCATTATTATATCATTTCTTTGTGATTCACTGTATCCATAATTCTTTTAAGCTTTATCGTTTAATATTAATGGTGAACTGATCATTCTTTTCTTTCTTTATCTTTTTGTTTGGTATGTGCAGGCAGCTAATAGTGAAACTGAGACATTCGGAATTCATGATGGAGATTATCAGTTGTCAAAGCATGAATATTCTGATATAGGGCGTGGAAAATATAGTGGTACATACTCATCTACAGTATATTTCTTAACTTTGGCTGCATGAACGATGTCTGACACGTTGTTTAAATCCTGTTTGTCAAGGAAGGTAATCTTAGTCATTTTGTATAAACCTATAGTCATATGCTTGGTAACAAATCATGGATAGTCTAATGTCATATACTTTCATATATGCTTTCTTGAGTAACAAATACCTCCTGATTATCCTTATGTTTCAATGGCAGATTCCTTATTCATCATCATCATCAACCTCACAATTCTCATTATAATTAACTTAAATGCTAAGTTTAGAAGTGTTGCTATTAATTTTGTAAAGGGCACCAGGAGCACTCCATGTGTGGAACTGTTACATTTGTCAAAGGTGTAAGGCACAAAAAGCCTTGCCTGAGTAAAATAAGATGCTATATGTGTATGTGTGTGTCTATATGAGTGTGTGTCTTTATAAAATATGATGTTGTATGTGTGTCTCTCTCTCTATATATGTCATCAAGATATGCAATTTAGATAAATTCTAAAGATTGATTGAACTTATCATACAAAACATGCAGAATTTCCATTTTCCTTTCGTTTCCATGTTTCTGAGTACTCACATATTGAGAAGTAGAGGATTTGATATTATCTTTTTCCTTTCAATAGTATTGAAAGTACAATTAGTGAAATTTGTTTTAAAGAGAAATGTGCCTCACCTGAAAGAGTGTGCAGCGGTTTTGCTGTTTGATGCTGAGTCGCCATGAACCTTAACATCACTAGTTGCATTTAGTAATTATCTTAGTATTAAGATCTGTTTATTTTAATATTTTCTTCCCATGCTCTCTTATAGTTTGACATCTAGTTTGGGTTTTCAGAAGGCAGCACAACTGAATTTTCTGGTGATATTGAGAAACAAGAGCTTGAGGATGTGTCTGATGAAGATGAAGCCTCCTACTATGACACAAAAGAGTATTTTACTGAACCCAATGTCAGCTATGGATCCATAAGAGGGGCAGCTGATCATGCAGATGATCAGAAAGAAAATGAAAATCAATTAGATAACGAGGACAGGATGCATGCTGATAAAGAAGATTTTTATTCGAGATATCCTAAAATTGCAAGGCGTAAAAAGCTTCCTGATCCAGTTGAGAAAGAGAAAGGGGTTAGCCTTTGGTCTATTATCAAAGACAATGTGGGAAAGGATCTCACACGAGTTTGTCTCCCTGTTTACTTTAATGAACCAATATCATCGCTTCAGAAATGTTTTGAAGATCTAGAATATTCTTGTCTTTTAGACCGAGCATACAAGTACGGAAAAGAAGTATGTTATTCGTACATTTCATCTTTATTATTCCCTGTGTCCTGAAACATCCACTGTCTTTCTCAGGGTATACCAAATTTATATCATGTTTTCAGAATTCAGACAATTTTCAGCATGGACTTTTAGAAATTTAGAAATTGACGTTTGCTCTTAACTGATATTGTCTAGAGTGACACCGAAAATCTGTCAAAATGTCATTGAAGACATGGCAGGATGTCGACTTGCAACTCTCTAGACAATTGATCTTAACTCTCTTGTTTGATGGTATTGTGTTAGGAAAATGATTACCTAGTACTGAAATGTTTAACTAAGTTAACTCGGTATGAAAAGGCTGATCATTCTGTCTTTTGCCATATGTTCGGTTGACTTCGGAGCTGTTCCTTTGGTATGTAGAAGTATACGGTTTTACACCTTATGCATGTGTATTTTTCTGGTCAGGACATAATATTTGGAGCTAAATGATTGAATCATTTATGATCGGAATAAGTTTGTTTGTTTTTTTTAATTTTCTATGTCTAAACACGCATGATCACCTTGTATAAACATCATGGAATAAGTTTTTTAGTTGTCCCTTACTCCCTTTCTGAGGGAAGTGTAAGTTCAATTTCTGAGTGTACCCCTTGGGTTTTGTGTGCTTTGTGATTATTATAGAAATATCAACATATCCTATCACTGAAATTTTTTATTTTGTTGCAATACTTACCAAGGCTCCGAGAACAACAGATGGTGCTCTCGCTTTTATGTCTCTGCAATCTGATTGTAAGCTCTGTTTGGATGTTCTGTTATATTTTCAGGGGAACAGTCTCCAGCGTATTCTACATGTTGCAGCATTTGCTGTTTCTGGTTATGCTTCTTCTGAAGGGCGACACTGTAAGCCCTTCAATCCTTTGCTCGGAGAAACTTTTGAGGCAGACTTTCCTGACAAAGGAGTTCGTTTCTTCTCTGAGAAGGTCAGTCTCAAGATCACGATACAGTTGATTCCATATTACAAAGGTGAAACCTTTGTAATGAACTAAGATGGACAAATTGGCTAACTTCTTTTTTTCTTTATTAAATTAAGGTTTTTGACTTCTCAGCAGTTAGGAGTTACAATTCATTGCTTCACTTTCGCATAACTTATAAATGAAATAACACAGCCTTGAGAAGTAAATGACAAATCTTGAAATGCTTTTGAACTACAAAACAAAGGATTTTTTAAGTAAAAAGGAAGAAAGGGGAAAGCACTGTCATCTTCGATAGTTTCAGGAAGGAATGTTTCCGGTTTGAACCATTATTAATTTGAGATTCCCAAAACAGTGAATAGAAATATTGTAAGTGTTTTTCCAGAACTTAGGAAGTGCATGTGAATTATACTATATGTATAGGCTCTTGCAGTACTTACCTTCCTGAGTAGTTGCTTCTGTTTATCTTTGAAGCAAATCTTCAAATATTTATATTAAAGTTCCATAGCATAAATGACTAACTTTTCATGTTGAAACAGGTTAGTCACCACCCAACCCTTATTGCCTGTCATTGTGAAGGTAAAGGTTGGAAATTCTGGGGTGACAGTAACCTCCGCACAAAGTTCTGGGGGCGGTCAATTCAGCTTGACCCTGTTGGAGTTTTGACACTAGAGTTTGATGATGGTGAAATATTTCAGTGGAGCAAGGTAGGGGCGGAACTATAAAATTTAAATTACGGTGTCAAAAATTAAAAATTAATGCATAATATTCTTTTAAAGGGGGTGTCAATATTATTTTAAAGTGATGTCAATGTTATTTTTAATATTTCAGTGGAGCAAGGTATGCACGGTTGGGCTGTGTATATTTAATGGATGGTCTGTTAAGGTGTTTCTATAGCTTTCATTTGTATTAGCATGGCATAAATTAATTTAACTTCATTCTTTGCAGGTTACAACTACTATTTATAATCTTATCCTTGGTAAATTGTATTGTGATCACCATGGATTGATGCACATTCTTGGGAATCGTCAATATTCATGCAAACTCAAATTCAAAGAGCAGTCTATTCTTGATCGGACCCCCCACCAAGTTAGTTGGCAATCTAATTGTTTCTTAAGTTTTATTCTAGTAGCTCATTTTAGTTATTGTTCTCCCAATCTGCAAAGTCGATTGCTCATGCTTGTTTGCTTAATATCCTTATTTACTTTTATCTTTTTTTCTTAGAGAGTGTTATTTTCTGTAGTAATTGTTTGTCCTGTCTTTCATTTGTTAGGTTCATGGTTTCGTTGAAGACCTTTTGTGTAAAAAGGTTGCAACATTAATTGGCAAATGGGATGACAGCATGTATTATATCAGTGGTGATGGGAGTGGCAAGCCGAAGGACTGCAATCCATCAAATGCTTCCTTGCTATGGAAGAGGAACAAGCCACCTCCTAACCTGACTCGCTACAACTTAACATCATTTGCAATAACGCTAAATGAGCTAACTCCAGGATTGCAGGTAGAGATGATGTATTGCAACACTTTCTCAAAAGAATTTTCATGTTCCTCTTATGCATATCTAATTGTTTTCTATAGCGTTGTCTGATCCGGGTATTTGATCAATGATTAAGGAGAACCTCCCACCCACGGATTCTAGGAATAGACCAGACCAACGTCATCTGGAGAACGGAGAATATGATAGAGCAAATGCTGAGAAACAACGGTTGGAAAGGAGGCAGAGAATGGTATGTTTCCATCTCCATTTTCATGTACCTATGCTCATGCATTGCTGGTCCAGAGAAACCTCTTTATGTGGTTTGGTTTTTCATCTTGGGCTTCTACATCTTGCTAATATTTTCAATTTCATTCAAATAATTGAATGATATCAATCTGATGCACAGATGTTTTTTTTTTTTTAAATCTTTTAAGTAAATAACAAATTTTGGGATAAATAATAAATTAGTAAATATTAGTTCCGTATCACAGTCAAATTTTAACTAATGCAATCCTGTGCAGTTCAAGTCCGGAAATTCATTGCAGCTTATGATCTAAGTTGTGACATCATTCTGGACTTTTCATTTTCATCAGTATAAGATACATGCATCATACTCGTATTTAAACATGAGTGGGGTATGTAACATATGAAAAAGGTTGGGAAAACTGAAGATATCATACCCCATAGTTCAATGATTTAATCAGTGCAATTGATATGTAGGGAGTAAATTTAATTATTGATTTTTACTGCTGATCTGCACACTGCTTCCGATCTTTTGCACAGTCAAGAAAACTACAAGAAAATGGGTGGAAGCCTAGATGGTTCCGTAGAGATGGTGAAAATGGATCCTTCCGCTATGTGGGTGGTTATTGGGAAGCAAGGGAACAAGGAAAATGGGATGGATGTCCAAATATATTTGGTGAATTCAATGAAGAATTTGTTGATACCACTCAATGATCCTGACTTCAATTTTAGGTAAGTTGCTGCATTTACTTGTAAATTGCCTTTGTACTTATCGAGGGCTAGCGTCTTTTACGCCGGAGGCAATAAGGGTTGGAGCTACCATCTTTGTGATGGAATTCTGTGGTTTATCATTTCGCCCCGAGTCCTGACAGTCTGTGCATTAATTTGTTGATGGTGTAGAATGGAGCAAGTGAAGATTGGAAAAATGATGGCATGGTGGTTCCAGGAGAGATTCAAGTCAAAAGAAAGAAGGTCGTGGGCAGATGTGTAAAGTCATATGTAACATTATGTAGTGGGCAAATGTAATTTCTGTCTCCATAGTTGTTCATTTATTCCATAGCTCCTTCAACTGAATGAGCTAATCCAGCTCAAATTTTTATTTCCTAGGTATCTGTGTTTTCATCCAAGAAATTAATGAACGAGATAAAGAAAAGAAAAAGGGTAAAGTATAGGATTTTTCTTCTGCTGGTGTAGACCCTATCACTGTATTATAGTTGCCCATGTTTCAATAATCTAATGGAAACTACAATATTTATTTTTAGGGTAAAGTACACGAATGGTCACTAAACTATTCCAAAAATATAAAATGGTCACCAAACTTTCAAAAGTTACATAATGGGCATTAAAATCTAGTTTTTGTTACAAAATGGTCACCGAGCCGTTAACTGTAGTTCATTGAATGACGTGACAGTTGCAAAATTTTGAATAATAACATATTTAATCTTATATATTTACACATTCAATCAATTTAGTCTTAATTTAACCATCATTCTTGATGTCTAAATTGATTGAATGTGTAAATATTGAGGATTAGATGTGCTGTTATACAAACTTTCATAACTGCTATGTCACCCAGTTAACAACAGCTAACGGTTCAGTGACCATTTTTTAACAAAAATTAAAATTTAATGCCCATTATGCAACTTTTGAAAGTTTGGTGACCATTTTGTACATTTTGGGATAGTTTAGTGACCGTTTGTGTACTTTACCCTTATTTTAAATCAAATTTTTGGCAATTCATTAGGAATCAACATTTTAGAAATGATCAAACGATGGTTTTGGTCCTTGATTTTTTTTAAAAAAAATCATTTTATTTTTTTTTCTTTTTTGAACTTCAATTTTTTTAAGATTGAATCAATGAAAAAATAACGGATTTTGAATAATATGTAAATGTTTTTCTATAATTTATATTTTTTAAAAATTTTTATGAAGAAAAGGGAAATATTACAACAGGTCTCATACCCAAAGTACACAAACTCTTATAATTTAAATATATATTTTACATTTTTTAAATATTTTCTTGCATTTTTTATATTTTTACATAGAAGGGCAAAAAACTAATGCTAGTGCTCGTAAAATGTTTATTGAGGTTAGTGTAACATATTTGTAATATTTTTTGTTGGTCAGTTTAAATTATTAAAAAGAATAAAGTTTGAATTAGAAAAGGTATAAAAAAACGTAAAGGATTATAATGATATTTTTTAATTTTGAGTACCTAAAGTCATTTTTTATAAATGTTTGTGGATGTCTATCATTATAAAAACTATATCTAGGAGTTTGATTTATTTTATTATTAGGAATTTAAATCTTCATTAAATTAGAGTTATTTGTGATATGTACTTCTTATTAGGGACAGACGCAGAACTTTATGTTAGGGGGCGAACCTATAAAATTCTAGGAGGGGCGAACTTATAAAATTTTAGGGGAGCGAAAATAGATTTGCAATAAGAAATATAAAAAAATTATTAAAAAATCTAAATTATATAGAAATTTTAAATTTTTAGGGGGCACCAGCCCTTTCCAACCCTCTCTTGGTCCATTCATGTTTTTTATGCCTATAAATAGATGATTTTAACACGACATTGTAGACACTTCAATTTGAGAATACAATACAAAATTTTCTCTTTATTTATCTTGTTATTGTTCTTTTTTACTTTATTCACAACACGTTATTAGCACGAACAAACTCGAAAGATTTTTTTTATATAAATCCAGTTTCTCCAAAAAAGACGATAGTCCAATTTTCAACATTGTGAATCTTGGTTTGATCGGTTAAAATCCATGCATAAGCATTTGGTACGTTTCCTCTCTTTACGTTCCTTGTTCTAAGCAACTAACCAAGTCTACTATAAAACTAATCGATGCATAATTTGTTCACAATTTTTTTATGTGTTACCTCGTTCACGCATAATTTTTTATATGCATTACTTCGCAAACTAATCAAGTTTACTGTAAAATAAACCCACGCATAATTTTTTTCATGAGTATTGAATTTGTTTCATTTTATGAAGTGGATGCAATCATGATAAATTATATTTATTCTATGATATTATTGAATTTGTTTCATTTTCTGAAGTGAATGTAAAGATGATAAATCATTATTCAGTTAGTGAATATAACTCAAATATGTTTCAAATTACTTCACAATTGAATTTATATGATCAGAGTATCACAGTTGAGGATATGTTAATAAAAACTTACTCCACTTTTCATGTAAATATTGTTGTCCTGCAGATACCATATCTTAATTTTTTTGAATTATTCTAAGTTACCATCATGTCTTCTTGTGGCTGAGAAAAACAATGAATTATCAATGAAAAAATCATGAGTCTCATCCTATTGGTTCAACTTTATTCCATGAAGTGAATGTACCATTATATAACAAAAAAAATAAAGGCTACATTATCATTTGTGGTCGCGATTGAGGTCATGGATATAGACATGGACACGATAGCTATTTAAAGAACGCTTGTACTCATCGAAAGTGGGTGAAATCTTTATACGGTGGTATAAATCATTGGTCTCATACTTATCGTACGTGTCGAAGCATGTTGTAGACCATTATCAACAATCATTGAATGATAAAGGAAATAAAATAGAAACAACTTTGTTTGCGAAAATGGTGAAGAAGATCGTTACATTTTGGTCCAACTCACTTGGGCGTTGTTGTTTTCTTTACATCACTGCAAAGAATAATTGATCTTGATTCTTTGCAACCCCTTAAAGGAATAATTCATCTTTTAATTTATTTTGTCATAACTCATAAAGAGAATAAATGATCTTTTAATTTATTTTTATGTCAATTTACTTTATATAATAATTGTTATATTTTATATTTTCTTGCATATTCATATATTACTTTTCAAGCTGCGTTGAATGGTGAGGATTTATGCTTAGCAGACAGTGCAGATATCAATATTATACTTTAGCATAAGAAGTATTTTTCTCATTTAACAATGCAAGAGAATAATGTGAGCATTATACCCATAAGTACTAATATCATAGAATGTTGATAACTCTCAAATATCCACATATCTATGCACACGTTTACTTTGATTTTTGCTTTGTTCATTCATATTTATATCATTTACTTAGGTTTTTATGCAATTTATCTTGTTTTAAGATTTCTGCCTTAGTCGATCGGTACATTACATGCTTATGTAGATACATACCTGTGTAATCTGTTTGTTGGTTGTGATGCAGATGAGCCCATGAGCATTATAAGATAAATGAGTTGTTTTTATATTTTGGGGCCATAGTATAGCTACTTGCAGAAGAGAGCATGAGACTACTTGGGACCGCAATTGCAAGTTGGCATTCACGGGTGCTCCAATCCATATATACAAAGGACATGCGGTGCTTGGAGAAGCCGAGACCATTGTGTGGCAGAGGCCACAAAGTGCCCACTGTATCAAGACAAATTGCCAAGTTGTCCACCAAACAATTCCTTGAGCTGCAGAATGACAGCTACAACAGGAAAAACTCCTTTTATCAGAACAAGACTACAAGAAGGATCAACACTTGTTGCATTCCTATTGGTTGTCATTTTTCTCTCCCCCACCTATATAAAAAGAAACCTCTTTGCAAGAAATGAGGTCTATTTGAAGTGTCTTTTGAAAGCTCATTTTTGAGGAAAATCATTCTTGGTGCATGGAAGCTTTAGGAGCTTGAAGGTTTTGGTGTAGAAAGAAGCAACAAGATGGCCGAAAGGCTTCATGGATCGATAGTTACAGTAATGGTCAGCGTAAGGCTCGAGCGTTCGAGAGGAGCAAAGTTCATGTACATGAGAGGGACTTGTTTTTTTAATGATCTCCCTTATCTCAAACATGGCAAAAGCTAGCATGTTGACATATTGCATTCTATATTACTCCTTATAGATCGAGTCTATGATTTATTTGAGTTGTACAATTTTAGCTAAGCTAATTCAGACTCATTTGGTTTGTCAAGAACTTATGATAGATGATTCTGTAGAGAGACTTGAATATTTTTTCTTACAATGTTTTTCATGCCAAGCTCTATGTCCATACTTGTCTTTTTGTTGATGCTTAAATTTGTTTGCTTGAGGACAAGAAAAAACATAGGTTTAGGGGTGTGATAACTCTCATATGTTCACATATCTACACACTTCTTTGCTTTTGTTTTTGCTTTGTTCATTCATATTTCTATCATTTATTTAGGTTTTCATGTATTTTATCTTGTTTTAGGATTTTTGTCTTAGTTTTTCGGTATATTACCTGTTTATATCGATATAGAGCTGCGTAATCTATTTGATGGTTGTAATGTAGAGGAACCTATGAGCTTTATAAGATAAATGGTTTGCCTTTATATTTTGGGACCATAGGACATTTGCTTGCACAAGAGAGAACAGGACCACTTGGAACCATAATTGCAAGTTGACATTCACGGGAGCTCTATTCAAGCTATATAAAGGCCACATTGTGCTTGAAGAGGCCGAGACCCTTATGCAGTAGAGGCTACAGACTACCCACTACATCAAGACAAATCACCAAACCGAGTCACAAGACAATTCTTGGAGCTACAAGATGGCACTATATCAAGAAAAACACCCTTGTTGGGACAGGACCACAAGAAGGACCAGTACTTGTTGCATTCCTATTGCCTTCCATTTTGCTCTCATCCACCTATATAAACAGAAACCCATTTTGCAATAAAGTAGGTTTGTTTAGAGAGTCTTTTAAGAGTTAATTTTCTGGGAAAATTCTTCTTCTTCCCAAGAAAATTACCACAACCAAGAAAGCTTAAGGAGCTTGGAGGTCTTGGTGAAAATGAAGCAATAAGACGGCTAAAGGGCTACTTGGATTGACAGTTGATGTAGTGGCCAGCATAAAGCACAAGTGTTCGAGAAGAGCAAAGTTCATGTACCCAAAAGGGACATGTTTCTTGCCACTGATCTTACGTGATCTTTAGAAATATTGGTGTATTCTGAACTTATTTCTTATTTTGTCTTATAGAACTTAATATTTTGTTTAATGCAGTTACCCTTTGCTTGATGTTCGTTGTTATTGGCTTGTGCCCCACTCAAACTGCTATAGAAATATAGAGTTGCATTTAGCATGCCTTAATCGAATGATAAATGATTTAAACGACATGAGTAACGAAAGTTACCACCTGACTAGGTCAAGTGACACTTGAGACTTAGCTGGGAATGGATGTATCGACACTTGAATGGATAGAGTTACAGACATGCTATGTCAAGTGACACATTGAGGATAGTTTGGGTAATTCTATTTATGGCCTCGAAAAAGCATCGCCCATCAACCATGTCAGTATCGTAGCAAAGCAAATGTTAGTGAAACAGTGACTGTATTAGATAATTTCATCTTTTAGATCATAACTTGTTGGTTGCTTCTGCAATTACCAAGATCATTTTCCCATTTATCTTAGTATCTCTTTAGTTTTCTCATTTACATTCTTGAACACTCATCAAGCTTATTAGAACTGTTACAATTAATAGCATATTCCCTGCGGGATTCGACAATCAAACACACCTTTTATACACCTACTTTATTACTTGTGTCGATAGTATATTTACACACACCTTTTATGCACCTACTTTATTACTTGTGTCGATAGTATATTTGCTCTATTTACGTGTCAGAATACATACACCACATTACCTTGGATTTGGCTTATTTACATGCTGCAAAATGCACATACCTTCTTGTAATAACCATTTTTTTGTCCAGTTATGGATCGAATATACCAACAATAAAACTCACTTTAAAATTAAAATCCAAAAATATTTAAATAAAAAAATCCAAAAGTTAAATGTCCAAAACACCAAACTGTCCATTTACAAATGTCTTAAGCCCAAACCCCATTACCCGTTACATCAACCCAAATACCCAGTACAACCAGCCCAACAATTTTAACCCATTTACCCAACTGGTCCTACTCGGTTTACCCAAATCGACCCAATTACCCTAACCCGGATCCATTATAGACCCGACTAACCAAAAAACCCTAATATCCTAAAACACAATGAAACCCTAGAAGCCCTAAGGTGAGTAGCCGCCGCAACATTCTAGAAGCTTCCGTGGCCATTGGTTTGCTGCCACATCAGCGGCCACCTCCGCTGCCACGTCGGACCCACGTCATCGCCACAACCACACCACACCAACAAGCACGCCGCATCCAGCAAAGAGACCACTGGCCTTCTACAACAGCCGTACAAGCCTCTGCAACCTGCAACAACAACCAACCAAAACACAAAAATCAGAGGCGGCAGCAAGCTTTTGGGGAATTTTGTTTTTATTTGTAATTTTTGGTTATAAAAACTACAAGCCAAATCATGTATGGGGGAGTTTTTTTTATCAATACAAAAAAGTGATTTCGGCAAAAGGTATTTTTTCTCAGTTTTTATATTCAAATATCGCAAAATAAAAAAAAAGAGAAATACAGAAAAAGCATAGAGGGTTAGGGGTTTCGAAATTAGGTTGGGTTTTTTTTAAAATAAAAAAATCAGAGAGGGTTTCCAATTTCGTTTTTTTGAATCAAAGTTTGTTCTTAGAAAAAAACTGAGGTCGGGTTTTTATTTTAAGGAAAAAAGAGATAAAGAAGAAAAGGTTCGAGTTTACCTATTCTGAGACGAAGGCCGTCATGCTACGATTGCTATCGAAGGCCGGAGACAGTCGGTGAGGTCGCGCCGCCGAGGAACGGTTCTCAAAAGAGGGCTAGGGTTTCGGCTAAAAAAGTTTTTCAGAGAAAACCCTTGTTTATATATATATCAGTGTTGAAAATGATTTTTGGGGTTTTATTTTGGCCAAATAAGCTAGCAAAATGCGACCTAACCTACGTAAACCAATTCAAAACCAACCCTAGGGTCTAAGTTTTCATTCTTTTCCAAATCCCCACTAATTTTTCTCAAATTGTCACGATTTTCACACTTTAAAAATATAAAAACAAATTATTTTTATCTCCAAAAAAAGATGTTTTTATCTCCTTGATTTCGATTGTTGATATTAATTAATTGTGTTCAGGTGAGGTAAAGACTAAAGCTTTTTTTTTTTGGAGGAAATGACAGCTCTAGCCTAATTTATAAGCTTTTATTGCACTATTTATTTGTAAGACCATTTATGCTATATAAATGATTGAAAGTTATATATACTCTTCTCTAGCTATGGGGAATTTGAAATATGAAATTCATTAGAAGTAAATCCCCTTTTCCTGATGAAATTATGGTTAGGAAACACATTAATGGCCAGCTGAGGATATTTTGTAAGTATTCTCTTTTCTTTATTTGTGTAAGCATATGGATGAACACAGATTTTTATGTTACGAATGTAAATTTTTAAGAAATTATATTATAAATTTAAGAGTGTTAAATTATAAAATTTTATAAGGTGTGAAATTAGATCATCAATAGAAAACTTCTAAACTATATGAGAATTTGAAATTTTTAGAGGTGTTCCATGTCATTTTTTCTATATTTTTATTTATTTGGATTTTAAGTATGACGTTGAAATCGTTTTTAGGTTTGAAAATATTTTTGATAAAATGTGCTTAACGTATATGAGAACTTGAAATTTTAAGGGGTTCTTGGTATCATTTTTTCTATATTTTTTTATTTAGTTGGATTTTGAATATGATGTTGAAATCTTTTTAAGTTAAAAAATATTTTTGATAAAATGTCTGAAAAGGAAATTTGACATCAATTATTTTGGGCTAAGTGTGACCAATCACATATAAAAGATTTTTGAGAATCCATTTTCTAAAAATAGTCAATTTAAAAGTAGAAAAAAAGGGGAAAATGTATAAGTTAGGGTTAAAAAATCCCAAAGACGAATGTGAGCGTTGAGGACACTGGCTTCACCGGCAGATTTTGGACTAAGCTATTCAAGCTGAAGAGACCCAACTTGTTAGGATGATCAATCAATTGAGAAGGTGGCTAAGAGGAGGGTGAATTGGCAATTTTAATGTTTGGAAGCAAATTGAAAGATTTGGACAATGAGACACAAGGATTTATAGTGGTTCAACCTTCTAACAAGGTCTACGTCCACTACCTTAGCTTCCCACTAAGGATTTTCAACAATTTCACTATAAAATTATTTCTCTTTTCTATGCTTAGGAGACAACCGTTACAACTTAGACATGCTAAAACTTTTGTTTTTTCAAAGAAGGCGGTAACGGTAGTTTCATTCAAAATATGCTCGAGTTTGATCACTATTTACACATAAAAATTAGTCGATTCAAGCAAGCATATTTAGTCGGTTAGTTAAATTGCTCATATTTATTTTTTTCATATTCTCTTAAGTCATGAATTATGGACCACTAAAAACACTCTTCTTTCTTTATTTAAAATCTCTCTCTTCTTTCTTCCTTTAAAATCTCTCGTTCATTCTTCTCTGTCAAAAAAAACCAATTCCAATAGTACGTCGGTTTGGTTACATAAATTGAAAACCCGACTTCATCTATTCATTTCATACTTTAATCGACGGGCAGATTTAGTTTAGTTTTTAATTAATTTAACTGAACTAATTTAATATCGGTTAAACATATATACTTCTTTATTTCGTTCAAACCATGAAAAGTAAAATAAAAATACATGTCGGTTTATGTTTCGGTTAAAACTTATTTTTAAGAAAACACAAGTATATGTGAGAATTTAGAAGTGGATCCGTTATAACGGATGAATTTAAAATTAAATTAATTATTAGAATCGACTTGATTGAGTTAACTTGTATTGATCTGACTTCTTTCAATAAGACAACCATTCTCCACATATCAAAACCTATTATTCCTTAACCCTTACTAAGAATAATGGTTAAAGCCTTACCAAATAAGAGTTGGATTAAGATTTTGATCATATGATTTTATGATTAAATATTTTTAGTGATTTGACATAGTATGTTTAAGTTGAAGCATATTCAATCATTTTCGAAAGAAAAAAAAAAACTAATGAAACTCGTCGTTTTTGCTTGAAATTCTTCTTTGCTAATCCTTTACCATTATTTTTCGTACATGCAAAAGAGAAGCGGAGATACAAACTTATTGAAAGTTCAAAGGACTTAGCAACTGATTATACAAAGATACAAACATGAAGTCTGAATCACTTCCTTTTAGTGGAAGGTAGCTTCCGATTCTTCCAACTCAATCCCTTCATCAGCAAGTCTCGTATCCTTATACACATACCATTTAGCAAAAACTAGATAAATCACCAAATTCAAACAACTCAAAATAGCCAAAAGCCAATAGAAATCATAGAGTCTCCCTTGGTTCAAATTGTCCGGCAGCCACGGATGCTTGTGTCCGGTCACCTTGTCAACGATCGTAACCAACAATGAACTAACGAAAAACCCTAATGAAAGGGTGCTCAGAAATAAACCCGTACTCATCGTTTTCATCCCTTTTGGACACTCCCTCAAGAAAAAATCAAGCTGGCCTATGTATGTAAAGGCTTCACCAGCCCCTACAAGTAAAAATTGAGGCACCAACCAAAAGACGCTTAATGGGATTTGAGCCGTGGGGTTGTTGCTAAGTCCATTCGTGCTCGCAACCCTTATTCGCTTTGTTTCAGTAAATGCTGCTACTACCATAGCTATAATGGATAGAACTAAACCAACGGCGATCCTTTGCAAAGGGGTTAGGCCTTGCGGGTTCTTGAGCACTTTTCTTGCTATTGGAACGATGAGTCTGTCATAAATTGGGACCGTCACGAGAATGCCTCCGACGAAGAAAACAGTGAGTGATCCTGCTGGAATTTGGAATTTGCCTATGTGACGGTCCATGGTTGTTGCTTGAGACACTGAAAATGTTGTCATCTGGGCATATACGGTCCAGAATATCACAGTAGTTGCCCAAATGGGTAACATTCTTAGCACCAATTTCACTTCCTCAACATCTGTTAAAGTAGCTAGGTTCCATTTGCTTGCCTCGGGAACAGATGGGTCCTTGATTGCTGCCATGTCCAAGAAACTGTACACAATTTCAAGACAAAAATATATATTTAGCTAATTAGAAGAAATTTCTCGATTTAATTTTCCAATCTAAAAGTTGACATCGTTGGTATTTTGGGTTAAAATGCACTTACTGTTAGGGATGTTTATTAAATTAATAACGATTAACTTATAAAGTTAGTACGAGTTTATAGATGTATATACGATAAAAAAAATGTTAACACTATCAATCCCTTAAATAGATTCTTAAATTGAAAACAGTAGAAAAGTTAATAAAAAATTTATTTATTTGCCCCAACACATTTTTACCAAGAAAACAAAATGGTGTTATCAACTTTTTCCATGATTACATGCCACAATTATTCACTTTTTCAACAAAACGCGTTTACAAAATTCTTATACTTTTTCTTTTATTGTCTCCGCAAGATATCATGAAATGCCATTGTTTCAACTTTCATGTGATTTGAGTTGGATTTCGAATCAAAAATATTTAAATATTTGCATTCATGTGGGAACTTTTATTTAATTATCTTGTGCCCTAATATCAAAGCATCAAAAGATGTTTATAAAAACAATGTTCTGGTTTCTATTAATAGAGCGTGATGGAAGGCAAGTGAACAGGCTCCGGACAACTAAAGCCAATGTGTCTTTTGTACTAGCATTTAGCTGGGGAAGGTTTCGACTGTTTGTTTTAAGATAGGATTTCGTGAGGATCGATTGGGACACAGTCTGCCCTACTGTCTCCCGATCTATTCTTTATTCACTAAAAATACCTCTAATTCATCTCCATCCCCTTTTTAATGGCTAATTATTTGATTTTTTTTTCAAAGTGTCCACTAAAACGAGTCCAGTAGCTAATTCTTTCACGTGTTGTTGGCTTATATAGATAACATATGATTAATATGAAATTAAATTAATATTTAAAAAAATTAAATACTAATATTTATGGGAAATCATTTGATATACAGTCAATGAAAAGTTTTTTTTCACAAACGGACTTCCAAAGTTATCACGTATCATTTTAGGTGTCCTAAACTATAACTTCTAAATTTTAAACTCTAAAGTCTAAACTTAAACCATAAAATCTATTTTAAAACCTTAAAACCTAACCATAAACACTAAAACCCTAAAAACTAGACGTTTTTGAAAACTTTTTTTTCTCCGTAAGAGCATTGGATAAAAATCCAATATTTATAATCATTTAATTTACGGATGTTTAGATTAGTCCTCCTTTCGATAATATATAGTATATATTCATTATATGTTTTGTGTATGAATTGAACTGAATATATGAACCAGACAAACTGACATATTTTATCCAATCACATGTCTGATTTGATAAAACTTAAATTTGAATCTGAGACTGAAAAGCAAAATTGCCTTTGGATTCATGAATTGGCTGATTATAAAATCATAATCTTGGCCTGAGATGGGGCGTGGTGCGATGGATTCATGAATTGTCTTTGGATTGATTATATAATCAATCATTCTACTCCTTGATTGATTTTGTATAATATTGGTTGGACCCATCAAGAAAGCCAAGTTAAAACTGCCAACCACCTAACCTTATTTTTTGGGATTCTGAAATGCAAGTGTTTTTAATTAATTATAGTAGTTTGAATCTCCAATCTCCATCCTATTCTATTATTTTCTAATTAATATTATTGGGGAATTAACATCAATATCTGTGGTCCCATTTCCCTTGATTCTTGGTTTATTACTATTATACGCATCATGCTACTCTATCCGGTTGATTATTTTACCCTAAATTGATAACTTTTTGTATATTCATGCCTTTTTTCTGCTTCTTTTCCCTCTGGATCATTCCACCATCATTTTAAACTTCAGTGACGTTGAGGAAAATTTTCATATACTATAATTAGGTTTGAGATTTAATTCTAGTACTCAAATGCTTAAATTTATTTAATTTAAAACATTAGTTTAAACATTAAAGATGTTATTAATTTCCATATTAACAGATAGCATATGATGTGGTATTTTTCAATCAATATGTCATGTTGATAACTTTTATGGAAATTGTTAAGATGATCAACTATTGGACTACATTTTGAAACCGTCCTAGGGACTAAAGTCAAACTTAGATAACGTTTAGGGTGCTATTGCATATTTAGACCAAACGTTTTCTTTAAAGCAAAAATAATGTAGTGAAGAAATTGGTTTCAAAATAGAAGACTAACCGGAACTGCTCGGTGTGGGCCAATTTTTCCTTCTTCTTCTTCAACCCCTCATCTGCATCATCAATATTAAAGAGCAAAGAGGGATCCGATGGCCTCTCCAAATTCCTCTTTTTCCAGGCAGCAACAAACACTGCTGCAATTTGAGTCAATGGGCTCCCCACCAATTTCTTAAAACGGTATCGCTTCGTACCCGATAGAAACACAACTAAACCAATCACAATAGCGCAAGCACAAATACCGTACCCCCATTCACGCCCTAAATTGTCTTGGATGTACACCAAAATGGTCACTGAACAAAGTGAACATATGTTTATAAAGAAAAAGAACCAGTTGAAGAAGTTTGTCATCTGGGATTTCTCTTCAGGGTCCGAATCATCGAATTGGTCTGACCCGAACCCGGACACGCTCGACTTCAGACCCCCGGTGCCAAGGGCTGTTAGGTAAAGGGCTAAGTAGAGAATAGTGAGTTGTATGCCACTTGCTGGGGTGCAGATTGTGGTGCTATCCCTGCTGCATTTAGGTGGCCTTAGGCCTGGGATTACTGTTGAGATTGTCAAGATGGTCACACCCTGCCAGTTGCATAGTAGTAAAAAAGAAACAAAATTAATAGTTTGAAGACACAATTTAAGGACTAATTTAGAATCTAGATAATAGTTGGAGACTTTTAGTGTAATTAATTAACCCTTACATTTAATATAGAAGAATACAATTCTGACAAAAGCATCAACCAGTCGTCAGAAGTAAAGATGATGATTTTCAGTGGAAGGGAAATGAATATATCTTACTGTTGCTTGAACGGTGGCGAAGATTCCGATCGTGAGATATCTGTAAGTTTAACAGCCCCGAAAGAGAAATATTAAAAACTGAACTGAGAAGTGCATGGTGGAAGTATACTACAATACAATATATGCAAATCACAGTATATTTGACGAGACCTGCCGAGGAACGTGTCGGCGATGAAACCACCAAGGAGACAGAGCATGAAAGATGTGCCAAGGAAGTTGGTGACGGTGGTGGCGGAGGTAGCATTGCCTAAATGCATGGTTTCCGTCAAATACGTTACCAAATTAACAGCGATGCCTAACGTTGTTAGCCTCTCACATGCTTCAACACCTGATAGATACTTAGAGAAAGAAACATTGAGATTCTATTTGTTTGTTTGTTTAGAGTTTAGACCAAAGCAAAGAAGAAAACAAAATAAGGAGGGATGGGATGAAAGGCTGACCTAGAATCATGGCGGCACTGGTCCAGCCACCGGAGTTGGAGCGGTCGGAGGGATGGCCCTTGTAGTTCCAGGCATCGGGGAGGGTTTTCCCCTGTGATAAAGGGAGGGACATCGTTTGATATACTTGTGGAACTGGAAAGGGATTGCAGATCCAAGGCTTCGGCAATGCCAATGAAGTAGACAAAAGAGAGTGGTGGAGGCACAATAAGAGCATAGGCTGCACGGAGTATATATAATGAAGGGGGAAAGGTGAAGGAGGCTTAAGTTATTAGAGACGGGTTAGAAAATATTTAAATTTGTTTTTAATATGATAATTCTTTTTTAATAGAAGCAAAGTGACCATTTAATTAATTAATTAATCAATCAATCATATGTATTACTTTAACCAATGTCTGATAGAATAATAAACAGTAAATTTGAAAAGAAATCCAATTTAATTGAAAATATTTATCAAAAAAATTAATTAAAAATAATAATAACTTGAATTCCTCAAATTAAAACTTGAAAAACTCTAAACAAAAATAATTTGAACATGAGATGATTTAAACTAATAATTATAAGAATCTAAAACTTAAAACTCAAATATCAAATTCAAAATAATACATACCTAGAATTACATGATATAAAAAACGCAAGACAAATTTTAATGCATGTAACACATGATAACCTAAAAATTTTAGAATTTCAATCGACCTAACCTACGTAAACCAATTCAAAACCAACCCTAGGGTCTAAATTTTATTCAAAACCAACCCTAGGGTCTAAATTTTCATTGTTTTCCAAATCCCCACTAATTTTTCTCAAATTGTCACGATTTTCACACTTTAAAAATATAAAAACAAATTATTTTAATCTCCAAAAAAGATGTTTTTATCTCCTTGATTTCGATTGTTGATAATAATTAATTAATTGTGTTCAGGTGATGCAAAGACTAAAGCTTATTTTTGGAGGAAATGACAGCTCTAGCCTAATTTATAAGCTTTTATTGCACTATTTAATTGTAAGACCATTTATGCTATATAAATGATTGAAAGATATATATACTCTTCTCAGGCTATGGGGAATTTGAAATATTAAATTCATTAGAAGTAAATCCCCTTTTCCTCGGCTTAGGTAAAAATTGTTCAAAAAAGATGAAATTACGGTTAGGAAGCACATTAATTGCCTGCTGAGGATATTTTGTAAGTATTCTCTTTTCTTTATTTGTGTAAGCATATGTACGAACACAGATTTTTATGTTACGAGTGTGAATTTTAAGAAATTATATTAGAAATTTAAGAGTGTTAAATTTTAAAATTTTATAAGGTGTGAAATTAGATCATCAATAGAAAACTTCTAAACTATATGAGAATTTGAAATTTTTAGAGGTGTTCCATGTCATCTTTTCTATATTTTTATTTATTTGGATTTTAAGTATGATGTTGAAATCGCTTTTAGGTTTGAAAATATTTTTGATAAAATGTGCTTAAAGTATATGAGAACATGAAATTTTAAGGGGTTCTTGGTATCATTTTTCTATAAATTTTTTATTTAGTTGGATTTTGTATATGATGTTGAAATCTTTTTAGGTTCAAAAATATTTTTGATAAAATGTCTGAAAAAAGAAATTTGACATCAATTATTTTGGGCTAAATGTGACCAATCACCTATAAAAGATTTTTGAGAATCCATTTTCTAAAAATAGTTAATTTAAAAGTAGAAAAAATGCACAAGCTACAAGGGGTTAAAGAATCCCAAAGACGACTGTGAGCGATGAGGACATTGGCTTCACCGGCAGATTTTGGACCAAGCTATTCAAGCTGAAGAGACCCAACTTGTTAGGATGATCAATCAATTGAGAAGGTGGCCAAGAGAGGGGTGAATTGACAATTTTAATGTTTGGAAGCAAATTGAAAGATTTGGACCATGAGACACAAGGATTTATAGTGGTTCAACCTTCTAACAAGGTCTACGTCCACTACCTTAGCTTCCTACTAAGGATTTTCAACAATTTCACTATGAAATTTTTCCCCTTTTCTAGGCTTAGAAGGCAACCGTTACAACTTCAAAGCTTTCTACCCAAAGCTTTGAATGATTCACTCTTTTACAAAGTAAGAAAATGGCAAAAGAATTAAAACCCTCACAAGGTAGATTTTTGCCCAATTACAAGATCACACAACCCAAACTTGACAAATAGAATAATACAAATTTGATCACTCAAGTGGGTTTACAAAGAATATGACTCTAATAGCTCAAGGGTTGGATTTTTGCTTGAATACTTGATAGTTGTTCAATGGATGTTCAATAGTTGTTGTTGCTGCATTGGAGACTTGTATTTATACCCTATCATTGAATTCTATCCGTTTGGGTGGTTGAGGTATTGAATATAGCCGTTGGGGACCATTTTCCCACAATAAATGCTGTTTGGTCACCTACTGTACCGGTATACGAAGGCCCGTATCGATACCTGTTACAAGAAAAATATAGCCGTTGTACAGAGCGTACCGATACACGGGAGGCTGTATAGAAACGATCATAGAGTAAAATTGGGGGCGTATTGAAACGGTAAGGTCGTATCGGTACGAATTTTGCTCATTAGAATCTGAGTTGAAAAATTGCATCGGTACGCCTAGGGGAGTATCGATACGGGTAACTGAATATTTAAAAGTTCGTTGATTCCAATGCTGACAAGGCAACGGTCGAAAATAATAAATGCAAAGGTCTTGAAGATCTTGTCAAGCCGTATCGGTACGTTTAAAAATTCTTTAAACCCAGATTTCATACCGTATCGAAAGCGTGTAATCTGTATCCAAACACTTTACAAAAAATATTTGCCCAGATAAATGTCATATCGAAGCGGGTAAGGTCGTATCAATACGCATAGTTTAAAATACAGGCCAAGTTGAAGATCGTATCGAAACGGTCAAGGCCGTATCGAAATGTTTTGCAAAAGCTAAATCCAGTAGCTAAAATCCGTATCGAAACACCAAGGGGTGTATCGATACGCCTGGGCGTATTTGTGTATTTTGGCTTGAAACACTAAGAAGAATTTTGGGTTTAAGTCTTTAACTTTGGAAAACTTTCATTTGTCATTTTGTGAGACTTTTGAGTACTTAAAAATTTATTCTCTTTTACAATTTGGTCCATAAACAATTTGTTATATCAAAATCAAATATAGGTTTTACAATCTCCCCCTTTTGATATAACAAAACCAAAGTGAAACTTTTAAGTAACTTTGAAAATTTTGAAAATACTCCCCCTTACTTTAAGCTTAACTTTAAAATTTTTTGGCTAAATTCATTATCCCCTTTTTGTTAGATCAAAATCAATGGGATATAAACTTAAGGTAATCAAATGACTTCAAGCAATATAAATCAAACAACAAATTCAATTAAATATAACGCATAATTCAAAGCAGAAGCAAATCTAACTCAAGTATTAAAAACATAAACCAAATGAAATTAAAGCATAGGAGTTCATAATAACATAAAGCAAAGGTGCATAAACTAATCCTAATATGATATGATATGTAATACAAAATGCCTAAGGATCCATCCCATCCCATCCCATCGTCTTCATCTTCGTCATCTTTATCCTCATCATCATTGTTATCTTGAGGCCCAAGGGATTGTCGCCATTCTCCATGAAACACGATAAGAGTGATATCCATTGAGTTTTGACGATTCTCAATAGCCGTCACTCTTTCCTCAAAGGATTTAAAGCGTGTGTCAATCGCGGTAAACCCAGAATACATGGTTGTGTGCAAGGATGTGAATCTCTCGTTGAGGTAGGCCATAAGAGCATCAAGATTAGGTTGGGCCATCGGAGCCTGTGGAATGTGAGCCTCTTGAGGAGCCGCCACCGGATCGAGTTGAACACCTCTCGGAAGAACGATGTTCCGAATCCATTCTCCATTGTAGTATGTAAACTTTGCGCGACAAAGAGAACGCTCATCAATAGGATCCGTGAGGGGTTCCGCAAGGTCATAGGAGCAATCAATACCCATCTTGTGAAAGATGTAGCTCAAGGCGGTGCCATAAGTAAAGAATGTGACCATATAAGTATGGCGATGTTGCACAAGAAAGACGATTTCTGCGAACATAATTTGAGCAAGGTTTGATCGCTTCTCCTCACGAAAGCAACGGAGCCAAAAGTCATCGACTTGGCGGATCGTAGAAAACTTGCCACCAGATGGACGAAACCACCAAGTGATCATGAGGTGTAGGGTGCGGTCATGGGCATCTAGCATGGTCACGGAGCCTCCAAGGACATGTCCCAATGAACCCTCATTATCAATTCTCGTATCCTCAAGACCCAAAAAGTTTGCTAAAACGGTTTAATTAATTCAAAATTTCTTACCCATTAAATAAGATTCAATTGCAATAACCAAGGATTTCTTTTCATTGAAAATACACCGGGCATTGGAATAAAATATCAAAACAAGGTTTCGGTATAAAACCCTGGAATACTAAAAAGGGACATAAATTTTCATTCTTGCATTAACCTAAGATATTTAAATGGAAATCTTTCGGATTGTAGAAAAGGAATCGAAGTAACACGCTCTCGGTGAATTTTATAACTTTGATATTGCTTAAAACATTCCATGGCATTTGGAAATTGCGGTTCATTAAAATAATTTTGATAAATATGGGTAAGATTGGGTCGATTACCATTATGGTCGGGATTGAGACTAGGAGGATTGTAACTAGAGGCTATATCCTTTCTTGAACGTTTCTTTGGTATGATAATCTGAAATAAAATCAAACCAAAAACAATGTATGCATAAATCAACTCATTCAATCCAAAAATTAATCCAATGTTCAAGGTATTAAAAAATTCTATATAATATAGTTTTAAAAATATAAAAGTATAAAAATAATTTTTGGGTAAAGAAAATTTCAAAAATAAAGTTAAAAATTATACTGTATAATTTTATATTCGAATAAAAAATTTTGAATTTAAAAAAGTTTTTTTTTAAAAAAACATTTAAAACTATACTATGTGTATTCTAAATCTATGATTATAATGTAAAAACAATGCATAAATATGTAGGAAAATTAAAAAGAAAAAGGTTAGGGTCTATACCTTGATGTTGGGATTAAGGATGAATGAAGAGATTTGGATGCACAAACTTGATGATTTTTGCTTGGGTTTGATGTAAAAATCAAAAGCCCTCAAAGAATTTTAAGAGATGTGTGAAAAATTGTGAGGGATTGGGAGGTTTTTAAAGAAAATTTTTGGACTAGGGTTTGTGAAAAAGAAGATGTGTTTGAATTAAAGTTGGAAACCTCTTTTAATGCCTGTATAACTGCCCAACGACTGCATGTACCAATATGCCACGTGGCATACCGAAACGCATGTACCGAACCGCTTTTAAGCTGTTTCGGTACGCGATTTGTATCGGTACGTGTAAAACCGTACCGAAACACATATCAATAACCTGTATCAATATGAGAAACACTGTATCGATACTCCTATGCCAGAAATGACAATTTTGGCAGCAAGTTGCTCAAAAATTCGATTTGCATCAAATTGAAATGCATGAAAATGATTTGAGATCATCATGTATTAGCATAAATAGATGCATACTCCCCCTAGCAACAAGCATATATGCATATATGAGCAAAAACACATAAGCAATCAATTAAACAAATTTAAGCATATTTTTAAGACCAAAAGAGGCTCTAAGGGTCAAGGAATGCTGGTTAAACCTAACTCTCTTCTAAGAGACCAAAAACGCTCTTTGTCTAATGGTTTGGTAAAAATGTCCGCTAATTGGTTTGAGGTGTCTACATATTCTAGAACTACATCATTTTTTAAGACATGATCTCTAATGAAATGATGCCTTATTTCTATGTGTTTGGTTCTAGAATGTTGGATGTGATTCTTAGTGAGACAAATGACACTAGTATTGTCACACCTAATATGGATGGTACCTACATCAATTCCATAATCTAAGAGTTGTTTCTTTATCCAAAGAACTTGAGCACAACAACTCCCTATCGATATGTACTCTGCCTCGGTGGTAGATAATGTTACACTATTTTGCTTCTTAAAAAACCATGATATAAGCATACTACCTAGGAATTGACATGTATCGGAGGTACTTTTTCTATCTATCTTACAACCCCCATAAACCACATCCGAGAAGGCATGTAAATCAAAGGAAGACTCTCTAGGATACCATAGACCTAAACAAAGTGTATCTCTAAGGTATCTAAAGATTCTCTTGACGGCTATAAGGTATGATTCTCTAGGACAAGCTTGAAATCTAGCACACAAGCAAACACTAAACATAATGTCGGGTCTATTTGCGGTAAGATAAAGCAAAGATCCAATCATAGAGCGATAAAGCTTTAAATCTACACACTTACCTCCTTCATCTTTGTCAAGCTTTGTAGAAGAACTCATTGGTGTGGCTTGATGTTTCACATTCTCCAAGACAAACTTCTTGAGCATATCTTTGATGTATTTAACTTGATTGATGAAGATGATGTCCTTTATTTGTTTAATTTGGAGCCCCAAGAAGAAAGAAAACTCCCTCATCATGCTCATCTCAAACTCACCTTGCATCAACTTAGCAAACTCTTGGCAAAATAATTCATTAGTAGAACCAAAAATTATATCATCAACGTATATTTGAACTACTAAAATGTCTTTGCCATTTCTTTTAATAAAGAGTGTAGTGTCTACCTTTCCTTTTACAAAGCTTTTTTCAATTAGAAAACTTGATAATCTTTCATACCAAGCTCTATGAGCTTGTTTCAAACCATATAAAGCTTTTGAAAGTTTAAAAACATGGTTTGGGTAATTTGGATCTTCAAAACTGGGTGGTTGTTCTACATACACTTCTTCATTAATAAAACCATTTAAAAATGCACTTTTTACAACCATTTGAAAAAGCTTAAATTCGTGATAACATGCAAATGCTAAAAGCATCCTAATGGCTTCCATTCTAGCTACGGGTGCATAGGTTTCATCAAAATTGATTCTCTCTTCTTGAGTGTAACCTTGAGCAACAAGTCTAGCCTTGTTCCTCACTATGTTACTACTCTCATCTAGTTTGTTTCTAAAGACCCATTTAGTTCCTATAGTAGATTTATTACTAGGCCTATCAACTAATGTCCAAACTTGACTTCTCTCAAATTGGTTTAATTCCTCTTGCATAGCTATTATCCAATAATCATCATTTAATGCTTCTTTAAAAATTTTAGGCTCTATGCATAAGATAAATGCAACATTACATGCATTTTTAAGAGAAAGTCTAGTGGTTACCCCTTTGGATGGATCACCTAAAATCTCACCACCTTTGACATAGTTGTACTCTCTTGGGTAGTTCACTTCATTTTCCTCTAGATTCATGTCTTTCAAGGCTTCTAGAGGTGGATCTTGTGCCTTTTATTTTTTGGTTGGAACTTCATTCACCTTTGATGATTGCCCACCATCATTGGCTTTAAAAATCCCCACATCATCATCATCACAAGAATCATTCCTCGGAAGGAGGTTATCATCGAAAACCACATGAATAGACTCTTCAACAACCAAGGTTCTTTTATTAAACACATGATAGGCTTTAGAGTTTAAAGAATATCCTAGAAAAATAGCTTCATCACTTTTAGCATCAAATTTGCCTAAATTATCTTTTCCATTGTTTAAAACAAAACATTTACAACCAAATGGATGAAAATAGCTAATGTTAGGCTTTTTGGATTTTAAAATCTCATAACGAGTTTTCTTTAAAACATGCCTAATCATTACTTTATTTATGATATAACAAGTCGTATTAGTGGCTTCCACCCAAAAATATTTTGGTAAATTGTTTTCACAAAGCATGGTTCTAGCCGTTTCCTCTAAAGTTCAATTTTCCTTTCAACAACCCCATTTTGTTGAGGTGTTCTATGGGTTGAAAATTTGTGGCCAATACCATTTGAGTTACAAAAATCCTCAAAACCTAAGTTTTGAAATTCAGTGCCATGGTCACTTCAAATGTGAGAAATAGTTTGACCAAGGTCATTTTGAGTAATTTTTGAAAATGCGATGAATTTTTCTAAAGCCTCATCTTTGGTACTTAAGAATAAAACCCAAGTGTATCTAGAGTAATCATCAACTAAAACATATGCATATGATTTTCCACCCAAGCTAGTAGTTTTAATAGGACCAAAGAGATCCATGTAGATCAATTATAAAACTGTACTAGTTGAAACATCATTAATGGATTTGAAAGAAACTCTTTTGTGTTTGCCTTTTGCACAAGCATCACAAATTTTATCATTTGAAAACTTTATTTTAGGCAAACCTCTTACTAGATCTTTTGAAACCAATTTTTCTAAAACACTCAAGCTTGCATGCCTTAATTTTCTATGCCATAACCATGAATCATGCTCATCATTTGCAGCAAAACATGCATGATAAATGTGTATGTCATCTAGATGTACCATGTATATGTTTCCTATGCGATGACCAAAAAGCACAATTTTTTTTTCAATGTTTAAAATTTTGCAACCATTAGAATAAAAAAATAACATTGAAACCTTTGTCACATAATTGACTAATACTTAAAAGATTATGTTTTAGACCATTGACATACAAAACATTATCAATGAGAATGGATGAGTGATTAACAATAGAACTAATTCCTTCAACGTTGCCTTTGGAGTTGTCACTGAAAGTTACTACTCCTCCACTTTTTGGCTTTAGTTTCAAGAATCGACTCTTGTCTTCGGTCATGTGTCTTGAGCATCCACTATCAAGGTACCATGAGTTTGCACTTGTATCATTGGCCTTGTAGCAATGCTCCTCCTTAGGATCCTCCTCAAAGGCCATGAGACATAGGTTTGCAACTTCTTGTTCCTCATCACTTGACGATTCTTAATCGCTCTAAGTGGCTACAAGGGTATTTTATTTTTTTTCTTCTCGAAGCCTTTCCTTTTGAGTTGGGGACAATCGATCTTGATGTGTCCCAACTTCTTGTATTCATACATACAATAGGATCATTGTTTTCTTCTTTGTTCTTGCTCTTGAAATCCCTTCTTCAATTGAATTTCCTTCTCCGGTTGGATCTCATGAGCCAAGTGAATCGTTTGGCTATCATAGCCAATTCCTCATCTTCATTCTCACTTGAATCACTCTCTTCTTGTGAAACTTTGAGAGTGACTCCCATTTTCTTCTTCTCTACTTCCTTCTTTTCGACCTTTATTTCCTCATTTTTCTTTCTTCTTCTCTTTCTTTCTTCATTATCTCATGGGTGAGAAGATAACCCATGAGAGCGTCGAGCTTTAGCATCTTGAGATCTTTCGTTACTATGATGGTCTTTCTTTTGCAATCCCAAGACTCAGGAAGTGAGTAGAGTAGTTTCTGAACTAGCTTCTCCTCCGAAATGATTTATCTTAAACCCTTGAGGCCATTGACAATGATGGAGAATTGTTTGAACATTTTGGAGATTTCTTCATTCGAGTCCATCTTGAAATTTTCATAGCTCAAATTAAGAAGCCCAATCTTGGTCTTCTTAACTTTATTAGTGCCTTCGTATGTGATCTCTAGCTTGTCCCAAATTTCTTTGGCACTTGAGCAAGATGACATCTTGGAGTACTCGTCCAGTCCAAGTGAGCAGAATAACATGTACATTACTTTATCATTGATTTGAAGCTTCTTCCGACCTTCATCGACCATCTCGTGCTTTGACTTCGGTGCTAACCGGTCACCTTTTCTATTCATCGAGATTGCTGGTCCATCTTTCACTACATCCCATAGGAGGTAGTCATGGGATTTGATGAAGAACTTCATACGGTTTTTCCAATTGGGATAGTTATCCCCATTGAAGTATGGAGGTTTGGCGATGGATTGAGACTCGTACAAGTTGTTACCGGAGATCGATGTCATGACTTTGACTTCTATTAATTGAATCACCTTCTAGGATCTCCTCAACGGTTGTTAGACATTCGGTTGAGTGTGGCTCTGATACCAATTGTTAAGATGATCAATCAATTGAGATGGTGGCCAAGAGGGGGTGAATTGGCAATTTTAATGTTTGGAAGCAAATTGAAAGATTTGGACAATAAGACACAAGGATTTATAGTGGTTCAACCTTCTAACAAGGTCTACGTCCACCACCTTAGCTTCCTACTAAGGATTTTCAACAATTTCACCCATTTTTATATACTTAGGAGGCAACCGTTACAATTTCAAAGCTTTCTACCCAAAGCTTTGAATGATTCACTCTTTTACAAAGTAAGAAAATGGCAAAAGAATTAAAACCCTCACAAGGTAGATTTTTGCCCAATTACAAGATCACACAACCCAAACTTGACAAATAGAATAATACAAATTTGATCACTCAAGTGGATTTACAAAGAATATGACTATAATAGCTTAATGGTTGGATTTTTGCTTGAATACTTGATAGTTGTTCAATGGATGTTCAATAGTTCTTGCTGCTACATTGGAGACTTGTATTTATACCATCTCATTGAATTCTATCTATTTGGGTGGTTGAGGTATTGAATATAGCCGTTAGGGACCATTTTTCCCGCAATAAATATTGTCTGGTCACCTACCATACCGGTACACGAAGGCCCGTATCGATATCTGTTACAAGAAAAATATAGCCATTGTACAGAGCGTATCGATACGCGAGAGACCGTATCAAAACTATCATAGAGTAAAATTGGGGGCGTATCGAAATGGTAAGGCTGTATCGATACGAGTTTTGCTCACTAGAATCTGAGTTAAAAAATTGCATCGGTACGCCTAGGGGTGTATTGATACGGGTAACTGAATATTTATAAGTTCGTTGATTCCAATGCTGACAAGGCAACGGTCAAAAATAATAAATGCAAAGATCTTGAAGATCTTATCAAACTGTGTCGATACGGATGGAGCCGTATCGGTACGTTTAAAAATTCTTTAAACCCAGATTTCATACTGTATCGGAACAGTGTAATCTCTATCGAAACACTTTACAAAAAAAACATTTGCCCAAATGAATGTCGTATCGAAACGGGTGAAGCCGTATCGATACGCATAGTTTAAAATGCAGGCCAAGTTGAAGACCGTATCGAAACGGTCAATGTCGTATTGAGATGCTTTGCAAAAACTAAATTCCAGTAGCTAAAATCCGTATTGAAACACTTAGGGGTGAATCGATACACCTGGCGTATTTTTGCTTGAAAACACCTAGAAGAATTTTGGGTTTAAGTCTTTAACTTTGGAAAACTTTTCCTTGTCATTTTGTGAGACTTTTGAGTACTTAAAAATTTATTTTCTTTTACAATTTGGTCCATAAACAATTTGTTATATTAAAATCAAATATAGGTTTTACACAACTTGGACTTTTCAACCATCTTTCATCCTTAGAAAGATGACCAAAAGGAGAGAGTGAATGTACTACTAAAAATTTATCTAAGGCACTGTGTGAGTACTACGCAACAAAACTGGCCAAAGCTACTGGATGTGGCCCAATTTTCAGACAACTTACAACGGGGCGAAGAAACAAACTGGAGTCTGTTCGAGTTTCTGATCGAACAACAACCACTCACACCTAGCGCTACTGTGACCAATTACGAGAGACCAAATCTAGTAGCCTTTAAGTTTGCAAAGGCTTGGCAAGAGCGGCAGACTTAGCCTGAACTCATCTACACAAAGCTAGGAAGCGGACCAAGAAGTGGGCAGATCAAAAGTGAAGAGACATGAAGTTCTAGGTAAGTGACCTAGTCCTTACCAAATTGAATCTAACACTTCATAATTCTAATATCCACAGGGCTCTTGTGATGCAATTCGAGGGACAATTCCGATTCGTGAAGTGAGTAGGCAATGTGGCCTACAAACTAGAGTTACCGTCAAAGGTGAAAGCTCTTTTCGTATTCTACATCAGCATGATCAAGCCATTCAACATGGATGTTGATGATCCAGAGTGGAGTAAGTCATGCACTTATAAGAGTAAAGTTGTAACGGCCCAAATTTGGGCCTAGATGTTAGCCAGATCGAGTAGACGGTTCAGAGGAACTGAATTAGGCGATTCGAGCTAGTTTCGAGAATTAATTCTTAATAAAGTGTGGAAGATGATAGAAAATATTTAATTAATATTCTAAGGGTTTTGGGAAACTCAATTTGAAGAAATAAAATCAGATTTTGGGACATTTTGTTCTGGTGACTAAAATATAAAGTTTTTAAAACTATTTTGGTGACTAAATCGTAAAAGGGTCAAAACTTAGAATCTTTAAGGAGCTAATTTATCAAAGTTTTTAATCAGATTTTCCCTTAATTTAGGCTATTTTTAAATGGCTTTTAAAAGGTTATTTAATAAAATTAAAATAGATTTGATTAAAAATATTTTAAAGAGCCAAAATCATTTTCTTACGTAACTACTTTTGCTTTCAACTTTCTCAGCAGCCAAACTATCAATTTTGCTCCAAAACTCTCAGGAATCATCATTTTTTATTTCCTTTTGATTTCCTAATTGATTCCTTTGATTCTTACCCCAAAATCCTATTTGCTTTCTTGAAGATTTCATTCAAAACTTGCCAATTAAGGGGAAATTAGCAATTAGAGGTGATTTATTTCTCTTCTCTAATTAAAGGTTCTTTATTGAAATTTCCAGGTTCTTGATCCTCTACAATTGATTTTTGTTATGTTTTTATGATTAAATCATGATTAATTGGTTTTAATTGAGTTTTTATGAGAAATTTGGTGGATCTTGATGTGGATCTGATTTTGTGTTGAATTTAATTGATTTAGATCATATTAGAAACATGTTTTAATGTTACAAGAAGAGATTAATAAAAGGAATCTCGAAACTATGTGAATTGCTAATTTTCTAGGTTGGAAATAGTTAGATTTTGAGATGATCTTAGTGTTGTATGGTTTCTGGAGGTATAAGGTTGTTATATTGATGTTTTTGGATGTTAATTGATGATGTTAAGATGTTAAAATCAATAGGTTATGGCTAGGCTTTGTTTAGATGGAGTTTGGTTGTGATTTCGATTGTTTTAGAGAAACGTTTGATGGTTTGTAGTGAGGCGAAGTTGAGGACATATGTTGTTGTGTTTAGAGATGCATGGAAATGAATTAATCCTCTATTTTTGTGTTTGTAAAATAGGGGAGATGGATTCTTCATCTTTTGGAGAAGTTTTGGAGGTTTCGAAAGCTTGATTTCGTATCGGCTAGTGGAAAGTTGTGTTGTCGGTGAGTGGAAACATGGTTTACTGGTTTTAAAAGGTTTGAAAATGATTTATAGGAGTTTAGATTAAGTTTGAAACACTTGTCTAAGCTCGGAAGTAAGTACTAGTTGATCTCGCTCTTGTTTTCGATTTTGCAAAATACAATCTCATACACTTGTTTATGATTTTGATTACCTACTGTTATATGCATGCTTTAGAAATGAAAGATGTTGCAATTGATCATATGTGTTGATTAATGAGTATGACAACGGTTTATGAAATGAGTTTTAAGAATACTAGAATACATAGTTTAATGTACTGGAATTGGTTTGATTTGATGCATATGTAAAACATGGAGGTAATGTGGTTTTATAGAGTATATTGGCAAGTGGCTGAGATTAAAAGTTATTGGATATAGTTGGCTATTCATAGGGTTTAAAGTTCACTATAATAAGTCGCCTCATGTGTGTCAAGGGGTCAAGAGTGTGCCATGCTCCACCATGAGAACCGCAACGGCCGAGGGGTTAAGAGTGTGCCAATTCTCCCGTTGGTGGATTTATAAATCATAACCATTGAGGGCTGCTCCGATTCGAGGATGTATATGAAGTGGTCTAAAGAACCACTTGAGAAATCTGTGTATTTGATGTGTTTTTATAAAATAGAATGAAATGGTTTGGGTTACTTGAATGCCAATATATGATATAATGTATCATGAGAAATAGATTATATTTTGTATAATATGGTTTATACATGTGTTGCTCTTTAAGCTTGCTATTTTGATATTTTAGCATGAGAAAACTTAAATTGAGGTTATTGCTAGAAATTCATGATTCATGAGATGCAACTGTTTAAAAGTGCATATTTGTAAGATTAAAGAAGCATGAGATGTTTTGGCATGAGCTTGAATACATATTAGGGAACAAAATGGTTTTAAATGCATTGATGCGTGTTTTTGAGATTCTCTCACTAGGCTTTATAAGCTTACAATCTTCTTTCTCATCAATGCAGAGAAATAAGCATTTTCAGACAACAAGCAAGCAAGAAGTAATCCAAGGGCGAGGCTATTTCAAGTATGGTTTTATAAACGCTATGTAGTAATAAGAGGCAATGTGACCAAGTTGTAATTGGGAGGGCTGTTTTGGTTACTCCCTGATTTTGGATAAGTTTTATTTGATGTTTTGGATTTGTGTGATGCTTTATATCTTGTTTTAAGGGGTTGGGTATGAATTGCATTCTTGGGGTAGAGATTATGCCTATAGGATCTTGATTAGATATGCAATGATGTGAATAATCCTCTACCATGTCTATTTATTTTTGGAAAATTTGCTTAGGATGTTACGTGATGTTTGTAAAGTGTTTGGAGTATGTTTAATTGAACCAAAGTGTCGTATGTTCAACTAAGAGGTCATTACAGGTCTGTCCATACCAGTACGAGTCCTCAGGGATCGGTACGTGGGACCTGTCTCAGCTTAAATCTGGGCAAAATTGCACAGGCATACCGATACACCTGGTAACTATATCGGTACGCATAGTAGAGAATTAAGCTTGGTGTCGGTACACGGACAATCGTATCGATATGCCCTTTGGCTACTATAATCTTCTATTTTAGAAATCAAATACCCGTATCGGTACGTTTGAGGACCGTACTGATACCCTTTGTAATTTGTACTCATATCGATATGGGAAGGTAGTGTACCGGTACGCAGGTCGTTAATTCTGGGTAAAATGCTTTCTTGAAGTTTGAATTTTTGCAGTTTAGTCCATGTTTCTTGACCATGCAATTAAATGAGTTTGGATTATTATTTTAAGTTGAAATTTAACTGGCATGCCTGAAACCTGAGTAATTAAACGTTGGTAACTTTGGTTTTAAGGAAGTACTCTTAATTCTCTAAAATTACAATTTGGTCCCTGAAGTGTATTCTCGTCTAATTGGATGTCAATCTGACGCCTAATTGAGTTGTAAATTTGACCGCTGGCAGCAAGATCACACTAGGACTTAAATAGGCATTTAAATAAGATAAAATAAAAAAGTGGACCGTTTTCTATATGAATCTTTCAGGTCTATCTTGGCAAATCTTATGTAGCTCGCTCGGTTCGGTCTGGCGTCTAGGCTTGGTCAAGGGGGTTACAAAAGGCATCCTATGAGAATGAGGTACAAGACATGTTGACAGGCCGAGTAATACGGCAACATGACACATACCAATGCATGAATAATTTGTGCTTTGGAATGGACTTCCCGAAACCTAGGGTAGTTGGGAACTCATCGAGGACTTGTGGCAGTTTGAGGATAAGATTGTCAAGTTTCATCATCGACAATCGACGAGGACGTTGCTAGATCCAGTAGGAGAGAATTTCACAAATGACCAACCTTTGACCGAGACATGTGCATACCAGGGGACCTAGACATGTACACCACGTGTTGCCCAAGACTAATGGGCCAAACCAGCATTCTCCATGTTGTCCATGAGGTTTTGGCCAAGCTCATTGACCTATCCAATGTTAATCCTCCTAAGAGAGCCCACCCATTGGAAGATGCTCATATTGTTGACCAAGCTATTCATGGAATGTATTAGTGGCAACATGATTGCAACAAATTAGATATGATTGGGAGTGATTCTTAGCCAACAGTTAAGGCAACCTTGTAAGATATGGATAGAGTTTTCTTAGATAGATAGCTTCAATCTAGGGACTAATCCTAGCCATTTAATTGTATCATTCTTGACCATTAAATGCAATAGGGTTTGTCTATAAATAGTAACTCACCCTTACCTCATTTTCCATTCCTTCATTTCTTTGAGTAATAGAGAATTCATTCAATCATTCCACTTTCTTTTCCATTGTTTTCTTTGCCTTAGCTTTATTTCGCTTATAAGCTTTTTGCTTAGCTTTTGAAGGCTGACTTAGTCTTTCGACTAAAGTTCATTGACTAAGGTCGCACGGTTCTACTAGTGAAGTCCTAGCTCTATAATAATATGCCCAAAACGTAGCAGGAAAGACAAAAACATAAAAAAATAATTCTTTCATTCATTTTTTTAAAAAGCTTTACAAACTATCTATCCCCCTCTCTTCAAAATCAGAAGCCAAACCCTTCCGCTTTTCATCTTCGTCGTTCTTCGACGGGACCTCGACGATAACTCACGATGACTAAAAGTAGATTGGGAAGCCTCCTCCCAAAACCTACCCCAACATAGATTCTAACAAACCCCTAATGAACCGAAACCCAAAACCAACAAACAACTTTAGATCTATCTTCTAACAAACGACCGTTGAAGAAATTGAACTTGATAATTTTTTCAATAAACGATTAACACAGGGGTAAGGGTTTTATAAACTAGACTATTTTTCCCTTTTGATACGATCACCATCCAATTCTCTCCTTAAATGATAAATTTTATAAACTAAATCATCCTTATGGTGTTTTCAAAGTAGATTTGTTTATTTTTATCGTTTTTTAAACTTTTAATTCACTAAAAATTATTATATCAACTGCGCTCGCTTTTGCAAATACATATCACATTATATTTATTAAATCTTTGACGTAAAAGGTCTAATCATGTTTAACAATTAGCGAATAGTTGATAACGTATTATATTACTTATAGTTGATAACATGTTGCATAAATTGATTTGACTAGCAGATTGCATTAGTTGATTGTATAAAAGTGCTTGGTAATTAATTGATAGCTTATAGTTGTTTGATCATTTGAACAAACAAAATGACATAAGAACATAATTATATTCAATACTTATTTGAATAGTTTATTAGTTGTCAATATTTTGTATCTATTAATATTATTTAGATTATGAAAATTATTTTTTTGAGGGTTGAAAATTATTTTTTTAAATAACATTACTAAGCATGTTTGCATGATCTATATATTATTATTTTTATTCATATAATTATCTTTTTAATACAATTTGATTAATTATTAAATTTAAATGATATTTGAAGCATATATATTAATCTCATGAATTTGAAGGAAAAACAATTATTTAAATTATATATGAAAATATGTTTGACTTCAAAAATCTATGTAAATTATTTAAATACAAATTATTTAAATGTGTGAGATTAAAAATATAAACAAAAATAAAAAGTATTAGCTAACAAATGTCACCACGTAAATTTTGGTTATTTATATACATTTTGTGATTGTTAATAATAAAATATTTTTTTACAACTCTTATGTTAAAATTTCTAAACCCAAAAATTCCTCTTAGTAACATTTTCAATTTAAGAGATTTCACCACAATTCGTTTTTATAATTTTCTATTTACCAAACATATAAATTATCGAATTTGATTGATCAAACCTCTAAAAGTGATTCAAATCTCTAACTTTAACTTAGAGTTAATTGCACTACACTTCCCCAAACTATGACACTCATTCCAAATTGGTCCCTAAACTTTTAAATATTCTAATTTTATCCTCAGACTATGACCTTTAATCTAAATGGGTCCCCAAACTTTTTATCATTTCAATTTCATCCTCAGACTATGAATCTCATTCTAAATTGGTCCTCAAACTTTTTGAATGTTCTAATTTCATCCCTAAATTATTAGTATATGTTAATCACATCTTATGATAATAAAACTGTTATAAAAACCGTTAATTGTCATGAAATACTGATATATATTATGTAATAATATGATGTGATATAAACTAGTATTCGAGGATAAAATTGGAATATTCAAAAAGTTTGGGGGACCAACTTAGAATAAGGGTCGTAGTTTAAAAATTAATTTAAAATGAGAGTCATAGTTAGGGATATGTGATGCAGTTAACTCTTCAACTTATACCAAACATGACCATTGTCTTTTCCTTGGACGTTACAGATTCCATTTAAATAAACAAAGAATTGTTACGGATTCTTTCGGTTACATTTTGGATAAATTTAATGACATGATGTAATTTATTTTGTTGTGTATTGAATGAAACAAAAGATGAACGAGTAACTGCGCTTCGTATACATATATTTGAATTTTAAACAAAAACCCAAAGACTCGTTTTCTCATCTGACGTAAACCTTGCTGTCTCTATGTAATTTTTTAGTTATTACTTTATGCTACACACGACGGTTTCTTTGGGTTCAGGGACGGTTGCAATCGTGGCTAGAGGGAGATCACCTACCGGGGCCCATAATTCAAAAATACGTGACACGTTTACATTGGCATTTGAGGTCGATTTTCAGCCACTAAAACTCTTTAGAGCACTGATTAAGTATTAGACAGTGACTGTACCTGTCAATTTAGTATCTAATATAAAAATTCAATCAAACTAATTTAAACTTAAACTCCATTTCATCCTATTCGATTATAGAAAATTAAACAATTCGAATCTTTAAATCAATACAATCGAAGTTTGAAACTAGGGGTGAGCGTTCGATCGAGTAGAGTCGAGTCAAAAAATTTCGAGTTATTTGAGTTGACGCATCATATTTTACAACTCAAACTTTATTTGAAATTGTTTCGATTCAAGTCGAGTTTAAAAAATTCGAGTTGAGTTGAGTTTTTGAGTTCCTATAAAAATTTAATTGTAATTATTTATCATGTTATAGTACGCTTTATTCCAATTTGAATCACTTTCTCTAATCATATAAGATATGCATATATATATTTCTTCATATTTTTTCATATGTTGCAATATTTCTTCATATTTTTATATATCGGTATATATATAATAAAAAATTGAGAGACTCGTCTCGAACTTAAAAATAAATCATTAATTACTAAAATTTCGAGTTATTCGAGTTTCTATTTTACAACTCAAATTTTATTTGAATTTTTTTTTAGTCGAGTATATGAAATTTCGAGTCGAGTCAAGACGAGTCGAGTGTTTTCGCCTCGAGTCGAGTTATTCTATTTATTTGAGTCAAGTCGAGTTTTGCTCACCCCTATTTGAAACTATTTAAACTTAACAAAATTCAAATTTTACTCAAACTTGAATTTCCTACATTTATAATGATTGACACACAAAAATTAAGATCAAATCTAAATGATCTTATTTTTGTAAAATGATCTTATCTTAAAAATGCCTTTGGTGTTTAATTGATAGTCATTTTGGCCCTTATTTCTTTGTTTTGAAGCACTTTAACACCTAATATTTTATTTTGGGTCAAAATGACTTTTACGTTGAAGAAAATTGTTAGTCAACTAATGACAACAACCGGAAATGACTTAACGGAATGACAAGTCAGCATAAAAAATATTTTTTTTATTTTATATAATTTTATAAAATTATTTTTTGATTGATGTAGTATTCTGTTAAGTCTATACTTTTGTTTATATGACACTACTATGTCAGCGTGCACATGTAGGTTTGTCACGTCATTTTAAGTCATTTATCGTTAATTGATAATAGTTTTTATGCACGAATGCGTCATTTTAGCTTAAAATGAAACATTAAATGTTAAAGTATTTCAAAAGAAAATAATTAAGAGTTTTGACATCATGCCTAAAATTAATCCAAACTCATAAAAACGCCTGCCTATAACTGATATGAACTAAAGTAACCTAAAATTTTAAAGGATAAATTACAAAATTTATCACTAAACTTTCTTCTCACTCTTATTTTGGTCACCAAAGTTTAAAATATTTTAATTTAATTACTAAACTTTCAAATTACTCTTATTTTATCACTCTATCGTGACATAGAATATTTTATTATCATTTTTATTATGACATGGATTAATTAATTAATTAATTATTATAACATGATATATTTTATTAATATTTGATGTCATATGAAATTTAAAATAAAAAAAGAAATTATACTTTATAAACCCTCAATCTCAATCTCAACCCCAAATCCAAACCCTCACCCTCACCGAAAGAAGAGCTGGAGTTGAATGATGCTTTTCGTTGCGAGCGAAGATGGTTTTCTTGCTGCACAAAGAAGATATAGTATACTATAACGATTTGCAAGCCCGGACGGATCTCAATTCTCTCCCTCCATTGCGAATCAGGGGGCAACGACTTCGACATCCATGCCTTGAGTCTCGACATGGATACAACTTAGGAGTTGAATTCATTTACATTTGACACTGTTTGAAAGTGTTCAGTCAGACCCCTAACGCATGCGACTAACCCTTCCCAACCTTATATGCACCTGAAATTTCTATCCTTTGGTGAATTTGGTATTTCCCTCGTTGGTAGATTTGCAGGTTTAAATAAAGATTTATGTTAGTGCCTACAAATACCTACCGTCATATGTTAAAGCCACATAGCCCGCAACGAACAAAACAAAGTCGCGAATAGCATCGCTCAAAGGATGTTCAACAATCACGTAACAACGCACGTGATTGCTCTCCAGCGAATGCATAAAAACGCAGACGACCATCCACGATCTATCTAGCATCCTCCGTGGCACACGGCGAACAAGTAAGACCGCAAACAATATCGCACCCAGCAACCATGTGATGATGCAGGAGATCGCCGCGGATAACAATGTCAACCTAAGATGTCACATCATAACCAGTCCAATCGACACACCACTACTACTTGGTCATGACAAATGTCGTAACAGTATAAAGAGGACAGACAACAAGAGAAACATAGATCCACGACCAGAGATATCATCGTCCACAAAACAATAGCAATATACGAACTCCAACTCAGAACGACCGTCCATACCACCGTCATACCACCTTCTCCAACTCCTATTCACTTTGACAATAACAATTTATTATAAAAACATTTTATGTTTCTCAATAATACGATGAATATGAGTGGGTCTATATATTATTTTATAATGATATTTACGGGTGAAGAAGTCAATCAATTCATGGGCAATTAGAACCCAAGAACCAAATTGTATAGATCGCCTCTAATTTCATAATTTAGAAATATGATAATTAATTATATATTTTTATTATATATTGACTCAAATTTTAATTTATAATTAAGTTATATTTTGTTGTAATTCTAATGGTTGAAAATTATTTGATAATTAATCTTATTAAATAAGTAAATATTTATGTTTATGTATGAAGTCTTATGTAATAAGGTTTCTTGATAACCAAATGTTTGAATTTATATAATTTGTCTTAACCTTAAAATAATGAAAGAAAATTATTTTGGAAAAATGTAATCTTTTTTGTGATCTCTGCAACCATTGTACAACAATAGTTGCATAGAAGAATTTTTGTAGGGAGGTTGGGAGAATATTTTGAGATACATCATAAGTTGGGACATTGACGAATGTACTATGTAACTGTCTCCCCAAATTTTTTATATTAAAAAAATATAAGATTAATTCATAATTTAGACTCTAAACTTTAACTTTATTTAAATTTGCCCCTCATTTTTGTGATAATATAAGATTAATATATACATATATATCGAGTTCTAAGATACACAAAATATCATGTGTATTTACTCTTCGTGATGGTGAATTAATTATTTCTCTCATTCGTAGAGGTAAAAAGGCTGAACCATGTTAAAATCATATTTCTTGTGCGCGCCTTATTCTATGTTGATCTTACTTTGTTTATTTTTCTCTAGTATATGTTGATCTTTTGCTTTGTTAAGAAATAGACCCTCAAAACTTCGAAGCCTCATGTTCCATATTTATTATGCATGTGTTTGATGAATATAAATCATCTGCTTTTTTTGGTGCCTCATTTATGCTTCAACTCTAAAAAATAGATTTATGGTGTATGATGTATTTTTTAGGGTTTATGATTTTATATTTAAAATTTAGAGTTCAGGTTTAAATTCTAATTTTTTACTGTTGGGACATGGAAAGAGGTACAAAAATGGACGGAGAATTTTTGTTCGGATTCTATCCATATTTTTTTAGTGAGTTGTCTATTCTAATTCGTCAATTTAAGTTAATTATTCGATACTATATTTAACATTTTTCTATGAACAATTAATTTTCCATAAACCAAAGAATCTCAACCCTAAGTCCCTAACCCAAGAAAGGTGACGCAAAGCTTGGAATGAATGGATAACAATCATTGTATAATGTATTGATGTTTTGCATTATTAAGGATTGCAATGTCTTGGCATGGATGTAGAATTATAAAGAATTGTTTCGTATATTCCCACTCTATAGTTATATGACAAGTGGTTCAGTTCTATCTGTTTGAATACCACAAATAAAATAAAATACAAAAATAATAAAGATTAATATTTGATGCACTGTCAGTGTAAAAAAATTTACACAAAATACTTATTTTCAAGCATGTTTAATAAACCACTCAGGTAGGATTCATTTTCTCATTACATCATTTACATAATAGAAGAGAGAGAGAGTGTGAACTGATCCAACGTGTAAGAACATTGTTGGCTATTAAACCATTAAAAGCATATTTGAATAAGCAATACATATATGAATGGTCGGCAGAAACTCGTATAAGTCAAACAATGAGATTAGCATATAAAAAATGTGCTAAACTTTAAGCATCTAGAAATGGATTAATAATTGAATTACAATAGTAATTCCCAATATAAAATACAGCTCAAGTTAATGATTACATGAAAGGAAGTTGACAACTGGGGGAAGTGATATTTGAAGGTTGATTAATTAAACATGATCCCAAGTGTGGGGGAGTGGAGTGGTTTATCTTTTTGGATTCAGATACTACTTTTGACTTATCAGATGATAAAGTTAAATCACATTTTGAAATCGTGCCAATTAATCCCTTTTTAATCCATACATTGAGGGTTCATGTTGTGGAGGTTGGGGAATTAATATTGTCTGATACCCCTGTTCCACTATCAAAGTAATCTCTAACTTCGACAATTTCTGGAGTTGTAGAGGTCAATAACTTGGAAAACATGGCAATGATCTTTGCACGTAATTCTGAATGATTAGGAGTTTTGAAATCTGCCCATGCCATTGTGCTACAGAGTTGCTCAATGCAAGCTGTTCAAAGCTTATTTTATCAGCCTCAGCTATTTCCAGATCATCTTGAAGAAAATAGAGCTAAATTTGCACATTTTGATAGGTACAAGTCTTAAAATTTTACCAAAATATTTTTTTGATCGGGGGTCTTAGGATGGGTAGGTCTTTTGTGGTTTGAAAGGGGAAACCAATGGGAAATATTTAAGAGTGAGATGGAGGCAATGCATGTAAGAGACTAGGAAAACTTACCTAGTCGGGCTCTGAGGGTTGGGATTTTAAGTAGTTTTGGTTTTGAGAATATCCGATGAAGATACATGATTGTGATTTGGATTACTGTTCATAAAACCTAAACTGGTATATTGTACTGAAAAACTTGGACTAAACGGTAGGTAATCAATCCGAAATATTTGGTCAGAACAATACGATAATCATTCCGGTAAAATTAACGGTTAAACAAGATGATTATGTTTACGATTTTTGGTAAAATGGTTAATCGAGCAAAAAGTTTGAATAAATTAGTAGTAAAAAATATGGGGTAATTTACATTTTTAGATCACTAAGCTTAGCATCTATTTTCATTTACACCGTAAACCTTTATTTTAATCAATATATATCATTCAATTTTTATTATTTACAAATTAAGTCACTTATATTGACACCATTAAATAGTTTTAATAGAAAAAATGAAATTAACACTTTTATTTAATATTTTTTTGCATATCATCAATAAATAATGTTTAATTGACAAGTTAAATATTTTTTTGTTAGGAATTATAGGAAATTTATTTATTTTTCCTTTTAATATATTTATATAAAATATTTTAAAAAATCTTATAGAAAATTATTAATATTATCAATTAAACATTATTTAAAGATGATATGTGAAAAATATATTAAGTGAAAGTGTCAATTTCAATTTTTCGTCAAAATTAGGTAACAATATTAGTATAAGTGACTTAGTTTTTTAATAGTAAAAGTTGAATGATATAATTTGATTGAATTAAAGGTTTGTGATATAAATGAAAGAAAATGTAAGTTCGGTAATTTAAAATGTAAATTACCCAATAAATATGTATATTATTTATAATACTAGATGTAAAATGATTCATGGCTAATCGAGTAGCTGTACCGAATAAATCAGTTAACCTCTTAGGCAGTAACCAATTTAAACGAGACTATTACGGTTCATCAAAATATCAAAATGAAGGTTCCGATAACTGTACCGATAAGCCCTTGCAAACAAAAATATTGAACTTGAGTATCTTAATATGAATATTATCCGTTTTTTTACTGTGACCATTTGTTAGGTTCAATTATCGCAAATTAAATTAATTAAGAGATAAATAATGAGTAATTATCGTATCTCTAAATTAATTTAAATTAATGCGATAAATAATAAATAAAAGAATTTGATCTCATGTAAATCACTTTCTTGTAATCATCTCATTGGGACTATAAAAGGGTCGCCCCAGACCATTTAGATAGAACCATAGTCTCAGAAGTTTTCTCAAAGAACTTAAGAAATCTTCAAATAATGTGAAGAGTACGAAAAATGTTCTATTAGTTCCGAAGAATTCTTTAAAAGTTGCTCTTCAACCTTACTCAACCAGTAGAAAGGAATTTAATGCACTTTTGTCGAGATCAAATTTACAAACCGTGTGTTTGGTTCACAGAATGTAAGATTATTTTTAAGAATAAAATTTTTAAAATATAAAATTACCTAACATATTACTGAGAATGTTACATTACCTCGTTTGGTTTATTTGGTAGGAATATAAGACTGTTGTGTTTGGTTGGAGGTATATAAGATTATCTGAAAGTGAAATTTATTAAATTGGTCATGTGTTATATATATATATATATATATATATATATATATATATTAACATGTTAAACTTTCAATATTAAATTAAAAATATCTGCATAAAAAGTAATAGAATTATTTTTGTTTAAACTATTTAAAATTTGCAAAAACTATATATTTATCATATTATTAATATAATTATTATATTAACTATTTTTTAAAATATATATATATAATTTATATTTACATATCCTTGTTACCATCTATTAAAATATTTTTGTGAATTTTTAAATGCTAAACTTTTAATATGTTCAAATTTTCAATTTTTTATTACTTGTGGCAGATTGTTAAGTAAATTAATGTAAATAATAAAATAAATCTAGAAGTTGTATAATAGTGATAGAAATTTATATCATAAGTTTAACCTACTAAAATGTTCTATAAGAAGATAAACATCTTATAAATTAAAGAATAAAATTAAAAACATCAACCTTAACTTATTAATTTTCAAGCAATATGCAATCCCAACCTATAACCTATAAACATCATAAATATAATATTAATAAAAATACGTTAAATATTAAAAGAATATTTAAATATGTGTAACACCATTTAAATGTTAAATTAATATTGAATAAAAATATTTAATTAATTTACACCACATACATTTAATCATCTAAATAAATTCAATGAAGGATTCATGTGAACGAAATTCATTAACTTAGGATAATATAGTCCAAAGGAGTGGGAATTGACAAATACATAAGAAATCCAAGTGAATCACATTCTCGCCATAATGAAAAAAGCGCTACTGTTGGGAATATAGTATTACCTCTTAGAAGGAATGTTCCCCAACCAAATATAGATATGTAATTTCGAAAAGATAATTTCCCCAAATAATGATCTTTTCTACAAACCAAGCGCCCCCTTAAAGTAGATCAGTCTACCTAAGATCAATTAATTAGTTTTATGTACAGTTAGTTTGTAACTGAATTAGTTAGCTTGTAGCGTTTTGGCCAGATAGTTAGATTTTACTAATTGTTATTGTATATAAAGGTTAATTGGTTGTAAAATTAATTCATCGATTAATGAAAACAGGTGAAAATTTTTAATTCTTCTTTCAATTTTAACATGGTATCGAGAGCCATATTTTGAAGCCCGTTTGTTTTTTGGGCTAAGATCCTTAAGCCTGTTTTCATTGATTGTTGAAATCCCTATTGTTTCTAGGGTAAACTATATCAGTAGTCATCGAACTATAGTTTCTTTCTTATTTTGATCATCAAATTAATTTTTTAGCAAAAACTTCACTAACGTTATGTTTTTTTCCTATTTTGGTCATCGAACTATTTTTTTGGCAAAAACATCACTAGCGTTATGTTTCCTTCCTATTTTTGTCATCGGCTGTTAAAAACTTAACGGTTTTGCTGATGTAGAATTTTATTTTATTTTTTTATTTTCCATGTTATTTATTCTCTCTCCTCGTAAGCAATATATGTTATTTTATAATATTTTTATTCAAACTAACAGGATGGTGACACGTGTCACTGTCTATTAGTGAAATAAAAGGAATGAAAAATCAAGCCCCTTAGGCAGCCAGAGAGATTCGACTAATAGGCAGTTACACACATCCTATTAGGCAATTACACGTGTCACCATCTCTGACTGCATAAGGGGCTTAATTTTTCATTCCTTTTATTCCACTAATAGGTAGTGATACGTGTCACTATCCTATTAGTTTGAATAAAAATATTATAAAATAACATATATTGCTTACGAGAAGAGAGAAGAAATGACATAGAAAATTTAAAAAATAAAATAAAATTCTACATCAGCAAAACCGTTAAGTTTTTAATGGCCGATGACCAAAATAGGAAGGAAATATAACGTTAGTGATGTTTTTGGCAAAGAAATAGTTTGGTGACCAAAATATGAAGAAAACATAACGTTAGTGATGTTCTTGCCAAAATAATAGTTCGGTAACCAAAATAGGAAAGAAATTATAATTCGGTGACTACTGGTGTAGTTTACCCTTGTTTCTATCGTTTCTACCTTTTGCTATTCTCTTTGTTTTTCTCGGTTTTGTTTTTCAATGGAGACGGTTATTGTCTTATTGATAGCAATCATCCTCTTTTTCTGCATCCATCGGATACGCCAGGGGTGCAATTGGTTTCTCATCAACTCGTTAGTCTTGAAAGTTATAGCATATGGAGTCGTTCCATGCGAATTGCGTTGCTGGCGAAGAATAAGCTTGAGTTTGTCGATAGAGACTGCTGCAAGAAAAGTTACGAACAAACGTTGCATTCTCAATGGGAAAGATGCAATGCTATTGTGCTCTCATGGATTCTCAACTCGGTGAGCCAAGATCTGTCGGCCGGAATTGTTTTTGCATCAAGTGCGGTGGATGTTTTGAAGGATTTGAAAGAGAGGTTTGATAAGGTCGACGGTTCTAGGGTTTTCTTCCTTCACCGATAGATCGCGACCCTGGTTCAAGGTGACTCATCTATTTTTGTTTATTACACTCATCTTAAACTTTTATGGGACGAATACAGTGTTTTAGTCCCATTTTCTTCTTGTTAGTGTGAAGTTGCGCAACAAAATTCGTCTCATATTGTACAACAAAGGCTTTTTTTAGTTTTTAATAGGGCTTAACGAGATTTACTCAGCTGCTCACAGCCAAATTTTGCTTATGAAACCACATCCCACGGTTAATCAGGCATATTCAATGATTGTGCAAGAGAAATCGCAGCGTATTCAACTTTTGGGGTACTTGTCAACGAAGCTTCTGTGATGTTTTCTAATGCTTCTAAGAGGTTTGATCGCAAACATTTTTCTAGTGTATGTGACTATTGTAAGACCAAGGGACATCGACGAGATTCTTGCTATCGTTTGATAGGATTTCCTCCTGCCTTTAAATTCACCAAGAAAAGAACTCCTCAAGTGGCCTTGACAGTTGATGCAGACTCATCCAAGAATGTAGGTTCAGATTTTGGTTCTTCCGATTCCCTAGCTGCTGCTACTGTTCCTGTGTTCACCACTGAGCAGTACAACCAAATCTTGAGCTTATTGCACAAAGCCCTTTCTGATCAATCTGTGAATTTGCAGGTATTGTAGCTAGTAGTTTATCTGCTGTTGATTTTTTTCTTAGATGAATTTTGGATACAGGTGCCACTGATCACATCCTATCTAATTTCGAAAGTTTGTGCCTTCATGTTTTGTGTACTAAACCTCACTTTGTGCATCATCCTATCTAATTTCGAAAGTTTGTGCCTTCATGTTTTGTGTACTAAACCTCACTTTGTGCATCTCTTAAATGGTAAAACTGAAATAGTTATACATACTGGTTCACATCATTTAACCCACAATTTTCTTCTCACAAAGGTTCTGTTTGTTCCTAATTTCTCCCAGTGTCTGTTGTCTGTTTCAAGACTTGCCAAAGATCATAATTGCATTGTTTCTTTCTATTCTGACTTGTGTGTCTTGCAGGATCACTTCACTGGCAATATCGTGAGGATTGGTAGAGAGTCTAAGGGCCTTTATTACTTTGAGTCTGCTAAAGAAGCTGTTGGTTTGTGTGTTCATGTTTAGTGTAATAATTCTTTGATTTTCAGTATTGATCATGTTAATTCTTTGTCATCTCAAATGTTTTGTTCTTTGCAAAATGAAATAACACTTGGGCATGCTCGTTTAAGACATGCTTCTGCTACTACTATGCATAAAATGTATTTTACTGTTTCTAATAATTCTGATCATGAATGTGTTCTTCAGTGTACTATTAACCCTTTGGCAAATAGACTAGATTGTCATTCCCTGCTAGTAAGTCTAGGTCTCAAGTGCCTTTTGAACTCATACACATAGATCTTTGGGGTCCTTATAGGATCTCAACTCATCGTAGACATAGGTATTTCCTTACTATAGTAGATGATTGTTCTCGTATGACTTGAGTGTATTTGTTGAAGGTAAAAAATGATGTTGTCTTATTTCTTAGACAGATTTTACCCTTATTCAAATACAATTCTCAGCCAATCCTAAAATAATCCGTAGTGATAATGGATCAGAGTTTTTCAACTATGATTTTTCTTCCCTTTTTACATCTCTAGGAATTTTACATCACAGCTTTTGTGTGCATACTCCACAACAAAATAGAGTTGCTGAACGTAAACACAGTCACCTTTTAGAAGTAGCACGTGCTTTAAGATTTCAATCAGGTATTTCTATTACTTCCTAAGGAGAATGCATAATAACAATCTGTTTTATCGTCAATAGGTTACCTTTTTCGGTTCTTCAATGGGAATCCCCTTATGAGTGCCTCTGCAAAAAACAACCTGACCTGTCTCAATTTAAGATTCTAGGTGTCTATGTTATGCTACCACATTAAATCTCATAGATAAATTTGCACCAAAAGGCATTGCTTCAGGTTTTTTGGGGTATTCCAATACTCATCTTCTGTTCAATCTTGAAACACATAAGTTCTTTGTTAATAGAGATGTTAAAGTTTTTTGAACGTGTTTCCTTTTCAATTTCCTGTTAAAAACACTCTCTTTTTTTGTCTCATCTTCACATATGCCTGATTCAGAATTTTTAAGTCTTTCCTTTCAATCTTTGAATATTTCTGATTCTTTTTCATCACAGTCTGTTTCTTCTATCCCTGTCACACCTTTCAGTGTTTCTAGCCCTTCTACTTTGCCTTCTTCTTCTACCATAAATCATGCTTCTACCATTGCTCCCATTTCAGATACGTTGCCCTAAGTAGGCGTTTTTCTACTTGAAATTTATGTATATAGGGTGTAACTAAAGGTAGCATAAGCATCTGAAGGTATGTAATTTCGTTAAGATATTGGTCAAAGAGACCAGATGAAAGAAGAAAAATAATGTACTATCATTACTTATAATAATAGAGGTAGGGGTGTGATTAACAAGGAAAGCTCTGCTTACCTAACTCCATCCCTGATCTTATGCCAACTTTGTCGCTAATAGAAAAAGAAAGACTTATAGTTATTTCATGTCCAAAAACTTCAGCAAGGCCATTAACAATAACTAAGATTTAGGCTCAAACTTCTCTCCTTTAGGCTTTTATAGTACGCTTTAAACCTGGGCCCTTGTGCCCCAGTCAATGGACTAGTGTTCAAAGCTCAAACATATCTTCTTAGGTTCTCAAAAGTGCCGAGAATAGTTACAGATTTTTAAATTGGTCAAATTTTGGTTTTGGTCCATTTATTAAACTCAGATTTTAGATTTAATTTTTGTGCTTTGATTTTGTATAATTCGTCTCTACCTTTTTAATGCAGCTACTCATTAGTTAAGTGTAAATAGTTACCATTCATTAGCAAGCATATTTCATCGGTTGGCCAAGTTGTTCATTTTTGTTTCCTCATATTCCCTCGGGTTATGGGTTCTAGACCCACTAGGAGCATCTCCTTCCTTGAACTCAATCTAACACAAATGTGTATATATTAGCATGATGAGTTAGAAGGATGTTTTGTTAAGAAGAAATACATTACAATATTAACCCGAATAGTTTATAGTTTTAATGATCAAATTGAAGTTTGGAGATTAAATCCAAGTCTGAGGATAATAGAGGGACTAACACCAAAATGTGACCCTTTTAAAATCACTTCAAGTTTGCTATGATATGAACTACTCCAATGTGTTTTGTGCAAGTAATTGAGTTCGCATCCCAAGTGATCATATTTACTAGTCCAATCCATCTTGATTCCCATGGGCCATGTGAATTGTCCAAAAGTTGCAAATTCTCTAAAGTTTCCGACCTGTCGCTTTCTGTTTTAAATTATTTCACTTGAATTGTACTATTAAAAAACTCAATTAACTTTTATTAGACACATTTTTTTCTACCATCTTTTAAGTTTTTCAACAAAACAAACATAAACTTTTCAATTATAAAATTATTATTTTAATTAATTTACAACATATCACTCGTACAAATTTTGTCTTTTTAAAATTACGTGAAAAGTGAACTAGGGGCGAATTTTGTGGGATGGAAGGAACATCATAACCCACAAAAAGCAATGTTTCCGATTCAAAAGTCTTCTTTTTATTCAACTTGACCAAATCTAATCATTTCTTGATACACCTTTTTTTTTTTTAGAAAAACATATAACAGATGAATAAGCAGCTATTATTTAGCTATGAAAGAATCTGCAATAGGCAAGGGCAGAAGTTTTAAGTGAAAGCTTATAAGCAAAAAGACAACCTAAATGCAAAGCTTGTCTCCCCCTTTGATTACCACTTTATTCAAGAGTTCTTATTAACCTAATGACTTTTATTCTCATGTTCTATTTTCCTTTCCTTTGACCATCCTGACAGACACTTAACTCACCTTGTTTTTTCAGGGCTGGACCAAGAGATGTCGGAGACAATCGCACCCTAATTTTTTTTCTAAATTCTTATAGTTTAAATATTTTTTTATATTTTTATTGATAATTTAATTTTATACTCTTAAAATTTTGTATTCGCATCTCCTAAATTTCTAATGTAGCTTCACAATAGTTCGCATTCTCTTTACATAAAATCGTGCATTTGTCCAAAGGCGGATCTTGACATTAAATTTTGAGGGAAGCGATAAAAAATTAAAATAACTTTAAAATTTTCTAGAGTTATTAAGATAATTTATTATTTTTTTGAAGCCATTATATATACAAAGAGATTTTTTTTAACTTTTTAAGGAAAAAAAGGCAATCTTTCAAATTTTAAAGGGGCCATTATATATAAAAATTTTAAAATTTTAAGCTTTACAGAGGATCCGCCGCTACCCGTCCCTGTGTCACTGTGCCATAGTTTTTTTTATAATTTTATATTTTATTAATGAATTAGATGATAAGATACGTTAACGTTTTTAAAATATAAATTTAAACGCGTTCATTTGAACAACTTTTTATCATTTAAAAAAATTAATAACTAAATATAAATATAAATATAAATTATATTCAAAATTGTTGAATCATGCATTTTTGGAAAGAAATTTGTCCTCGTTCTAACCATGTTTAATGAAGTTAGAAAATCTGCCAATTTGCTCCCAATAAATTTCCTTTCAAAATGGGAATACACGATGTGTGTGTGTGTGTTTTTTTCTTTTTTCTATTTGCATGATCTTCATTCTCATCGTGTTCCATGTTTTGGGCTGTTTTCTTTTCTGTTTTAGACAAAAAGCTACCAAATTGAATAAATAAATAAATCAAATAAAATTTTCACTTCTGTTGTACGTCTTCAATATCTAAATCTAAAATTAAATATTGACTAAAATACTTTAGTACCTAAGGATTTTGTTGCCTCAAGAAAGGAGGACTATTTCTGCTTGTTGATGAAATCTCTTTATGTAATAAAATAATTATTTAGACAATGGTACAAGATGTTTGATTCGTTCATGATTACTCATTAGTTCAGAAAAAGTAATTTTGATAGTTGTGTTTAATTCAAAAGAAAAAAGCAATGGTTCTCCGATATTTGTACTCTTTTATGTTGATGACATGTTGATAGTAACCAAAGATAAATGAGAGATAAGAAATATAGATCAGTTCAATGAAGATTTTGAGATGAAAGATTTAAGACCAGTAAAGATGATACCTGATCAGAAAGGGTACATTGAAAAAGTTATTTACAAGTTTAATATGTGTGGAGTGCTGAGTCAGTTAATACTCCTTTGACAACTCACTTCGAACTTGTCTCCACAATCAGATGATGAAATTAAGTACATGTCATGGGTTTCATATTTTAGTACAGTGGGATTACTCGTGTATGCTATGATTTGCACACGCCCAAAATTTGCGCAAGTAGTCGGTGCAGTTAGTAGATACATATTCACTATTAGAGATGTAATTATTAGGTATGTTTATTTTAATTCTATCGGAGACCTTGATAAGAAAAGATCTTTCACATACTACAGATTCACTATTAGAGGTTGTGTTATAAGACCAAAAATCACTTTATTGACTACAATTGCTTTATCAACTACTGAAGGTGAGTATTTGGCTATTATTAAAGCCCGTAAGAAAAAGTGATTTGGTTGAAGGGAATCTTTGTTGAAGTTAGCGAAGATCATCATGTCAGTATAATGTTTTGTGATATTCAAAGTGCTATCTTTATTACAAAATATTAAATATTCAAGAAAAAATTAAATATATTGATATTTGATATCACTTTATACTTGATATTATTGCTCGATGTGACATTGTTGTGAGTAAAACGAGCACTCATGACAATGATGTGGATATGATGATTAACTCACTTCCTACAATCAAGTTTGAACATTTCTTGAACTTGATCGTTGTTCATTGCTGAAGAGTACTCCTTGAAGAGGTTTCGCGAAAGAGGTGGAGATATTGTTCGACAAAAATTCTTGTCAAGGTGGAGATTGTTAGAGTTTGTGACTTAAATTCTTTTTTTATCCACCTCTAGAAGGTGTCCTCCACCGGTTGATGTTTCTCCACTAGCTGAAGTCCTACGTTGATGCTCCCTGGTATCCTATGCTGGTACTCTCCGTTGAGTTCCTCCATTGGTATCCTCCGCCGTACAGAGGAGTTCAAATCCAAGAGAAACTCTACTTGTTCCCTTGCCTATTCGATAAAGAGTAAGAAATTTACGTTGAGTAGCATTATTTTCTATGCAAGTTTTTTTTTTTTTGTAAAACAAGCATCAATAAATACTTAAAAATTAGAGTTTATAGACACACAAGTTGATAGGTCGTTCAAACCCTACATCGCGTTTTGACGCACTCTTATAAGCTCTTTGTGTAATATAATGAAAGCTCTCATCCTGTGCCTGTGGTTTTTTTCGTTTGGATTTTTTCACTCTTTATTTGTCTTGCTTTTGCTTTGCGACCATCTTCTTGTTTGCGCCACTATAGTTCATCTTACTATAACATAAATCCTAGTGGATTGCAAGACTAATACTCCCTCTTTCTCTTCCACAGGCACTTGTATTGATTGGCATCTCTGTTTAAGCCTAGCTAACCCCTCTGATGGTGTTGAAAATGCCTACCAAACGCCATTAGACTAATCTACTCGATCATGGCATATAGGTAGCTCAAGCCGTCTTTAAAGTCTGTGGCTGTTTCCAATCTATAGATCTTCTTTAATATCTCATAGATTCGATTTAAAGGTGACGGACGGTGTGTCAATAAAGTCTGTGTCGAGACATGAATCCCCCTTGTAATGGCTTTGGGATACAAGTATATACAGTATTTTTAATCTGTGGAGTGTCTTTTGTAAAAAATGATGAGTTTCGGTGGATAATACTTTGTAAGACAATTACATTTAGCATCGAAATTAGCTCCAAACAATTAGTTAACAATGTGTCATTGAAGATGTTGGATTAAGGAAGGATCTTAATCCTTATGATTCTAGAGAAGAACAAAAAACCCCATAATTTATTGTTTACAAGAGTAAATTTTGAAATACGAATGTTCATACCAAATTTGAACTTGTGACAATTCAAGTTGATATCAAAGTTGGCTTTGAGGTTCTAGCATTGTGCCACCGGGCATCGAGATCTTGTTGGAGTGAGGATGTTATAGTCCTAGAGTGGAGCTATGTATTGATCGTGTACTAGAATTCTTGTGAGGCTTTTTGGTTTTTAGATAAATAAATAATAACTCAGAAGTCGTAACTTTTAAGAATTTATGCTTGTGATGGTCAATTATCTATGCATAAGTAAATTAATTAAAGGAACCCTCCAAAACAAAGTATTACATTTTGGGTTTGCTTGCAAGGGCAGAGGGACCATGATTCAATTAGCGATAAGCTGCAGAAAAAGGGTAATAAATATTAGAGCTAGACAATTGTTTTGGGTATACTTGTAATACCATTAAAACCCTGATTTACAATCTGATCTTGGTATTGAAATTCAATTTGCTTCACAGCCCAATTCCATTCAACTCTGAATTTACTCTTCTCTATCAATTTTCAATATGCATGGAATAAATGGATTTCAGGCTTGAAGAAAAAATAGTTGAGTATTGATTTTATGTGAAAATTAACAAAACTCTGTTGGGTCGAGAAAAGATGATAAATTCACTCCTTTTCTATTTCAAGTTATAGAAAGAATGCATATGCTAAAGCAAATACAAGAAAAGAAGCATGGGATAGGATTCACCTCTAACAAGTTTCTGCTAATCATACTGAGCTAACCTCTCATACCATTTGTTCTAACCTTTTCCTTCATCATGCTTCTCCAAAGGACGGATAGTGGAGAAAAAAATATTCAGGCAGGAGATCTTTAAACACAGTAACTCATGACTTCATCATGTACCCCATAATTATGCCCATCAAGCCAATGGCGATGACTAACATGAACGACAGACCACCACTGCTGTTGCTGCCTTCACGCTTCAACAGTTCCTAAATATGTAAGAAGTTTGACTCAGAGATCAAGATTTTCAAGAACCAATCCAGAAGAAAGTTAAGGGTAAATGGGTTTACTACTCTACATGCAAAGATAAGTTGACAAAGTACCCATTACCAAAGAAGGATATAACACGTAATACTACTCTAAATATGAAAACATCAAGTTCTCTGTAGTTGTAGGCATTTTCTTTTTCTGACCTGGTAGTTCCAAGTGGCATTTTCTGCCAGTGCCATGTCAGCATTGTGGATGGGATTAACAAGGGGTGGAAGTTGTAAACCATAGGTTGCTTTGAGCGGAAAATACTTTAAATACCTAAATGAATCGAAGACACACTTGAGGGGCTTAGTTTTCAATGAAGTCTTTTCTTAAATGCTGAACTTCTTTGTATTATGGTGTTTTTGAGGCACTTTTATAATAACAAAAAATGAAGTCACAGTCCATTCCACTCACCAATTCTCGGCGAAGCTTGGTACTTTGTTGAATTGCACTATTTTTCTCCTCAGTCAGCTTCGTTATACGTACTCTTTCCTGCAATTATAAAAAGTATTATTGAAGATTGCAGAGTTTCAGGACCTAAAGCTTCAAAAGTTGGTTATATATGTGTATGAACAAAGGGAAAATTCGCAACAAGCATTCAAAGGAAACAACAGATCCTCCCGGCTGCAAAGATAGCTTAATTGCACTGCATTCAATCAACTTGAATAAGAATCCCTTCCCATAGATCTCCCTTCGTCTAACTAATGGAATAAAACTTATAGTAAATGAGCTGGTGGATACCATTTGTACAGACATACTACTATATCACAGCTTTAGAGCAATAAACTAGTAGCTGTATACATTTTGGCGAATCGAACTAATTTACTACATCCAGTCCAAAATTAATGACTGTTACCAACATAACTTAAAATCAATCATGCATATGCAACAGCACATAGTTAAACAGAGAACAAAGAATTCAAAATTTACCTCAGCAGATATATCTTGAGCTTCAAGCCGTTCATTTAATGCTTTAGCAGCCTACATTCAGCAAGGAAAATGCGCATTGTTAGCACCTTTAGAAAGAAGTACAGACAACAATAGAAGCAACAAAAGCATATGCCACGAGATCTGACCGTAGCGAACTCTGAACTATCTGAAACCGAGCCTCTCGGTGAAGACTGACCCTTCATGTACAGGTGAAGGCGGTTGAGGTGGTGAAAGGTAAACCACTTTCAGCTTGCACTCCTCAAACACATGCCCAGCTCCTTTGTTAAACAACAAAAACCAAGATTCCCATGGACAATAAACTCAGGATCCTGACCATCAAGCAGTGATACTAATACAGTTTAGTATAAATACTTGGATACCATTTCTGAAGTTATATCCTTTGCGGAGATTCCATCATTTACTTTTACACTTTGAAGAAGGAATTTGTCCCTGCTTGCATATCAGGAGGAGCCTCTTTTTTCGCTTGCATGGTAACTAAGTTAATTTTTTTTTAAAAATCAATTAGAATAAAGAAATAAACAACAAATTATCTAACAAAATTAATTCAGCGTACCTATAACATCGGATGTGGATCGAGGCAAGACGACTCCAGTATTGGGACGAACACAATACTTCTTCGGATTTGTTGTTTTCACCTGATGATGGTGATGAAAATAATAAAATCACAAGGGGTTCCACATTTTGAATTTGAGATTTAAACATTATAAACCAAACTTTTTTCAGGTTCAAAAAACAAATCATTACACCATCACATTATAAAAAAAAGTAGGGAGATTATGAAAAAATCAAAGATTATGGGAAATTAGAAATTGATGAAGAATACCTTGAAAGCTACATAATTCTCAGTTTTATCGATAACTGAAAAGAACATGAAACCTGTTTCCTCAGCACAACTATTCATCCAAAAAAAAACTCAAAGAAAACAAAAGAAAAAAAAAACAAAATCGAAGATAAACAAAAAGAAGAGAAAAAAACTTACATGGAAACTTGAGTTCTAAAGGATCAATTCTGAGAAGTTCGCCCGTGCCTTAAAAATGAAGGGATTGCTTTGGAAATTATATGAGAACTGATCTGTTTGGCAAGGAGAACAAAAAATTATAAATGATGGCGTTTGGCGGCTTTTTCCTGTGTGGTTGAAATATATTACTACATTGGTTTATGTTGGTTGTAAGAAGAGAGAAATAGTGATTAGAAGAAAATGAAAAGGAATTAATGCTCTCCATATCTCTCTTCTTATTTTTTGGAATCGGCTACTATTAGAAAGTATAATTAGTTATTTGAATTAAATTTTAAAATCTCTTAAAAGAATTGTTACCACCGTTAATGTTGGAGGCTCGAACGATCAATCGAGATAGCCAAGAGGACGTTGATTGGTTTTTGAGTGATAGAGGTAGAAGCAATTAAAATTAAAAAAAAAAAATTGACACAAGGATTTATAGTAGTTCGACTTTCTAACAAAAGTCTATGTTCACTACCTTAGCTTCCTACTAAGGATTTTCCCAAATTTACTATTAAATTCTTTTCTTTTTTCGGGCTCAAAGAGATAACCCTTACAACACAAGACTTATACCCCAAAATCTTGTAAAACTCTCTCTCAAAGAGAAAACAAATGTGGAAACAAAGAAAAACCCCCCACAAGGCTGTGTGTTTGCAAAATTAAGCATTCACCCAAAATCTAACACTTGAGCAAATATAACAATTAAGCTCACAAGTGTATTCTACAAAAAAAAAATTGACAATTAAAGCTCAAAAACGGTTTCTCTATACATGAATGTTGGCAATGTTGTTTCTTGTTGTTACATGGCTACTTGAAGAGGTCTTTTAAACCCTCAAAGTAGTTTGTAGCCGTCACTAGTCGTTGGGGTTGGTTTGTAGCCGTTAGGGACTTTATTTCCAGCATTAAATACACTTATGGGCTCAGTGGTACCTTTACGCGTGTAGAGGTATCGGTACACTTGCTCAAAATAGAAAGAGCCGTTGGGCATTTTTACAAAGGGTATCGGTACTCGATACAGATGTATTGATACGAAGCCTAGGGTATCGATACGGACAAGCCTGTACCGATACACCTTTTGCCTACTGAAATTTTAAAAAATTCAGGGACAAAGGGCGTATCAGTACTCGAAAAGTTGTATCGGTATGGGCACTCTGTGTATCGATACGTGTCAAACTGTACCAGTACTCAGCGCCTGTTTTTGACACTTTGGCTATTTAAAATCATTTAAAATATGTCAAAAATCCTTTGAAAAACTTTCAAACATATTTTTCAAGTTTATGGACTTTTAAAATATTTTTGCAAATTAGTTCAAGTCCAAAAACAGTTTTCTTTAAGGTATATCAAAATCAAATATCTCAACAATCTCCCCATTTTTGATATAACAAAACTACTTGAAAAGTTGTTTTTTGAAAACCCCCTTTAGAAAAAATAATTTTAGAAAAAGAGAAATATTTTTAGAAAATATTAAAGCTTCCCTTTTTTTTTGAAATTGAATTTTTTAATTTTTCAAACACATCTGTCCCCCTTTTTGTTATATCAAAAATAATTTTAAAAATAAGTTTGAAATTACATTAAATTCAAAACACCAAATGTTGAAAGGTTAAAACAAATCATTGAAAATTAAGTACCAATTGATAGGAAATATCAATTGTTGGTGTAAAAAAACAATGGAGAAAAGAGAAAAAAAAATTATCATGAAAGAATTATAAAAATGGCTCCCCTTACTCAAGCATCAAGTAGATTGTTAGTCCAACAATTCAAGAGAAAAAATATTGAATTTCAAATAAATAAAACAAATACAACCAAGAAATTCAATAAAACATGACATATATCAAGATAATCATATAAGCATACAAGGCATGGCAAAAATGATATAAAAATGTCCCTTTTTGACAGTGCGTACTGGTACGTTATCGATCGTGTCGGTATTGGTTGAAAGCCGTATCAGTACAGTATGGGCGGTACGGGTACTGAAAGCACGAAATTGTGAAAAATATACAGCAAAATCAACTCAAAAGCCTTACAATTTGGTGTTAAGTTCATACAAAGGCTTGAGGAGATCCTAGATAAATATTTTGCACATTTTGATACACATGCTTCTCAAAACATAACATTTAAAACAAACAAAGCATGGATTTCACCAAATTCAACCAAACATTACAAGTTTAAGGCCAAAAACATAAAAATAGACTTATTAGGCCAAAAACATGTAACTCGTGCAATATGAGACTCCCCTAACTATATGCAATTAGGCACAACATGGAGTCATACAAACATGCTTAGATCAATATGAAAAGAATAGACATGGAAAATGATCAAGCAACTGCATGAAATTAATTTTACCACTTGAACCAAGGTAGAATGTTGCCTTTCTTCTCCAAGTGTTCTTCCTCCTTTGTGTGTCATGATCTTCTAAGATTTCAACTTTGAGTATCAATGGCTCAAGCACACCTACAAATAGACAAGCAAGTAATTTTTGGTATCCAAATTGCTTTGGATCCAATGTCATTAAAATTTTAGTCCCCTTAGGAATCTATTTTTCAATGTCTTCCTTTTTATTTGAACAAATTAGTCCCTTAGGGACCCAAATGTCGTTAACCATTTTGCTTAAAAAAAAAAAGCTAGGGAACTAGATTGTCTTTGATAAAAAAATTTTAACAAAATTTGATTTGGAGCTACCTCAAACTTTACATTTTTAAAATTTTTTGTTAAACAAATTCTTTTTAAGAACATCAATTTCCCTTTGATGATCTTCTTGAAGTTTTAGAAGCATGTTTTGTAAATCAAGGTTCTTTTGTTCAAAATCTTTAAACATTGCTTCAAGTTCAAAATTAGTTTTAGAAAGCAATTCATTTTCAATTTTCAACTTTGAAATTAACTTTTTGTTTTTAGAAAATGAAGCCTTGAATTCCAAAACCAAATTATCATAGGCTTCTTGCAACTCATCAAAAGTATAAGAATTTAAATTAGATGAGTTAAAAGTTACCCCTTCATCTTAGATGGCCATGAGACATAGTTTGGCTATTTTATCATCATCATCGGTGAAGTCCTCTTTATCACTCTATGTAGCCACAAATGCCTTCTTCTTATGGCTTGACCCCTTCTTCTTGAAACGAGAGCAATCATACTTGGTGTGTCTCGGCTTCTTGCATTCAAGCATATAATGGAATCCTCATCTTCATTTTCGATTCATGTCTTACTTAATTCTTCCTTTTATTGCTTCATGAATCGGGTGAATTTCTTGAAGAGCTTGGCCATCTCTTCTTCATCTTCACTCTCCTCTTCACTTGATTCTTCTTGAATTCTTGAAGAGGATTTAAGAGCAACATTCAATCCAATGCCTTGCTCTTTTATCTTCTTCTTCCCTTCAACATCATCATTTCATGGGTGAGCAAAGATCTCATAAGCTCGTCAAGCTTGAGCTCTTTCAAATTCTTTGCTTTTATGATTGCAGTTTTCTTGGAATCCCATGAACCAGGAAGTGAGTAAATCAATTTTCTCACAAGCTTGTCCTCTAGAATTATCTCTCCAAATCCTTTAAGCTCATTGACTATGGTGGAGAATCGATCAAACATAGCTTTGATGTCTTCTTTCGGGTCCCTCTTGAAGTTCTCATAGTTGAAGTTGAGAAGTCCAATCTTGGTTTCCTTCACCTTATTTGTACCTTCATATGTGACTTCAAGTTTGTCTCATACTTCCTCGGCATTTTCACAAGAAGAAACCTTTGAGTATTATTCCAGACCAAGTGCACAAAATAAAATGTGCAAGGCCTTTGCATTTAGCTCCATCTTCTTACGATCTTTCGTATTTCATTCCACCTTGCTTCTTTGTGGGATGAACGGGCCATCAAGAATAATTTCCTAAAGACTATACTTTGGCCTTTATGAAGAACATCATCCTATTCTTTCAATAGGAGTAGTTGGCACCGTTAAAGTAAGGAGGCTTGTCGATGGAATGCGCCATAATCACCGGATGATGTAGAAAGATTGAGCACCTTAAGGATCGACTCTAGGATGTTAATACGATGTAGAGACAAAGCTCTAATACCAATTATTGGGATACTTGAGCGATCGGCCGAGATAGCCAAGAGGGGTGAATTGGTTTTTGAGTGATAGAGGTGGAAGCAATTGGAATTTAAAAAAAATTAACACAAGGATTTATATCAGTTCGACTTTCTAACAAAAGTCCACATCCACTACCTTAGCTTCCTACTAAGGATTTTCCCAAATTCATTATTGAATTTCTTTCCTTTTTTCAAGCTCAAGGAGGTAACCCTTACAGCACAAGACTTATACCTCAAAGTTTTGTAAAACTCTATCTCAAAGAGAAAATAAATGTGCAAACAAGGGAAAACCTTACAAGGCTATGTGTTTGCAAAATTAAGCACTCACACAAAACCTAACACTTGAGCAAATATAACAATTAATCTCACAAGTGTATTCTACAAAAAAAATTGACAATTAAAGCTCAAAAACGGTTTCTCTATACATGAATGTTAGCAATGTTGTTTCTTGTTGTTGCATGCTGCTACTTGAATAGGTCTTTTAAACCCTGGAAAGAGTTTGTGGTTGTTACTATCGTTGGGGTTGATTTGGAGCCGTTGAGAACTTTATTTCTGCATTAAATGCACTTATGGGCTCAGTGGATACCTTTGCGTGTGCATAGGTATCGGTACACCTGCTCAAAATAGAAAGACTCGTTGGGCATTTTTACAAAGGGTATCGGTACTCGTCTGGATGTATTGATATGAACCCTAGGGTATCGGTACAGACAAGTCTATACTTTGGTACACCTTTTGGCTACTAGAATTTTCCAAAAATTCGGGGATAAAGGGGCATATCGGTACTCGAAAAGTTGTACCGGTACGGGCACTCTGGGTATTGGTACGGGTCTAAATGTACTAGTACTCGGGGCTTGTTTTTAACACTTTAGCTAATTAAAATCATTTAAAACATGTCAAAACCCTTTGAAAAACTTTCAAACATATTTTTCAAGTTTATGGACTTTTAAAATATTTTTGCAAATTAGTTCAAGTCCAAAAGCAGTTTTTCTTTAAGGTATATCAAAATCAAATATCTCAACAATCTCCCATTTTTGATATAACAAAACTACTTGAAAAGTTGTTTTTGAAAACCCCTTTAGAAAAAAATAATTTTAGAAAAAGAGAAATATTTTTAGAAAATATTAAAGCTTCCCTTTTTTTTTGAAATTGAATTTTTTAATTTTTCAAACACATCTGTCCCCCTTTTTGTTATATCAAAAATAATTTTAAAAATAAGTTTGAAATTACATTAAATTCAAAACACCAAATGTTGAAAGGTTAAAACAAATCATTGAAAATTAAGTACCAATTGATAGGAAATATCAATTGTTGGTGTAAAAAAACAATGGAGAAAAGAGAAAAAAAAATTATCATGAAAGAATTATAAAAATGGCTCCCCTTACTCAAGCATCAAGTAGATTGTTAGTCCAACAATTCAAGAGAAAAAATATTGAATTTCAAATAAATAAAACAAATACAACCAAGAAATTCAATAAAACATGACATATATCAAGATAATCATATAAGCATACAAGGCATGGCAAAAATGATATAAAAATGTCCCTTTTTGACAGTGCGTACTGGTACGTTATCGATCGTGTCGGTATTGGTTGAAAGCCGATCGATCTGATATATGGTATGGTATCGAAAGCACGAAATTGTGAAAAATATACAGCAAAATCAACTCAAAAGCCTTACAATTTGGTGTTAAGTTCATACAAAGGCTTGAGGAGATCCTAGATAAATATTTTGCACATTTTGATACACATGCTTCTCAAAACATAACATTTAAAACAAACAAAGCATGGATTTCACCAAATTCAACCAAACATTACAAGTTTAAGGCCAAAAACATAAAAATAGACTTATTAGGCCAAAAACATGTAACTCGTGCAATATGAGACTCCCCTAACTATATGCAATTAGGCACAACATGGAGTCATACAAACATGCTTAGATCAATATGAAAAGAATAGACATGGAAAATGATCAAGCAACTGCATGAAATTAATTTTACCACTTGAACCAAGGTAGAATGTTAAGCCTTTCTTCTCCAAGTGTTCTTCCTCCTTTGTGTGTCATGATCTTCTAAGATTTCAACTTTGAGTATCAATGGCTCAAGCACACCTACAAATAGACAAGCAAGTAATTTTTGGTATCCAAATTGCTTTGGATCCAATGTCATTAAAATTTTAGTCCCCTTAGGAATCTATTTTTCAATGTCTTCCTTTTTATTTGAACAAATTAGTCCCTTAGGGACCCAAATGTCGTTAACCATTTTGCTTTAAAAAAAAAAGCTAGGGGAACTAGATTGTCTTTGATAAAAAAAATTTTAACAAAATTTGATTTGGAGCTACCTCAAACTTTACATTTTTAAAATTTTTTGTTAAACAAATTCTTTTTAAGAACATCAATTTCCCTTTGATGATCTTCTTGAAGTTTTAGAAGCATGTTTTGTAAATCAAGGTTCTTTTGTTCAAAATCTTTAAACATTGCTTCAAGTTCAAAATTAGTTTTAGAAAGCAATTCATTTTCAATTTTCAACTTTGAAATTAACTTTTTGTTTTTAGAAAATGAAGCCTTGAATTCCAAAACCAAATTATCATAGGCTTCTTGCAACTCATCAAAAGTATAAGAATTTAAATTAGATGAGTTAAAAGTTACCCCTTCATCTTAGATGGCCATGAGACATAGTTTGGCTATTTTATCATCATCATCGGTGAAGTCCTCTTTATCACTCTATGTAGCCACAAATGCCTTCTTCTTATGGCTTGACCCCTTCTTCTTGAAACGAGAGCAATCATACTTGGTGTGTCTCGGCTTCTTGCATTCGAAGCATATAATGGAATCCCTCATCTTCATTTTCGATTCATGTCTTACTTAATTCTTCCTTTTATTGCTTCATGAATCGGGTGAATTTCTTGAAGAGCTTGGCCATCTCTTCTTCATCTTCACTCTCCTCTTCACTTGATTCTTCTTGAATTCTTGAAGAGGATTTAAGAGCAACATTCAATCCAATGCCTTGCTCTTTTATCTTCTTCTTCCCCTTCAACATCATCATTTCATGGGTGAGCAAAGATCTCATAAGCTCGTCAAGCTTGAGCTCTTTCAAATTCTTTGCTTTTATGATTGCAGTTTTCTTGGAATCCCATGAACCAGGAAGTGAGTAAATCAATTTTCTCACAAGCTTGTCCTCTAGAATTATCTCTCCAAATCCTTTAAGCTCATTGACTATGGTGGAGAATCGATCAAACATAGCTTTGATGTCTTCTTTCGGGTCCCTCTTGAAGTTCTCATAGTTGAAGTTGAGAAGTCCAATCTTGGTTTCCTTCACCTTATTTGTACCTTCATATGTGACTTCAAGTTTGTCTCATACTTCCTCGGCATTTTCACAAGAAGAAACCTTTGAGTATTATTCGGACCAAGTGCACAAAATAAAATGTGCAAGGCCTTTGCATTTAGCTCCATCTTCTTACGATCTTTCGTATTTCATTCCACCTTGCTTCTTTGTGGGATGAACGGGCCATCAAGAATAATTTCCTAAAGACTATACTTTGGCCTTTATGAAGAACATCATCCTATTCTTTCAATAGGAGTAGTTGGCACCGTTAAAGTAAGGAGGCTTGTCGATGGAATGCGCCATAATCACCGGATGATGTAGAAAGATTGAGCACCTTAAGGATCGACTCTAGGATGTTAATACGATGTAGAGACAAAGCTCTAATACCAATTATTGGGATACTTGAGCGATCGGCCGAGATAGCCAAGAGGGGTGAATTGGTTTTTGAGTGATAGAGGTGGAAGCAATTGGAATTTAAAAAAAATTAACACAAGGATTTATATCAGTTCGACTTTCTAACAAAAGTCCACATCCACTACCTTAGCTTCCTACTAAGGATTTTCCCAAATTCATTATTGAATTTCTTTCCTTTTTTCAAGCTCAAGGAGGTAACCCTTACAGCACAAGACTTATACCTCAAAGTTTTGTAAAACTCTATCTCAAAGAGAAAATAAATGTGCAAACAAGGGAAAACCTTACAAGGCTATGTGTTTGCAAAATTAAGCACTCACACAAAACCTAACACTTGAGCAAATATAACAATTAATCTCACAAGTGTATTCTACAAAGAAAATTGACAATTAAAGCTCAAAAACACTTTCTCTATACATGAATGTTAGCAATGTTGCTTCTTGTTGTTGCATGGCTGTTTGAATAGGTCTTTTAAACCCTGGAAAGAGTTTGTGGTTGTTACTATCTGTTGGGGTTGATTTGGAGCCGTTGAGAACTTTATTTCCTGCATTAAATGCACTTCTGGGCTCAGCGATATCGGTACGTGTGCATAGGTATCGGTACACCTGCTCAAATAGAAAGACTCGTTGGGCATTTTTACAAAGGGTATCGGTACTCGATACAGATGTATCGGTATGAACCCTAGGGTATCGGTACAGACAAGTCTATACTGGTACACCTTTTGGCTACTAGAATTTTCCAAAACTCGGGGATAAAGGGGCATATCGGTACTCGAAAAGTTGTACCGGTACGGGCACTCTGGGTATTGGTACGGGTCTAAATGTACTAGTACTCAGGGCTTGTTTTTAACACTTTAGCTAATTAAAATCATTTAAAACATGTCAAAACCCTTTGAAAAACTTTCAAACATATTTTTCAAGTTTATAGACTTTTGAAATATTTTTGCAAATTAGTTTGAGTCCAAAAATATTTTTCATTAAGTTATATCAAAATCAAATATCTCAATCGTTAATAAGTTTACATTTAATGCACAAAAAGTGAATACATGATACATATTATATGTAATAATTATCTTATACTCCTTCTAAGGGTGGGCAAAATTTGACTCAACTCGAAAAACTAAATTATTTGACTCAACTCGAGGCGAAAAACCCGACTTGTTTTGACTCGATTCGTAATTTCATAAACTTGACTCAAAAAAATTAACTAAATTTAGAGTTCTAAAATGGAAATTCGAATAAATAGAATAAATGGAAATTTTTTAACTTGACTCGACTCGATCGAACTTGTCCCACTAAAATTGTCCTTTATTGACTTCTAAAAAGTCATTTTTTAATTTTAACCATTATTATTTTAAATATTTAAAATAATTAAATTTTATAAAATGTATATTTATAAACTACTTGATTCAAGGTTTGTAAAATATATTTTTTTCATATTTTTATCAATAATAAATTTTAATTAATAAAAGGGTCAGAGTTGGAAACAATTGACCAAAAAAGTCAATAATGGATGAATTTAGTATTGTAAATTTTATAATGACAAATGGTACAAAATTAATGATAATGTTAAATTTTTAATTAACTGGTATATTATTTAATTAATGTCCTAATAATATTTTTGATCCTCAAACTTTAATAAAAAGTCATTTTTACTCTTATATTTTTCGCTTTCTTTTGGATCTTGAATTTCTAATTTTTGTAAAACTAAATTAATTGATGGAAAATATGGATATTATATATATTTATTTTTTTACAATATTTTATATATATTTTTTATTTTTTTAATAATTTAAATATCGGAACTTAGTATAGTTTTATATCTTGTAGGCTTAACAGTAAAAGGTGCCCAACCTATACCTTTTTTCTAGTTTGGTGCCTAATATTTTTTTGGGCCGCTTTGGTGCCTAACGTTTCATAGTAACTCAAATCAGGTTTTTCCGTTAACGGCCGTTAAAAAAATACTGTCAACCAATTATAACATGACATGTGGCCTGGTTTTATATTTATTTAATTTTTGATTTTATTTTAAAATACGAACTTCTTAAATAACCCTAAAGTTTTAATTTCTTTCGATCAAGCCCTTGAATCACATCTCCCTTACCGTCCGACATCCCCCACACGTTGGTGGTTCACCATTTACCACCCATGTGTCGCATACCTCACCATTCAAATCCCCCACCCTTTAGTCGTCAGTTAGAATCTCAATCAATCTCTTTTGTCTTCATTGTTGGATGTTCGTCGATGGAGCAAACGGTGATTTATTCGTCGATTTTTGATGACGGGATGATGGAGTTTTCAATCGTGGGGGGCGACGAAGGCAAAGGTGGCCGGTGATGATTGAATCGGTTGTGGGAGGGGAGGAATTTAGGGATTTAGGGTTTGAGTTTAGGGTTTTTAAAGAAATTAAAGATTTTTTTTGTAAAATTAAAGATTTTCTAATTTTTAAAAAAATAAAATTAAAGAAAATGCCAAAAATATGCCACGTGTCGTGTTTTTATTGTATAACGGATTTTTTTAACGATTCACAAAAATACCTGATTTGAGTTACGGAATTAAACGTTAGGCACCAAAATAGCCCGAAAAAACCGTTAGGTGCCAAACTAAAAAATATATAGGTTGTACACCTTTTTACTGTTAAGCCTTTTTTTATATAGCTAAGACGTGTTTGTGTGCATGTCCAATGAAAAATTGCAATCGAAAATTCTCTCACTTCCGTCGTGAGAGTGAATTTCTCTGATTGCCACTGCACTCCCTCTAGTGCTCCGGCGCGAGGTTTCTAGCCAGCCTCGTTGTTGTTTAATGGTTCTCTTCTTCTACTCTCCTTGTTTACATGCTACTCCAATGGTCCAAATTTTCATCTGGGATCTGTTCCCCCTCTCACCGTGAGAAAGGGTTTCTTTGGCTGTCACTGCACTTCTCTAGATGCTCCGGCGCATGGTTAGTGGTCAACCTTGTGGTTGTTCCATGGCTCCTGGATGCTCCTCTTCATCATTCACTTTCATACGATCCCTGTGACTAGTCTTGTTGTAGGGAACGCCCTAGCTAACAGTAAAATGGTTTGTTCGTCACATCAGTTGTCGGACCTCTTGCCGGCCGAGTATTGCCACCATATTTGAAGGGTTGCTCGTGATCATTATTACAATGTCAACAACTGTCTCTGGTTCCATCACCTCCTTGCAAGGCATATGTGTTTTGGTCCTACTTACGTTTCTGGGCTATATGTTCCCCACAGCTCAAAACCAGGGCCGGCCCTAATCTTTTTGGTGGCAAAGGGCGAACTTAAAATTTGAGCCTAAATCGGGGATTTAAATTATAATTGAAGTTGTATTCGTATTTTCAGTCGTGTTGTGTTTATCGCGATTACGGATATAACCGATGTTATTTCGGTCACTGCGAGTATTGTGGTTGTGAAATTTTAAATAACATACGCTATTGTGAACATAGCAGTTGTAGATATCGTGGTTTTAGATGGTGCCACTATCTTCATATAACGATCGTTGTTGTGGTTGTATACCGCTTTTAAATCTCTGTCCTTATTAGAAAGTAATAAAAAATAAGAGATTCATAGTAACAAGTATTGAAAAAATTTGGTCCCTAATAACAAGTATTAGATCTTGAATCTTGAATTAATAGCCTAATAATATTTTTAATTCTCTAACTTTAATAAAAAGTCATTTTTACCCTTATATTTTTTCTCTTCTTTTGGATCTTGAATTTCTATTTTTTGTAAAATTAAATTAAGGCTAATCTACACCGGAGGCCCCTTTTTGTTTGGAGCGTGTTCTGTTTTGGTCACTCGATTTGAAAAAGGATTAAAATGGTCACTTATGTTTTCGATCGTTACTGTTTTGGTCACTCGACCGTTAACCTTCGTTAATAAAAAATTTTAATTTTAATTTTCACTCTTAAAATTTTGAAAGTTAATTTTAATTTTGGCTCTTAAACTTTTGAAAGTTTCTTTTTCCCCTTTCAAATAAAAAACCCGAACATAACATACTCTGAAATAAACTCCATCGGATGGCTAACGACAAAAAATCGAGCGATTTGGGTCTAGATTTCCATTTGGGTTATTGGAGTTTTTAAGGGATTTTTAAGGAATCCAAACCACGAAGAAGAAGAAGTGGAGAAAAAAAGCTTTCGTTTGTTGGTCTTGGTTCGTCAAAGAAGGACGGGCGGCGATTAAAGGTCGTTCAAAGCTGACAATAAGGAGAACAATGACTACAACAAGACGGATGACGACGACAACAAGTGAATGATTTGGGTTAGATGAGAGAATTTTTTTTAAGTTTTTGTTTGAAAGGGGTGGAAAAATAAACTTTCAAAAGTTTAGGGGTCAAAATTATAATTAACGTTTTTTATTAACGGAGGTTAATGGTCGAGTGACAAAAACAGTAACGATCGAAAACATAAGTGGCCATTTTAATCTTTTTTTTTCAAATTGAGTGACCAAAACAGAACAAGACCCAAATAAAAGGGACCTCCGGTGTAGATTATCCTTAAATTAATTGATTGAAAATTGGATATTTTATATTTTTCACAATATTTCATATTTTTTGTTTTTTTAATAATTTAAATATCGAAACTTATAGTAGTATATTTTTTTATATTTTTTTACAGCTACATGTTTGTGTGCAGGTCTAATGGAAAATTGTAATCGAAAATTCTCTCTGAAATTCTCATTTACTTCCGCCGTGAGAGTGAATTTCTCTGGTCGACACCGCACTCCCTCTAGTGCTCCGGCGCTAGGTTTCTGGTCAGCCTCGTAGTTGTTTTATGGTTCTTTTCTTCTACTCTCCTTGATTACATGCTGCCCAATCGTCCACTTTTTCATCTGGTATCTGCCCCAATCTCATCGTTATCATATATAATAGGAAGTCTATAATAGGTGACGAACATCACTTAATACTACTAACACAAGACACCACTGAACACTATTAATTTTTTAATAACTTTTAAATAAGTGTTACAAATTTTAAAGGCTTGACATGCAATTAATCATATTTTAAAATAAAATTAAAAGAAATTATTCCATAAATTATTCTTACAATCTCATCCATGGTCCTACATAATTAAATAAGCTCACATCATCTTTATTTTTCACATAATATTTTTTTATAAATTAAAATTTATAAATCATCATCTTCTTCCTCATACATTATATATTTATTCTAATATGTTAATGACTGAAATCGTTAAAATAAAAAAAGCACTAAAAAAACTTAACTCACGAATCAAAAGAAAAATAAAATTATTATTAATAAAATCTGCATTCTTGTCTCAACCTAATCTTTGATGAAATCACTAAGAATGGATCCATGATGAATTCATTAAACAATGGAGCTAAACAAAGCTAGCATAAAAAGAATGGAGAAAAGATGCAGTAAAATGATGGAAGGAGGGAGAGTGGAAAATGTGTGACCCCAATGAAAGTTTAAAAGTTCGCTGACCAAAATGAAAGCACTCTAAAAGTTTGATGACCATTTTTTTAGTTTACCCTTGAGGAAAAGGAAAATTAACAGGCATGTCACCATTTTCTAACAAAAGATTACGGGAGAGACCAAAATGAAAGCGAAATAAAAGTTGTTGACCCCAATGAAAATTTTAAAAGTTCAGCGACCAAAATGAAAGGCCCCAAAAATTCGGTGACCACTAGTGTATTTTACCCTAGAATAAATATATAAGGTATGATGAAGAATATGATGATTTGTAAATTTTAATTTATAAGAAAATATTATATGAAAAATAAAAATGACGTGGGTTTATTTAATAAGGTAGGATCATGGATGAGATTGTGAGAATCATTGTAACGCCTAAACTCGACGTCACATTTGGGCCTCAAGCCCAACATATAGATAAAAATTTCACAACTAGATTTAGCCCATAACATAAGCATTTCCATAAATCCAACAATGTTTTGGAAAGGAGTTAATACAAAATAGTTAAATCGTTTGAATGGAGCTCCAATTAAAAACAAGGTAATTAAAAGCATTCGACATGATTAAAATCCAAATAGAGTTATAGACAAAAACAAGGGTCCTATGAATACATTTCCCGACAAGCCTAAGTGTTGCACTCTTGATCACATCGATGAACTGAAATTCTACTCCGATGGGGCTCATTTGAAAGCAACGCAGTCGCCTAAAAACCTGCATAAGGAAACAACGATTCCAAACGTTAAGCTCACAAAGCTTAGTGGATACACCTCTACTCTACCAAGCTTCAAACAGATCATAAATACAAGCATTCATCTATGTAAGATGATACGATAATTGTAGATGCATGACTCTACTCTAGTTGCCTAAACACATGAAAATCCATGTGACAATATCAAAGAGGCACACAAGGCCCAAACATACCATACCACAACAACATAGAAGTGAGGCCGAGTCACGGAGCATCAGAATATACACTCTGGGGAGGCAGGGTCACATAGCATCGGAACATATACCCCTACTTAGAATCCCCTTCGAGTACAAACTGCAATCACTCATTTTTGTCCGACAATATATAATATTATTACTTTGTATTAATATTACTATAGGCGTTTAATATTTAATAAATATATGTATATATTTATGATCATGTATGCGTTATTATTATATGTGCATGTATATGTTTGTATGTATCATATATGTTTGTATGCGCATACGTGTGTATATTATGTATGCATTTACATGGTGTACGGATGTATTGTTGTATTAATTAATACTATTATGTATTATGTGTTTGTATGTATACGCATATATAAGTGTATTATTATTATTTATTATTAATATTACTATGGGCTATATTAAAAAATAGATTTTTAATTAAAACCTAATCTTTGTTTACAATGTCCAAAGTCCTTTACAAAACCCAAATAATTTATAAGGCCTGATCGACACAGTCCAAAACCCAAACCCTAATTCATATCAGATAACCTAAACCCTAACCCTTATTTTTTCTCTTCAGTCACTTAATCTTCACCGTCAGATCAAGATCTGATATGACGGTCTAGAGGAATGAAGATGTGACCGGTCAGCTCCCTCATGCGCGCGTGCATCACACCGCCCAGAATGTTTAGCTTCTTCACGCGCCCACGCTCCCAACGTTTCCGCTCTTGACCACATGGCTGTCACGTCGGGGAGCCCGCTATCACCAAAAATCACGCTGGCTTCCCTTAACCATCGAACATGTACAGAAAAAAAGGGATATCAGTTAGGCCATTATCATCAACAGTGGGCTGTTACTTAGATTTATAAAAAATATAGGGAATGGGTCAGATTCAAGCGTAAACAATAGTAGTAGAATTTATGGTTTCTTATGGTTGTAAATTAATCCAAATCAGAAAGGAGCATATATATTGTAATTGGAACCCATTTGTAAGATCAGATTCAGATTAAAATAAAAAAACTTTAAAGGTATAGTGTTTTTTGCATGCATTTATATTCAAACAAAAAAGAAGGGTTAAGAGTTTTACCATCGCCGTGGTCTTCGTCCGGTGACAAGCCTTACGGTCTTCTTTCGAGCCGTGCATGGTGAATCGGACAGTGGTGTTTATAAAAGGGGGTTTGTAAAAAAATGGTTTTGGTTTATAAAAAAAAACACAGAAAATGTTTGGTTTTATAAAATATTAAGGGTTGGGTTTAAATCTAAAAGAGGTATATTAACAGTGGGCGGTGCGGAGGCCCAAGGCCGGTTTTTGGGTTCTCGGATAAACAAGGGATGAAATTTCAGAGCATTTAGCTCTTTATTTTCAAAGAAAGGGGTTAAATGAAAGGGTTTAAAATTTTTTAAGTTATATATTCAGTTTTAAAATAAAAATGGAAAAAATTGTTCTATAAACCATTTCGCCCCAAAATATTCGCACAACAAGGACTCCCGCCTTTTTAAATTGCTCTGGTACCCTTCCTTATGGGTAAATCACCCATTTAGTCCTTTAAAGTTTTGGCCATTTTCAATTTAGCCCCTTTGTTTTTATTTACTATTTTCAAAAGGTAGAATCACAATTTCGGTCCCTGTCTTTTTATTGGTTTCAATTGAGTCCTTTTTGTTAGTTTTTTTAGTTTTGTTAAATGGTATATTTCTGATTTTTGATGCCCGAAAGTTTGCAGAAGCTTCCAATTCAACCCTTTTTTCTAGTGGATTATTTCTTCATTTTAACCCCTATGTTATCTTGCATATTTTTTATCCCTTTTGTTTTATTTTAGCCTTTATTTACATATGCATGTATTTATATATATATATATATATATATATATATATATATATATATATGCTTTTGCTTCGTATTATTCTACTTACTCATATCATTATATTTTTATGCTTAATGTATTATTGTTTATATGTTTTTATTTTATTTGATATATTGTTTTAATTTGTTTCGTTTGTTAATATATTTCGTGAATATTTGTTTGTGTACACGTTGATAGTCATTTAAATTTTATGTTTATTCCATGTTAGTACCATGTTTATATTTATCACATGTAGTGTAGGCCTTTATCCAGTATTATAGTGGGGGTGTCATCCTGGTCTCCAGGTGTCATCTCCTTTGGTACCGTGGATATCAAGGCAAAATTGATATTCGAACCATGCATATTAGGAATTATTTTTTAAATTAAATCGATTTTTTATTATGATACGAACTTTATAGGTACCAATTTTGGGCGTAGCGGGGGTGCTAACCCTTCCCCGTACGTAACCGACTCTCGGACCCAATTTTCTAAAAATTTCTGGTTTTGTTTTTATGGTGTCCGATCTGCCCTTTTTTAAAATGACCGCTGGCGACTCCCCATTTTCCTAAAATACGATTTTTTTTACTAAATTCCCTTTTTAAATTATATTTTTTAAAAATAGAAAATTTTTTATTTCAAAATAGTCGCTACAGCATGGCGACTCCGCTGGGGACCAAAATTTTTGTTTTGTTTTCAAAAAATAAAAAGGAGTCAAACCTTAAATGAGTTCGTATCGTAATTTAATTTAATTATTAATTCCTAACCTTTTTTGTTTACCATCTTTTGTCAGCATACATTAGTCTTAGAACCTTTAAGTGGGAGTGATTACTTCGCTTCGTGGGGTTTTCACCTCCGTATAGTGTTGTAATTCACTTTCAGAATTCAGTCCTTATATTTTGTAGGATTTTTACCCCCGTATGGTATAAGGGTCGTATACCCTCAAATCGATGTGCAAGCGACAGTTCGAGTACCATTCTCTTTAGATCCAAACATCTTGTAGTGATCTGTAGGATCTCACCCTTTAGAGCCACGCCGTTATACTGCCCGTTTAGAATTAACCCTTTTAGGTTTTTGTACATACCTTTTAGAATGGTTGCTTTATTTAGTTGAATGTTTTATCTGTTGTACTGACTTGTTTTCTATTTTGTTTTGCATTATCACTTTCTTTTTTACATTCAATTTGCATTTCATATCATACATACATTTTCATTCGAGAACAGCCCAATTTAGAGGACAATCGAAAATAAGAGAGAAGTCTATGATATCAAGAGCTATAATGCTATAGTATTGATTGGACCAAACAAAGACCAATGAAGAGAAAAGAAAGGTCAACAAACGAGATGCATATCGAGAAAGAAGACTACGTAGCTTGGGTGCACGGTTCGAGATTCAACTCATTTACACCAAATCTACCAAGGGAAAGATTTTTTTCTACACTTTGCTCTCACAGGCAAGCAACCTTTCAAAAGCCCCCAGATATATAGATGTCACTGTCATGGACCTTTTGGTTAGTAGAAGAAGAAAACCACGAGATCGCCACTCAAACCGGAGATGATATATCTTCTTTCACTAAGACGAGACGTCAAGACAATCGTTATCTGTAATTCATTATGTCAGCTTCTTGTAATCATACATATTCTCATAAACGAGGGTCTTTCTAAGGACTGTTCAAGAATCAATACACGCATCTGTATTCTTTATCACATTTATTTTTATCATATTTGTTAATTTTAGTTATCGGTTTGTGTATTCTTACGACACATATCATGTATTAATTAATAAAATCATGAAAATTAATTGGGGAAATGTAATGTCAGAAAGATTGACTTCAGACTACAATCATTCTACACCAATACGGTATTCAACGATGAAAGACAAAGTGTTTATATGGAGCAAGGACAGAGAAATCTCGAGACCCATTTGGATAGAGCCGAACAGAGAATTAGTGATCAGATTGCGCAATCAAAAGCTGCGATTATGGCCCAGATAACTGCTCTACTTGGAAAAAAGAAAACAAGGAAGAAGTCTCTGGTATCCATACCAAAAAGCAAGAGGGGAATACAACTTGCAAAAAAACGATGAATGCTAAAGGGAAAATATACATTGACGCCATTAGGGCATCTGCGTCCCACCCGGTGGAGGTCTCTACAAGTCGGCATGTTGATTTAGGGGCAAACCATAAGAATGAGGTGCCTGACCTGAACATGATGGAAAAAATAGAGAAGACTAAAGCTGAGGCAGCAAAGAAAAGTGAGAAAAAATTGCGTTCTTTTGAAAAAAGACTTGAAACCATGAAAGAGATGAATGAACAAGGAAATAAAGCCGTCGATTTGAGCCTTGTGAAAGATTTGGTTCTCCCATCAAAATTCAAAGTACCCGACTTCAACAAGTACAATGGTACCACTTGCCACTCAGCACACATTACAATGTATTGCCAAAAATGGCGGCCTTCCTCAAGAATAAAAAGTTACTCATCCATTATTTTCAAGATAGTTTGACAGGGTCAGCAATTTGTTGTACACTCAACTCCGTCGAGATGACATTAAGTCTTGGAAAGACCTCTTAAAGGCTTTTGTGGACCAATACAAGCATGTAGCAGATATGATTTCGAGCAGATTCCTGCTGCAAAGTTTGGAACAGAAGCCTAACGAGAGTTTTCATCAATATGCTCAACAATGGCGAGACTTTGCAGCTCAGGTTCAACCCTCGATTCAAGAAAGAGAAATCACTCATATGTTTGTAGATACTCTAAAGGTAATGTTACACGATCGTTTGATAAGTTATCCTACTGTTGGATTTAAGGAATTGGTCATGACTAGAGAGCGCCTCGAGGGTGCCATTAAAAAAGGAAAAGATAAATGATCCCTACAGCACAGTTCCTCAAAAAAAAGATTCTCATGTTCATATGGTGGGTACTCACTCCACCAGTCAGCCTCATGGTCGTCCTCGTAATCAGTCCTCATGGTCTGCAAAGCTCAAAAGGGTGCTTCAGCCAATTCTTATGACCTACGCCAAGTTGCTCCCAACGCTTGTTGAGAAAAAGTTGTTGACCCCTATCCAATCCAAGCCAAATGAGCCTTCCTAACTTGAGGGCTACGATGTCAATGCCATATGTAACTACCATATAGGAAGTACATGACATACGGCAAAGAATTGTGGAGCCCTGAAGAACCAGATCCAAGGTTCGATTGAGGTCGGTTTGCTGAAATTTTGAGAAGAATACGGTAGAAATAAATTTTGGGGATATGTTGATTTCCTGATTTAGGGGCTTATTTGTTGATTCATTGTATTTTGAATTTTTCTTTTGAAGTAATGCATCGAATCAACTTTGCTATTTTTGCCCATAAATAGCAAAGATCATTTTGTATGGGGCATGTTTTTAAATTTTCATTCTAATGAAAGTTGCATGTCGCTTAACATACAATGGCCTTGAAAGCATGTATATATATATATATCCCTTATTTCATTTGTAGGTCACTGGATATCAATTGCAAGACGTGACATCAATTCTGAAATCATATGAATGTTGTGATAACGATGAGGTGTGATCCCCCTAACAGACTTTGGTTAGCAAAGCAAGACTTCTACTCCTTTGATGATATTCGATGATGAAAAGCTCCAAATTTTAACCGTAAGAGTTGCTT